>JARWMV010000012.1:0-328856 GCA_030998015.1 Ceratorhiza oryzae-sativae
AGAAGAAGAAGCGCCAAGTGTTAGGCCTTCTTAGATTACATGTCAAGGCTGGACCTATGGTACACATTGCCACAGCCACTGAGGCGCATATAGCATGGCAGACACTAGCATGCATGTACAAACAAGTTGGTACATCAGCAATGACCCTACTATGCCAGAAGTTCTATGGCAATCATATGGCCAAATCCAATGACATGGAAGAACACATTAAGACCATGCAAAAGCTACATGATGAAATCAACTTATCTGTAGCAACAGCTGGTGGTAATCGCATTACTGAAGTCGAATGGATTGAACAACTAGTTGCTTCACTGCCCAAGTCCTACGACATGATGGTCTCTATGATCGACTTTACTTATAGCTCAACAACTGATCCAAACGGGATTGAAATGTCGCAAAAGATCCAAACTTGCTTACTTAATGAAGCAAATCGGCACAAAACTCGTGCATCAGGCAGCAATTCGACATTCTATGCTAGCAATACACAGTGTGATTCAAAAGGACGTTTCCTACCTGAGAACAAATGTGCCATTGATCGCACAAAGTTCACATGCCACAACTGCAGAAAGAGTGGGCATAAGAAGAACAAATGCTTCAAGCCTGGCAGCGGAGCCTACGTTGAAAAGAAGAAAGGCAAGAAGGCATGCACCAATGGCAAACACCACAACAATAGAGGCGAGAATGCCAATATCACTCAAGTATCATTCATGAGCGCGACCAGCACTAATGCTGATGAATTTGCCTTTGCAATAATCAATCAAGAACTGCCAAGCGCCATAAATACAAGGCCAAGTATTTACCATTTCTTGACCAAGGATGAACAATACATTGTTGGACCTGGCAATATTGTCCAAGCACAATTAAATGGCAAAGTTATTGAATCGGCATACGAGCGATTTACCAAGATTTATCAAGACAGCTTAAATGCGCCAAAATACTTGGATGAGATTGAGTGCGAAGTGTCTTACACATCCACCATTATCGATACCATCACAAAAGTCCAACCCCTTTACTTAGGTGAAAAGGAAGTTGACAAATATTCTTTTGGCCAAGCAGATGGTTGGATTGTTGACTCAGCGTTGACATGTCATGTATCCAACCAGCAAGAATATTTCCGAGACTATGTACCTAGCCCCTCAACTGTATCTGGAATAGGAGGCGATCAAGGAATCGAAGGCCAAGGCCAAATCACATTGCACACAGCGATTACTGAACCGCACATACAAGGAAAGAAGATTAACCTTAAGCATGATGGCAAGCTAAAGTTAATCAACTGCGCTTATGTACTGAAGTCTCCAGTCAATCTAGTATCATTATCGCAGCTTACAGATCAGTTCAAGGATCTACATATCGAAGTACAAGGTGATATGATGATCTTCATATGGTCATGCACTAATCGACATTTTGCAACTGCGATTAAACTTGGAGATCGACAGACAGGCAATCACTGGCATTTGATTGCAACCACCCATCAGATGCAATACACATATACAGTGATGCAATCACTAAAGGATTGGCACCAAATTCTGGGACATATCAACCCTAGGCATATACTAAAGATGGAAAAGGAGCAAACCACACTTGGATTGCAAATTTCCAAGAAAGATACTGACCCAAGTTTTGACTGTATTGGATGCCTCAAAGGCAAATCAGTCGTACAATCTTTCAAGAAAGCTCCTGAGTCAATATGGCCTCAAGAAATAGGCAACGTTATATATTCCGACGTCTGGGGACCAGCTACCATTACTTCATTACAAGGGCATCGCTGGTATATTTCCTTTACAGATGGATGCACCTGTCTCACATCACTTTGGTTCATGAAGCACAAGAATGAAGCCTTCAATGCTTACCAGTGCTATGAAGTGTGGCTGAAAACACAGCAAAACAAGTTGATCAAGCACATACACTTTGATAACAGCCAAGAACTTATTCATGGAGAGTTCCATACTCATTGCCAGCACCAAGGCACTGAAATCACGACTACAGCGCCATACTCATTGCAGCAAAACGGCTATGCCAAACAGCTAAACAGGTGCATTGTTGAAAAGGCTCGATCAATGATACATGGCAACTCTAACATGGCCACCAAAGAATACCTCTGGGAGGAGGCTATGTGCTATGAGGTCAACCTAAAGAATGCAACAGCTACAACCATTAATGGCATGTTTCAGTTGCCATACAAAGCATTCTATGGAAAGAAACCTCACTTAGATCATTTTCAACAATTTGGAACAACTTGTCAAGTCCTGATTCAAACACATCAAAGCAAACTGAAAGCACAAACAAAATCTGCTATTTTTACAGGTATCAATGTTACTCCTACTGGTACATGGTGATATATCGCTCCGCCCTATCACACCATTCAGTTCTCCCGCAATGTCTACTTCCCAAAGCACATAGCAGACCCTGCGCATCCAGAATCCATCCCACCTCTTGGCACATCAACTGAGTTGGAAATACAACTAGATGAATGGATAGAAGTGACAGTGCCCATCGAGGGGGAGCACATGGATAAATCCGACACTACAAATGAACAATTGATTCAGCACATACCTGAACAGTCAACAGGTACCAATCAGCATGTACTGCTGGGAGCTTCAGAAGTCAACGTTGCTCCAGAACAAACACATACACCTGCAATTAGCGACATGCTGGACTTACCACGAATTAAAGAGTCTGATGAGCCTATCACTGAAGTTAGCGCTGAAGACAAACAGGAAGAATGGGAGGATTTAAACAAACCTGGGACAAGCGAGTCTACATCATCCCCCGCTCCAATTACTACATTGGAAACTGTTCTATACCTCCACGTAACAGTCCTGCTACATCAAGTGCAACTATGCAATCACAGAAAGCAGGTAACGTGACCACAGCACTTGAACTTGGTGCAGATGGTCGAACTGCACAGCCACAAGCCCGAGACTCGACAGGCCGCATTATCAAGCCAGGTCCACACACATGATCTTGTTTGGGACAACCCGAGTTCACAAACTGGGTTGCTGAATTGATACATCAGATGCATCTTGATGACACCAACACAGATCCTGATGATGAAGAAGAATTTGATGAAAATAAAGAGCTAGACAACACCTATTACCTAGTCGACAACGAAATGCCACAGCTCGAGGCATATATGTGCAAACATCATTATGAGATGTCGCTTACTCACATCGATAAGATGATGCTGAATGATACACCTTCGTTCAAAGAGGCTATGGAAGACCCACACCACGCTCCTAAATGGCAATTAGCTATGGACGAAGAGCACAGTACCTTCATATTCAAGAAAGTCTTTGATATTGTGCCTATGCCAAAGGACACAAAGATTTTCCAATGCATTTGGTTGCTGAAACTCAAGTTTGACAAAGACGGCAACCCTATGCGCTACAAAGTGCGACTGGTATTGTTAGGAAACAAGCAACGTCCAGGATGGGACTTCATGGAATCATTTGCAGCAACTGTGCGAATGGATTCAGTGCGAATTGTATTTGCATTAGCCAATCATCTCAACTTCGATATCCATCAAATGGATGTCAAGGCAGCTTACCTGAACACTCCAATCAAGGAACGCATATATGTACAGGCACCTGAAGGATATCCCATTGCTCCAGGACACTGCTGGCGCCTAAACAAGACTATGTATGGTGCACATCAAGGCACTTACAACTGGCAGAAGGAATTCACAAGCAAGCTTATTAAGCATGCATTTTGCAAATGCTAAATGGACGAATGCGTTTGGACTCGTTCTGAGCCAGATTGTTTTACCATTATCATGTTCTACATCGACAACATCATTATATGCTGCACTAAGGGACACATCGAATGGATCAAGGACGAAATCAAGAGTGTCTATGATTGCAAGGATCAAGGCATGATACGACACTTTCTAGGCATGAAAATCACTTGTGATTGCGATGCTGGAACACTCAAATTGAGTATGCCTGCATACATTGATTGTATCATATGGCGAGTAGGTCTACAAGACGCCAATACTGCTGTATCACCTATGAATCCATTGGTTAAGCTTGAACCACGTCCAGAAGGTGAAGACACACCAGATTACCCATACAATCGAGCTATTGGTCAGCTCATGTGGGCCACTATGACTTGTCGCCCAGATCTTGCTTTTACAGTCAATTTCTTAGCCACATACTCACATAACTTCAGCACTGCGCAAATCACTGTGGTTAAGCATGCATATTGATGGCTTAAAGGTACTCCCAATCTTGGACTTACCTATCATCAAAATCACAAACCATTCATGGAAATTGGATACGTCGATTCTGATTTCACATCTCAATGGGATCGTCGATCCATCTCAGGCAATGTATTCATGTTTGGAGGAGCAGCTGTCTCCTGGCTATCTAAACAACAGAATGACATGGCCATGTCGACATTGCAAGCTGAGTTTACATCATGCTTTACAGGAGGTTCACAAGCCGAATGGACACGAATGTTCCTAGGCGAACTTGGATGCAGAACTAGCACACCAACGCATATATTCTGCGATAACATGGCTGCGATCAAATTGGCGACTGATCCAGCACATCTAACGTGAACCAAGCACATTGATGTTCAACTTTTATTCATCTGAGAGAAAGTATCACATCAACATATTGCAATTGTTCAAATTCCAACCAAAGATAATCTTGCTGACGCTTTTACCAAACCTTTAGTGCATACACGGTTCTGGTACCTTATCGATTCGATTATGGGCATTAATCATCGTGATTTTGCTCACATTTATCAGCCGTTGGAGTTCAACTATTTTGTACTTGAGTGATCCAGTTGAGGGGGAGTGTTGCAATATGGTAATGCATGAATTCTATGTATAAAGCACACTGTGCATTTCTCTTGTATTTCATACTACTATGCATTACATGTATGCTTTGCATTGCAAGCATTGTACTCATGTATTACACCTGTAGATGTTTCTATTGTCTCTTGCTAGTATAAAGAGCTTCGCTCTTTCTTGTTCTCTTGTCACCAGCTCACTTGTATCTTGTCTACTAGTTGAATACACGATTACTTACAAGTCTAACAGCTTGAGTTAAGAAGCTATCTTATATATTAGGTATTGTATCTACAGGATCAATTCCTACAACATCTATTTCCCAATGACAATTGCAGACCCAGCTCATCTGGAGTCTGTACCACCTCTGGGCACCTCAACTGAGTCAGAAATACAGCTAGACAACTGGTTAGAGGTGACTGCACCCATCAAGGGGGAGTATGCAGATAAGTCCAAACAGTCTAATGGTCAATTTATTGTACAAATTCCTCAGCAGCATTCTAGCAAACATTCAGCAGTACCTAAGACCAAGGATGCACATACACATGCAGATAACACAGCATCAGACTTACCACAGATTGAGGAAACTGATGAGCCAGTCACTGAGTTTGAGAGTGAGAATAAACAGGATGATTGGGAAGATATAAACGAACCTATTGAGGATACTGACAAGGCACCATCCCCAACTCCTACAGCAGCAACTCCTATGACTATGGGTTGTGCTAATTGTTTGAAAGCTGATAAACTTACTCAAACAACTTGTAATGTGTTTCAGCATGCTGTTGATAATCAGCCTATTCCTGCTTGCAGCAGCCCAGCTGCTATGCGAACCAGTTTGTCAGGCACAGCATCCACAATGGAGCTAGGTACAGATGGTCACACTGCACAGCAACAAAACCAAGATGCACAAGGACAACTTATCAAACCAGGTCCTCATACTCAATCCTGCTTAGGACACCCTGAATTCATGCACTGGGTAGCTGAATTAATTCATCAGAGCCATTTAGACAATACATGCAATGATCCTGATGATCAAGAAGACTTTGACAGCAATCATGGCACGGATTTTTGTCTTGAATGGACAGACTTCACTGAAGGTGCTCAATTTGAGCTTGACAATGTCTATTTCCTTGTTGACAACACAATGCCACAATTCGAACAGTACATGTGCAAAAATCATAAAGAGATGACACTTACAAGCTTTGAGCAACAGTGACTAAACAACTCACCTTCATTCAAAGAGGCTATGGAAGACCCACACCATGCACCAAAATGGCAACTTGCCATGGACAAAGAACATAGCATGTTTATATTCAAACAGGTCTTCAATATTGTCCCTACGCCTAAAGATACAAAGATATTTCACTGTTTCTGGCTACTCAAGCTGAAGTTTGATGAAGATGGCAACCCTATGCACTACAAAGCATGACTTGTGCTGTTAGGCAACAAACAATGCCCTGGTTGGGACTTTATGGAGTCGTTTGCAGCGACTGTGTGAATGGACTCAGTACAAATAGTATTTGCTTTAGCTAATCATCTTGATCTTGACATTCATCAAATGGACATAAAGGCAGCTTACCTCAACACGCCACTCAAGGAGCACATATACATACAAGCACCAGAAGGCTATCCTGTCGACCCAGGTCACTGCTGGAGACTCAATATGTCCACGTATGGGTTACATCAAGGAGCATACAACTGGCAGTGTGAACTCACAGGAAAGCTAACTCAGCACACTTTTCACAAGTGTCTTATGGACAAATGCGTCTGGACTTGCACTGAGCCAGATTGCTTTACTATTATCATGTTCTATGTTGACAACATCATTATTTGCTGCACTAAGGGACATGTGGATTGCATCAAGACAGAAATCAAAGGCATATACAATTGTAAGGATCTAGGCAAGATACAACACTTCTTAGGCATGAAGCTCACTCGGAATTGTGAAGCTGGTATGCTTACTCTCAATATGCCTGCATATATCGATCGCATCATCGAACGCATGGGTCTGTGCAACGCCAATACTGCTGTATCACCTATGAATCCTTCTGTGGAACTTGAACCACAACCAAAAGATGAAGAAGCACCTTATTACCTCTACAATCGAGCCATTGGGCAGCTAATGTGGTTAGCTATTACTTGCCACCTGGAGATTGCATTCCCAGTCAATCTACTAGCTTCTTTTTCGCATAACTTTGATACTGTGCAAATAGCTGCAGTCAAGCAAGTCTATTGATGGCTTAAAGCGACTCCTGAGCTAGGTCTCACATATCATTGAGATCAAACACCTTTTATGGAAGTTGGATACATTGATTCCGATTTTGCAGCTCAATATGATTGTTGTTCCATTTCTGGTAATGTGTTTATGTTTGGAGGAGCAGCTGTCTCCTGGATGTCTAAGCAACAGAATGACATCACTACATCAACCTCACAAGCAGAGTTCATGTCTTGCTATGCAGGAGGATCACAAGCTGAATGGATACGAATGTTGTTAGGTGAACTTGGCCAGAACAACAAGTCCCACACATATATTCTGTGATAACATGGCAGCTATCAAACTTGCTACCAATCCAGCACATTTAACTTGTCCTAAACACATTGATGTTTGTCTATTCTTTATCCAAGAGAAAGTATCAAGGGAACATATTGCAATTGTTCATATACCAACCAAAGACAACCTTGCTGATGCATTTACAAAACCATTACAACACACATGGTTCTGGTACCTAGTTGATTCTATGATGGGGCTTAATCATCATGATTTCGCTTATATTTATCAGCTGGCAGACTCTCAGTACTACATAGTTGAGTGATCTGGTTGAGGGGGAGTGTTGTGATATGGTAATTAGCTGAATAATGAAGCACATGACTATTTCACTTGTCCATGCAATGCACTTGTGTTTTTCACTCTATGTCTTTTCTTTTCACATGTAATATGTGTACATCAACTGATATGTTAGTTACAATGTGTCACCACATCTCCCTTGTCTTGAATGTTCTCTCTTCTCATGTATAAAAGAGCTTTGCTCTATCATGTAGTTCTTCACAAAGTTCTTGTACTACTTCTTACTGTTGAATACACAACTACTTACAAGCCTAATAGCTCTAGTTAAGAAGCTCATTTACTATATATTAGAAATTGGTCTATTCTACTGATTTCTACAGCCATGATCAAAGGTCTTGTGGCTAACCATCATTTTCTTCCCTTTGTTCTCCACCTTTGTCTTGTGGCTTGACCACCTCCACTTCATGAGTAAGCACTGCCACCTGCTTACTGATCCTTGTACTATTATTAGTCACTTGCTTACTGATCACTGCCATTCACCTTACTCATGCTACTATTATTAGTACTGGCTGACTGATCACTGCCATTCCTTCTTACTCATCCTGCATGTATGCTTAGTCACTCCCTTGGTTAGAATAGTATAAAAGCAAGGAGAGCAAGCCAGTCTACCCCAGCTTGCTCTACCTCATCAATTCCCCTCTAAAAGCATCCAGTGTGAAGAACAGTCCCTAGCTGACTTATTAGCTTAAGTAACAGCTAGAAGGGTCTTGAGTCAAGACCATGTTGCAAGCTCCAGCACTAAGCCTCTGACTTAGCTGCTGTCCACAGTCACTTATTCAGCAACAGGTGTCCATTAGCCACAAGCACATAAGTGCATATGGTGTCAAGCCACAAGATGGTAGACACACACAAGGCATCAAGCCAAGACAAGCCACACATCAGCAGTAGTCTGGACATAGTCCAGACCCATCAGAGGCATTAGCCACTTGTAAAGCAAGTCCAAAAACTGCTTTCAGAGGTTGTGACATTGTAGAGCAAGCTTCCCACTGATCCATGGCAACAATGATCCTTTCACCAAAGGAACAATCCATCAATATGTCCCAACCACCATCAAGACCAACTTCTCAGCCTGAACAGGAGTCTGAAATACCTAGAAGGGTAACTAGGAGTATATCCGTGCAGGGGACACCCTTAGTACAACCTAGGGATCACCCAGAACAGACTAACCCCATACAGCAACCCTCAAGACCCCCAACCATGGAACCACAAGAAGAGACACCAGGGGCAATTACTCCCATAACTAGACAAGTAAATGAAATTCATCACATCATTGATGAAATCACAGAACAACCACAAGACTCCCATCAAACCATCACCAACCCAGATGAGATAATCCACCCCAGTAACCCAGCAAACAAGACAGGGGTAACAGAGGCAGATATTATTGATGGACACACAAGACCTAGATTCCCTAGACCCACAGTAGAGACAGAATCAGAATCAGAAGCTGAATCACAGAGCTGTCTGTCCAGCATTAGGAGTAGTATCATCTAACAACATGGCCCCATCATCTGTGTCCCTAGAGTACAAGAAACACAGGCACAAGAGGCCTTTGCAAATGCAGTACAAAGGGCCAGGGAACATTGTCAACAAAATCAGATAGAAACAATTAGTGATGTGGATCTACAAGCAGCAGTCAACCCAGTACCACCCTACAGCACACAAAAAGACCCAACCTCACTTGGGACAGGCACCCCTTAGCAGGCATACTGGTATGAAGACCAAGACAACAACCCCAGATTGAAAATCCAAGACCAAGGACACCAGCACCAATCAGGGAACAGAACCCTCAAATGCTGGCACCCCAACCTTGACAACCAGAACCAGGGAATATGGAAGGAATTCTCCACAGAGAAGAAGTCAATCAAATCTTTGAGCACATGTGAAATGATAATGATCTCAAACCCAGCCTGGCCATCCTGGAACATGTGGCAAACCATGTCAATCAAGCTGCAATGACAAGGGAAGCAGCAGCCCAAAGGTGTCATGATCATGAAAACAATCAGATTGTGGTAGCCATTGAGCACCTGACCCATAAATTTGAATCTTGGACAAGTGTCTTCCAGAATGTCCAAGAGATTGTACACAATAGTGCTACAAACATACACTCCCTTGGACAGGACATGGCCAGAACACACAATGAACAGGAAAAGATCTTCCAGCTATTTGGAGAAACCAATACACAAATCAGAGATCTGGCTCAGGCCATTAGCCAAATGGGGAATAACATGACCAAGGCTTTCAAACAACAGACCAACAATGCCAAAATCATCCAAGACTTAGCTCAAGCCATTGAAACCAAAGTATGAGAAGTATGGTCACAACAGGGGACTGATATTATGGACAAGCAACATGACTGGACCCCACAACATGAATCTTCTAGAAGACAGCCACCACCTGAAGATTCAGAACCCTCAGATGATGAAGAACCTCAACCCTAAATCAAAAGGGAAGCTCCCAAAGGAAGACAATGTACCAAAGGGAGCCAGGGCCAAAAAACCTGAACCCTACACCAGGAAAAGAGGACATGATGCAGAAGTATTCCTGATGAAGATAGAAATCTACTACAGGGACTATGAAGGTCACTTCACTGACAAAAGGAAGATATCCACCTTCCTTACCAACATGGGAGAAGGGGCCACTGCATGATAGGCAGCCCCCTTACTCAAACATGTGATTGAGGAAACACCTCACACATACACACAATCATGGAGAACACTCAGAGAAGCCTTCCTGCTAGCCTTCAGTGACCCACTCAAGAAGGAACAGGCCATCAGGGATATTAATAAACTGACCCAAGGAGAGGGATCAGCACAAGTATATGTCACCAACTTCAGAACCTTAATTCCTGAAGTAGATTGGGATGAGAAGGCCTTGATCAACCAATTCAAACAGGGTCTCAAACCAGATGTCTGCACTGAACTCAAGAAAATGGAGATCACCCATGATGTCTCTGAATGGTCACTAGAGAAGTACATGGCCAGTGCCACACACATTGATGATATCCTCTTCACAGGATGGTCCTTCAAAAATAAGAGTCAGGAGGTCAGAAGGACTGAAGTGAAAGCAGCTTCTACCAACACTACTACTGCTAAGACAGGACAAGTCCCTGCAGGAACCCTCCAAAAGAGGAAAGAAAGGGGGCTATGCCTCAAATGTGGAAGAAAGGGCCACATCATCAAGAATTGCAGAGATAAGGAATAGTACCATGGGGACCAATATCTGGAAGGAGATAAGGGAAAGGCAGTGACCATAGAGGAGATCCAGGAAGAATCTGATTCCTCAGAGTGGAAAACTAGAATTGCAGCCTTTGTCCATGTCAGAAACTGCCCAAGAACCAGCAAAGAAGAAGAGGCAACATGTATATTACCTAAAGAAATCCAATAATTCTGCCTCAATATCCATCCTTGCTGCTGGAATCATGGACCCCATCAAAACCTTAGTCAATTCAGGATCCTCTAAGAATTTCATTGACCTCAACTTCTGCTGACACCACAACATGCCCCTCACCAGACTCCTAAACCCCAGAACCATCATTGACATATATGGCAAAGAGATCCCAAAGAAGATCTGATTCAAGACCCAAATAGAGATCAAAGTAGAAGGATGGAAATTCACACCCACCTTCTATGCCATGGATCTAGGAGAAGATACACCAGTTATTTTAGGGCTAGACTGGCTACAAGAAGCAGACCCAGATATCAACTGGAAGATGCCAGAGATTTCCTGGAAAATAAAGGAAGTCACTGGCAAAAATGCCCATGAACCTCAGCCTGGAATTGACTGGTCCAAGGTACCAAAAGGATGGGAAGGACTCTTCAAGAAATTTAAAGAGATATTTAGTGAAGAACTCTTCAAGAAGCTTCCAGAGCACTGCCCCTATGATTGCTACATTGATTTCAAGGAAGGGACAGAATACCCAAACCAGCCAAGATCTACCCTATGTCCCCAGTGGAAAGCAAGGTGGTCAAAGAATTCATTGATCAAGAGCTAAAAGATGGGAAAATACAGCCAAGCAAGTCCCCCATTGCTGCACCTTGCTTCTTTGTCAAAAAGAAGGATGGATCCCTGAGATTAGTCACAGACTATAGAAAGATCAATGCCATCACAGTGCCAAATTGATTCCCTATTCCACTACAAACCAAACTGGTGGACCAGGTCCAGGGTAAAAGAATCTTCACCAAGATGGACTTGAGGTGGGGATACAACAATATCTGGATCAAGGAAGGGGATGAATGGAAGACAGCATTCAGAACCCATTATGGGATATTTGAATACCTTGTAATGCCATTTGGCCTATGCAATGCACCAGGGATATTCCAGGAATTCATGAATTGGATCTTCCAGGACATCCTAGGAATATATGTGGTAGTATGCCTCAATGACATCCTAATATTCTCAGACAATGAGGAAGACCACAAGAGACATGTGGAAGAAGTCATGCAATGACTCAAGGAGAACAACCTTTTTGCCAAATTCACCAAATGTGAATTTGGTGTCACAGAAATAGATTTCCTAGGACAAGTCATCACACCTGAAGGTATCTCCATGGAGAAATCCAAGATCCAAGCCATACTTGATTAGGCAAAGCCAGGGACAGTCAAACAGTTCCAAGCCTTCCTGGGCTTTGTCAACTTCTACAGGCACTTCATTTACAATTTCAGCAAAATGGCCAGACCCTTCCATGACCTAACACAGAAGGACAAGAAGTGGGAATGGACCAAGGAATGCCAGGAAGCCTTTGAAGAAATCAAGGAAGCAATTGGGAAGGATCCAGTCCTAATACATCCAGATCCATCAAAACCCTTTGTCCTGGAGACAGATGCCTCAGGGGTGGCCATAGGTGCAGTACTAAGCCAAAGACACACAGATGGGTACCTACACCCAGTGGCCTTCATGTACAAAAGGTGCAATGATGCAGAACACAACTATGATACAGCCAACAAGGAATTATTGGCCATTGTAGCTGCCCTCAAACACTGGCACATGTACCTAGAAGGAACAGAGACCCCAATTGAGGTATACACAGATCATAGGAACTTGGAAAGATGGAAGATGGTGGAGACTTTCAATTGAAGGCATGCTAGGTGGCATTTGGAACTAGCCTCCTACAATTTCAACATCCATTACAGACCAGGGAAGATGTCACAGAAGCTGGATGTGCTCTCCAGAAGGCACAACCACAACAATGTCCCTAATCCCCAACAAATCATAATTGAGGCTGAAAGATTCATTGGATTCAAAGCAGAGACTTCAGTAGATATCATCTCTGAAATCTGAGAAGCCCAAATAAGGATGAATCCCTTTGGACCCTAATTATGAGTACCAAGGAAAAAGAAAATCTACCACCCAGTGTCAAACAACAGTATGACAAATATGAGTGGGCAGAAGAACTCCTATGGTACAAAGGGAGGATAGTGATCCCAGACAACAAAGGGATCAAACTGCAGCTCCTAGAGATGCATCATGATGCCCCAATAGCAGGACACCAAGGACAAGCAAGGACCCTAGAACTTCTGTCCAGAAGGTACTACTGGCCAGGAATGAAGAATCAGGTAAACCACTTTGTGGAATCTTGCAAAATCTGTCAGAGAAGCAAGGGCCACAAACAATATGCACCACCAAAACCCTTGCCCATTCCTTCACAGCCTTGGGAGGATATCACATATGACTTCATTGTGAAACTACCAAATTCTCAAGGATATGACAGCATCCTGGTAGTCATAGACTGATTCTCCAGACAGGCTCACTTCATACCCTGCTTAGAAAGCATCAACACAGAAGGGGTAGCAGACCTATTCATCCAGGAAGTGTGGCAATTACATGGTCTGCCCAAGACAATGGTATCAGACAGGGGAACTACCTTCAACAGAGTCCACCAAATGGTGGATAAGGGCCTCAGACATTGAGGCATGGAGGAAAGAGAATGACTTGATAGGGCTCAAGAGGATGAGGGCAGCTATTGAGGAATGGAAGACAAAGGTGCCAAAGGGGTATCACCACATCCTAGGGATCCTGTCGACACAGGAGGTGATGGATGTGGCAAAAAAGGAGGTCATGACCAAGGAGGACTTGTGGAACTGGCTGGACCAGAAAGCATGGGACCACAAGCAGGAGGTGCTCGAACAGGCTATGAATGGCCTACATCTAAACTTGCCCCAGCCTGAAGAAGATGAACAGGCACACTACAAGTCCCTGGAATGTGAGTATGAACAAGCTCATGCCCAGGGAGCACCCAAGAAATACTTAGAATTCCTACAGGAAGAGTGTGCAGAGGTGAGGAGAATCTTACAGGAACAAAAGGAGTATGATGAATCCTGGGACATCATTACAGACCTACCCTCCTTCTGATTTGTACTTCATGGACAATTTTTCCCTTTATTTTGTGTTTTTCTGCTTCAATACAAGAAATGATGGTTACTCTTATTTGTTTGTCTAAGGTCCCCTAAGACTCACCCTAAGAGGGGGGTAATGTCATGAGCCATGATCAAAGGTCTCATGGCTAACCATCATTTTCTTCCCTTTGTTCTCCACCTTTGTCTCATGGCTTGACCACCTCCACTTCATAAGTAAGCACCTCCACCTGCTTACTGATCCTTGTCCTATTATTATTCACTTGCTTACTGATCACTGACATTCACCTTACTCATGCTACTATTATTAGTACTGGCTGACTGATGGACATACTATTATTAGTAACTGGCTGACTGATCACTGCCATTCCTTCTTACTCATCCTGCATGTATGCTTAGTCACTCCCTTGGTTAGAATAGTATAAAAGCAAGGAGAGCAAGCCAGTCTACCCCAGCTTGCTCTACCTTGTCAATTCCCCTCTAAAAGCATCCAGAGTAAAGAACAGTCCCTAGCTGACTTATTAGCTTAAGTAACAGCTAGAAGGGTCTTGAGTCAAGACCACATTGCAAGCCCCAGCACTAAGCATCTGACTCAGCCACTGTCCACAGTTGCTTATTCAGCAATGGGTGTCCATCAGCCACAAGCGCAAAAGTGCATACAATGTCAAGCCATGAGATGGTAGACACACACAAGGCATCAAGCCCAGACAAGCCATGCATCAGCAGTTGTCCAGACATAGTCCAGACCCATCAGAGGCATTAGCCACTTGTAAAGCAAGTCCAACCACTGCTTTCAGAGGTTGTGACAAGGAGCAGCCAAACCTTGTCTCCTACCTTGAATTCTTTCCCCTTCCTTTCCATTTGTTGGTGTAATTCCATTGAGGCTGTTGCCTCATCCCATACTTTTTCCATTTGATTACACATGCTGTCTGCAGCAGGTATCTTGGATGGTTCTTCTCCTTCTTGGACAACCCATCTTGGGCTTTTCCCATATACTGTTTCAAATGGGGTTTGTCCTGTTGTGGCATTTATGTGGTTGTTATGGCAGAATTTGGCAATGGGTAACCATTTTACCCAATCATCTTGTCTATAATTGCAGAAGGTTCTTAAGAATCCTTCTACCCATTGCTTTGTTCTTTCTGATAATCCATCTGTTTCTGGATGGAAGGTGGTGGAGAATCTTGTCGTGACCCTCTGGAGGCTCCCTTGTGGAGCACTTAAGTAGTGGCTGCGTTGATGGTTTGGTGCTATGCTGTGTATATTGAGTGTTCTAGTTACAGTGTTTGCTATGGTCTATGGTGGTTGACGAGATAAAGCAAGCTGAGGCATCCAGTCTTGCTTTATCCTCCTTATATATACCTGTGGCTGCGGTGGCTGCGGACGTATTATCTAAGCACACTCCGCAGTAGGTGTAGGTTATGTACAGTACTATGGGTTAGGTAATTGTTTGTCTTAAGTTTGTGCGGCTCCGAATCTTATAGAGCCGCGCGAGGTCCGAGGGTCATGTGACCTTTTGGACTTAAGCACCCGGCGCTTAATCGCTGAATAAGCGCCGAGGTCACGTGACAACTTGCTCCTCGCTCCAGGTAACATGGGAGAGAAACGCTGGAGCGAGTTCAGGGTAACCACCGGCGCTTAATTGTTAGGTAAGCGCCGAGATCACGTGACAACTCGCTCCTCGCTCCAGGTAACATGGGAGAGAAACGCTGGAGCGAGTTCAGGGTAACCACCGGCGCTTAATCATTGGTAAGCGCCGAGATCACGTGACAACTCGCTCCTCGCTCCAGGTAACATGGGAGAGAAACGCTGGAGCGAGTTCAGGGTAACCACCGGCGCTTAATCGTTAGGTAAGCGCCGAGATCACGTGATCCTGTTTATGGTTTGTTCCACTTCGGAAAAAATGCCATAAATCTGTACAAAATTTGGTTGTTAGGTTATGTCTGCTAGGCGGGTCATAACAAATCTGGGGTTTATCCCAATTACCTTGTATAGGGCCTTTAGGAATTGGCTGTTAAAAGTTGGTCCTTGGTCTGAGACAGTGGTTTCTGGTGTCCCATGATGTCTCCATATTTCCCTTATGAATATTTCTGCCAATTCTTCTGCATTGTTACTCTCCAGACATGGTATGAAATGGGCTCGCTGGGAGAAGCAGTCTACAACTGTCAAGATGCTGTCATACCACTTAGAGACAGGCAGTTGGACAATGAAATCATATGTGACATCTGCCAATGGCTTCCATGGAATTGGTAAGGGCTTCAGAGGAGTGCTTTGTTTGTTTCCCTTGCTCCTTTGACATGTTTCACATGATTCCACATATCAGTTTACTTGGGCCTTCATTCCTGGCCAGTAGTAATCCCTTGAAAGTAATTCTAGTGTTTGAGCCTGTCCTTGATGACCTGCCACAGGGGCATCATGGCACTCTTCAAGGAGACTCAATCTCAAGTCCTTGTCGTCTGGGATGTAGAACCTATTGTCATACCTTAGTAGGCCCTCCTTCATTTTGTACCATCTAAATTCCTTCTGTACTGAAGGTGGTAGTTTTTCTTTATTTGCTACACTCAGCCTTAAGGATCTGATAGATTTGTCTTCTTCCTGAGCTTCTTTAAGCTCCTCCCAGAAGTTCCCTTGTACCTCTGCCTTGAAACCTATGAACCTTTCTTCTGGAATCATGATCTGTGGTTCCATAGGGGTGTCCCCATGGTCATTCCTCCTGGAAAGGGCATCTGGCTTCTGTGAGAGCTTTCCTAGTCTATACACAATCTGAAAATTGAAGGGTGCCAGAGTGAGATACCATCTGGCATGCCTTCTATTCCACATCTGGGCATTTTGCCAGTACTGGAGGTTCCTATGGTCTGTGTATATCACAATAGGTTCTTCTGTCCCTTCTAGGTATAACCTCCAGTGCTCTAAGTACCTAACAATCACAAGCAACTCCTTGTTGTAGATGTTGTAATTTTTCTCTGGTGGGGTAAAGCTCTTTGATAGGAAGGCAATTGGATGCAATTGGTTGTTGTCAACCTTTTGGCTTAGTACTGCACCCATGGCTACTCCTGAGGCATCTGTTTCCAGTATGTATGGCTTGTTTGGGTTTGGGTGGATTAAGACCAGTTCTCTTGCCACTGCTTCTTTAATAGCTTTGAATGCTTCTTGTTGTTTTCCTTCCCATACAAACTTGACATCTTTTTCAGTGAGATCTGTGAGGGGTTTGGCTAAGGTGCTAAACCTGCCTAACCACCTTCTATAGAACCCAACAAAGCCTAGGAATGCTTGGACTGCTTTTACTGTTTTGGTTCTGGCCATTCCAGAACTGCTTTTACCTTCTCCTTTTCCATTGATATCCCTTCTGGGGATATGACAATTCCAATACAGCTTACTTCTTTCACAAAGAACTGGCACTTGTGTGGTTTGAGGAAGAGGTGGTTTTCCCTCATTCTTCTTAACACTTCCCTGACATGTTGTACATGTTCTTCCCTGTTTCTGGAAAACACTAGTACATTGTCCATATAGATTACCATGTAATCATCTATTATGTCATGGAACTTTTCCATCATGAACCTTGTAAAGGTTCTTGGTCCTTCCTTTACCCTGAATGGCATGACCAAGCATTCAAACTGGCCTTCTCCTGTACTGAAAGCTGTTTTCCATTTGTCTCCCTCCTTTACCCTGATATTGTTGAAACCCCATCAAACATCCATCTTTGAATAGATGGTCATGTCCTTCAGTCTCTCAATCAGTTCTACTTGAATTGGAAGTGGAAACCTGTCCAGCTTGGTGATGTCATTCATCTTACAGTAGTCAACTACCAGCCTAAGCCCTCCATCTGCTTTGTTTACATAGAAGCAGGGGGCAGCTACAACTGACTGGCTGGGCCTTATCTTTCTGTTCCTTAGTTCCTCCTCTAGGTACTCCCTGAGTGCTTTTGTTTCTGCTGGTGACATACTGCGCCTCTTTGCAGGTTTTGGCAGTTCTGCTCCCTTGATCAGGTCCATTTTGAAGTCCAGGTTCCCCTGGTGGGGTGAAAGTTCTTGGAAACCTTCTTCTCCAAACAGGTCTTCAAAGTCCCTAAATTCTTCTGGGATTTGAAGGCCTTCAGTTGCTGCCCTTGCCTCAATTTCATCAGGGTATGAGATTGTAAGGTCTTTCCAATCCATGATAGGTTTTGCTTCCTCAAGCCATTCTTTCCCTAGGACAATGTCTGTGTTGCCTAGGGTCATCACACAAAGGGAGCATTTCAGTGTCTTCCCTTCTACTTCAATATTTAGTTCTGCCTTTTCTTCTATGGCATCTTTGATTTCATTTCTGTCAATGGCCACAATTGACTTCTTGTGTTTGAGGGGAGTGGTCTGGATTCCCTTTTCCTTTGAATAGGCTTTGTCAATGAAGTTGGTTGAAGATCCTGAGTCAATCAGTGTCTTTGCTGGTTCCATGATTCCCTCTACCATAGTGTATATTATTGATTGATTACTAGATTTCTTGAGGTAACATACATCTGCAGTAGGGGTTATATTGGGGTCCTCCAACATGGAAGTGGTAGGACCAATTAGTTTTCCAACTTGGAGTTACTTTCTTCTTCAACTTCTCTGCTGGCCTTCTCTTGTATCTTAGCTTTGTCATAGGTCCACTGGCCTTGGGCAGTCCTTCAGGACATGCCCTGATTTACCACATTTGATACAGAGTCCTTCTTTCCTTTGCCTGTCCTTTTCACTATTTGGTATCCTTACCACATTGTTAGTTTGGGTACTCCCCTGTTTGCTGCTGGTCCCTGCAGGTTTGTTCCCCCCTTGTTTGTATTTGGCCAGTGCCCAGGTTGAATTTGATGAATTGCTGGTCCTTGTATTCATCTTCTGGTTTGCAAACTGCATGTCATCCATTTTGCAGGCAAAGTCAATGAATTGATCTAGGGTATATGATGGTCCTGAGGCCTCATTTGCCAGTACTTCAATCCTCATGATCTCTTGCTGTACTTCAGGTTTTAATCCTTCCCTGAATTGGTCCTTGAGGGCTTCCTGGTTCCAGTCTACGTCTTGGATCAGGATTCGGAATTGGGTAGCATAATCTAATGCACTCTTGGTTTGCATTAATTTTTTTAGTTTCCAGATGGTCTTTTCCTTTATGACCAGGTCATTAAAAGCATCCAGGAATACCTTCCTGAAAGCCCTCCAGGATGCAAGGATTCCTGTGCATTGGCCTGCTAGTAGTTTCCAGCAGTAAGGTTGTGCCCAGTTTGCCACTTCCCTGTCCTCCATGTTCATTAACATGGCAGATATCTTTTTTTGGTTGTCAAAGGCTGATTTGTTGTAGTCTGCAAAGAAAAGTTCCATGCTGATCACAAAGTTCTCTGCTTCTTTCCCCTTTTTCCCATTAAATTTGCTGGGTCTCCCTAGTTGCACTTCCTTAGGAACTTGGTTTGCAACAAGGGTAGTTTGGTTTATTTGGGATTGGGGGTTGGACCAGGGTTCCGTGGGTCTTGGAGTGGGCCTCCAAAGGGGTGGTTCTGCTTGGGGTCTTATTGTGGATTTGGCCTGAAAGGTTCTTCCTAGAAAGGGTGTTTGTACCAGGGAGATGGAGGGGGACCATGAGGGACTTCCTATCACCACCCTAGTTCTTCCCCTGGTCTCTTCTGTATTTTCCTTCTGCCTTCCTGCTCCAGTTGTTTCCTGGAGCTCATTTCCTAAGTCAGTTACCTGTTGTTCTAGTGCAGTTAGGATCCCTCCTGTGCTTTTGGTTTTCTTCTCTAAGCTCTCAAGCTTTTGCTCTTGCATTCCCAATACCCATTTTATCTCTGTGGAGATGTCCTTTAGTGCTTTTATCAGGTTCCCCATTTCTGCTTTTAGGTTGTCCTGGTTCTTTGCCACATAGAGGTCATTTTTGTTGGATGTTTCTATTGATTTTACCATCCAGGCTATGTCTCCTTCTTGTTGTGTTAGTGAAGTTTGACACTGATTTATGCTCATGATTGCCTTTTCCAGTTCCCTATGGTTATTATCTCTGAGTTACTTGAGCCCTGCCCTGATGGCAAGGGCAATGGTGTGAATAGGGTTGGCTGTGGTTATAGCTCCAGGACCTGGCTGGGGTTGTGTCCTTGCCTCTTCTGCCATGGCTGTGCCTTGATCATATATGATCTGAGTCATATCTTCTACCTCATCCCTCTCTGGATTTGAAGTATCTCATGGGTCTGAGTTTAGTGGGAGATTTGGTGGCTGAGGACTGTGGAGCAGTATTCCCCCTATTTGCCCTCCCAGGACAGAGGCCCAAGTGGGTTTAGGTTGAGCCACTGGTCATGGATTTTGTGGCAACCCCCCCAGCATTCCCTGGAGAGTCTCATCTGGGTTACCTTTGGCCTCTGGGGGAATAACAGGTTTGGGTGATTGTGGTCTACTATTGGCCACTCTGCTTTGAGATCAGGTTTGTGGTCTCTGACATAGTTTCCTAGTGTTCTCTTATGTATCACAGGAGTTAGCTGGTTTCTTGTGAACTCAGCCCTTTAGTATCTGTGTAGTATACTTATGTTTGCCACTAGTTAAGTTTGCAGCTTGCTTTATAATGTTGTGACCCTCTGGATGCTCCCTTGCTGTCAGGATGGCAGTCACATGACTGCTTTTACTTGATATATGTGTCATCTTTCCAATGTATGAGGTCTTGTCTTGTTTTTACTACCACATTATTGTCACTCAAGTGAATACTATACTACGTATACACATTCTATCACTGTGCAAAGTGATTAAGACTATTAAGTACAGTTTATTGAGGGCAAAGCCCTTACATTTTTTTGAACAATACACATGTAGCAAGGCTAACCAATCCCTTGCATACCACAAGGAAACCCTACAACATAATAGGTTGTTAGAGCAAACATGAGTAGCTCTGCAGGTGACAAGTCACCCACATATCCCATAGTTGGCATGTTTAACACACTGCAATGGTCCACAGCAACCAGATCTCCACTTGCCAGCAGACAGGACATGTCTTGGATAAACCTGAATCAGGGCTGAGTAACTAATGCACCTCTTGCTCAGCCTTCTTTGGCTCAAGTGAGTGAAATCATGGTTGGGGCACCATCCACAGTGCCTGATTCCCCCAATAGTTGGGGAGTCTTTTGGTCCCCTTGACCTGATGGGTTGAGTTATGTACAAGCCCCTATTCAGCCTCAACTGAGCAGATCCCAGCACAGTCTGGGAGGTAAAAGGTACACTCAATTGGCTGTACCATATGTATACACACCTACAGTGCCAAGCCTGCCAGTAGCAGCAGGACTGAGCACATCGACCCCTAGGGCCAATATCCCACAGAACATCTCACAACAGAGATTGCCAACAGGTATAACCTGGGAAGAGGCTGCTCAATGGCAGCGTGAGCAGATAGAATTGATCACAGCAGATGCAATCCAGGTGCATACATGCTCAATAGATGAGCATATGGGCAGACTCAAATCTATGATCAAGAATTTATCAATGCATATAAGAAGCATTGATAGAGCCAGCAGTGCTGGCAGTGTATGCAGCAAGCATAGTCACAGTAGTGCAAGGAGTGCAAGAAGCACTTGTGCAGAACCAGAGCCAGATTCCCAGCTTGATGACAGACCTGCTAGTCAAGATGGTGTGTCTGACCAGGCACCACACCCTGGTGTGGAAATGAGGGCCAAGCCTGGAAGTGCCCAGGCTAGGCAAGGCCCCCAAAATAGGGCAATGGGAGAGCCCATAGCCAATCACAATAGACAATCAGCAATTCCTACCATCAAGGAAGAACTTGATGAGGATGCCACTGGGATTTACTCTGAGGATGATTACATCCCACCCTCATTTGAGGGTGAAGAACCAACTATTGCAGAGATAGTGGACAGTGGAAGGCAACCCAGGGCCACCACTCACAACAGCAGATAAGAGCCATTGAGTAATACACCAGTGCATAGTAGCAGCTGATTGTTCACACTGGTAACACTGGTACTCCACACACCTGAGGAGCATGAAATTTGAGCCTGGAAGCAGTGCAAACAATTAAGGATACCTGCTGTGAGCAGGCCAGGTGATGGGCAATGAATGTTGCTAGTAGGGACAGGTGAATTACCATCCCAAGCCCCATATCCCCTGGGCTGTGAGACTCCCAGTCACACTTGCACATATACCTGCAAACCACAGGTAGTTAATTATACTGAGCAACACTTGGTGAGTTATAACACTCAAGCCCATAATAGGCTTGTGTAAGGCATTGCCCCAAATGCAGGGACAGTAGGGCAAACCACTCCTGCAGCCCCAATGTCTGCTCTGTGGCATCCAGTGGCTATTAGCAGCCCTCAGATTCAACCCCACACTGCAGGGTACCCAATAGGGACTGTCCCAACAGACAGTATATTGCATATGATAATCAATATGCTGAGGGCGCATGAGAATGACATGGACACCCAGAAGAACCTGGGAAAAAGAGGTTGAAAATTAGACCTGCCCCTGTCTTACAATGGAACAGCAAAACTTCAAGACTTTGAAGAATGGGTGAGCAGATTACTCCACTACTTTAGAATGAGTGACCTATGCAGCCCCACAGTACTTGATGATAATAATCAAGTGTATGTCATCAGACATCTTTGTGTCAGTAAGGCGCAGAGCTGGTTCCACAAGACTGTGGAAAAAAGCAAATATGGTCCTGAAGGATGGTCCACCCTCAAAGTAATCCAAGGATTACAGTGTAGATTTTTGACTACACAAAGTGCCACTATAGCAGCACACAAGTTCTGTACCCTCAAGCAGGGTACCATGGATGCTCAGGAGCTCTATGAAGAGCTCAGATTATTGGCTGACCAACAGCCAATCCCTCTGGATAACCTTACCTTCACATTAAGGTACATGAATGTGCTACATGCACCAATCAGGCATCTGGTGAACTGGAACAGCTTCCATGCTGTTCATGATTATGACAACATTGTGGAGCTAGTCTGTAGTGCTGTGGACACAGAGATTGCCCTCATAATGGCAAGGGAAGAGAAAGATCCCAACCCAACAGTCAGGCAGAGTCAAAGCAATCAAAAGACTGATTGTAAAGGCAAGAATCACCAGTGGGGCAAGCAGCAGGAAAAGCCAAGGCCCTTGTATGCCACAAGGGAACCTGAGCAACAGACAAAGACCATAGCAGAATCATCCACTAGGGAGAAGACAAAGCCCTGACTCAAGGGGGAAGCAGAATTAACCTGCTATAAATGCAGGAAAAAGGGCCACATTGCCCTTAACTGCCCCTCAAAAGGGGTTATCACTGCTAAGGCTGTAGAGCCTGTTACTGAGGAGGGAGAACCCTCTGAGAATGACACCATCAATGTAGTGATGGCCTATGCATTGACCTCTGAATTGGAGGAAGAAAGCTCCCTTGAGGATGACAGTCCACATCATCCCCTCACTGACTGCTCAGGCAGTGATGATGAAGATTCCATATGGAATCAATTTGCAGCAGAATATGGCAATGCCACTGCCTGCATGGTGCATATAGTACCATTGGACAACAAGATTGATGTGTGTGCTGCATCAACAAGCAAAAGACAGCTGGCAGAGCTGGAGCCTATCTCTGCACCAGTTGTGCAAACAAGAGGAGCACCCCACAAGGGTGCTCAACCTGTCTGCCAAGAGGAGGACCAGTGACCCATGACTGGGTACTTTAAAGTTGGTACAACATTGGTGTACATACTGTTTGATTTGGGCTCATGCACCAACATGATATCACCCTCATTTGTGAGGGTAGCTAACATCATGCCAATGGTGTTAGATAAGCCAATAGGCTTACAACTCATGCTTAAGGGGAGCCAAGGAAAATGTAACTTCAGTGTTAACACCAAGGTATAAGTCAGCCCAGTTAGAGGGACACACTATTCCAATGTAGTACACATTGAAAAATATGGTATAATTGTAGGTGCACCATTTATGCAACAGTATGGAATTAACATTGATTTTTCATGCAATGTATTAAGCATAAACAATATGCATATACCCAATGGCTTCCAAGTAGAAGTAACAGAACCCTCATCCAAGAGACAAGTACCATTTGCCAAAAGACCCTCAGGGTCTAGGAAGGTCAAACCAGCCATGTTGGTCCAACAAACTATGGCCACTAGGGCCAAACTACTATGCAGCAAGGGTAGTGCAGGGAGTTCCTCCCTGCTTACTGACAAAGCCATTCCTAGGCTTTGTGACAAGTGGAAAAAGAAGCTGGTGCATTTAACTGTGCCTGCCCCTGAGAGACTCCCTCCTATGAGGGAAATAAATCATGAAATCCACTTTGTGGATGAGCAGCTTAAGGTGATTTATCACCAATTGAATTGTCCTGAGGCATTGAAGCCTCAATTACAAGAGAAAATTGAGCTCTATTTAAGAGCTGGATGGTGGTTTGAAGGAGTGGCCAAGTCTGCTGCTCCTATGTTATGTCTTTTTAAGAAAGACAAGGTGTCACTGCACACAGTGATAGATTTGCACAAGCACAACAATAATATGGTGAAAGATATCACCCCATTCCCTGATCAAGAGGAAATCCGCAAGCATATAACCTGCACTAAGTATCACTCTAAGTTGGACATGACCAACACATATGAGCAGATACAAATTGTGCCTGAGCACATGAAAAAGACAGCCTTCAAGACCATTCATGGGACATTCTACAGTAACATCATGCAACAGGGCAATTGCAATGCCCCAAGTATGTTTCAGCATCTAATGACACATATATTCCAGGCTTGGATTGGCCAGGGGATATTTGCCTATCTAGATGACATATTTGTGTATAGTGACATGATAGAAGAGCACAAACAACTGTTACAAGTTGTAGCAGACATGCTCACTAATGCTGAGCTACACCTTTCTGAAAAGAAGGTTGATGTATACAAGGAACATATAGAGTGCCTGGGCCACATAGTGGACAAAAATGGCATTCATGTGGATAAGGACAAAATGTCCCTAATTCAATTGTGGCCTACACCATGATCTGTGCATGACATCCAGTGCTTCTGAGGGCTGGTACAATATCTGGCTGCATATATGCCAGATTTATCAGCCTTTCCAGGCCCATTATCAGACTTGACCTGTAAGGGCTGAGTATTCCTATGGACTCCAGTCCACCAGCATAGCTTTGACTGCATTAAGGAGCTTGTGTGCAGAGCCCCTATACTGTGCCTGATAAATACTAATCAGGATGAACCAATCTGGTTGGTTTGTGCCACCTCAGTGGCTGGTGTAGGCTGTATGTATGGCCAGGGTACTGATTGGAGTACCCTTCATCCCACCAGTTTCCACTCAGGGAAATTCAGTGCAGCTCAAATGAGCTATACTATGACAGAGCAAGAATTACTTGCTATAATTGAAGGCCTCCTCAAATGGGAGGATAAATTACTTGGCTGGTCATTCAAAATATTGACTGACCACAAAAGTCTGGAATGGCTCCAGATGCAACAAGACTTGTTGTGATGACAAGTGTGATGGTTAGAATACCTATTGCAGTTTGATTACAAAATTGAATACATTCCAGGATCAGCCAATGTTGTGGCTGACGCATTATCACAGCAATATACTTGTGATACACTGGACAATGTTTGGGAAGAATATGAATATGTCTTGGCACATAGCCAACTAGATCCAGAGGGGGAGGATTCCCCTGGAATACTCACCATGGCAGGTCGGATCATCAAACCAACCTGGAAAGTTCACAAGATGTGCAAAATGGAAGAACTTCAAGTGAATAAACTGTGCAAATTAAACAGAAATCCCCCAAAAGACAATCAAGGGATAATAATTCCTCTACCATCAGGAGGAGAGGAAACAGACAAGAATTGCCAGTCCATGCAATCCAACAAGCCCTCTGCAATACTGGAGAGGAAAGACATTTCAGTATTAGTGAATACTGAAGATATTTTCAATGTTATCAAAGATAACATTGCCAAAGACCAGTTTTTTGGCTGTACATGTGCCAATATTAAGGCACACCCCAACTTTGAATGATGGGGAGACCTATTATTATATAGCCCATGGAATGCAATATGCATCCCAGATGTCCTCTATAAGAGGAGGAGGGTGCCCAAGATAATTATTGATCTTGGACATGCAGCAATTGGACACATGGGGTCCAAGAAAAAAGTATTGTACATAAGACAATGGTATTGGTGGCCAACAATGGCCAAAGAAATTATCAAATTTTACCAATCATGTGGCAACTGTCAGATGATGAAGTCATCATCACAGCTCCCACAGGGGCTGCTACATACTCTACCAATCCCCAGCCAACCATGGGGATCTATCAGAATGGACTTTATGGGTCTGTTCCCCTGAAGTAATAACTTTGATTATTTGGGACCCCAGTCAGGACAACTGCCCAACAACATGGGCTAAATGCACCAGCAACAACATCAGCTAGCATCAACATCAACACTGACATAACAATGGGTACTGGCAAAGATACCAGTGTAACAGGCCCTCAGGACTACCAGACTGTCCAATTGCAAACAGAGATTGCACGACTACACACAGAATTGACTTGGGCAGAGCAATTGCTCAAGATATCTCAAGAGGAAACCCACAACATGTGGGAATTTTATACCATCACCCAAAAGATGGTGGGAGAGTTGTGTGCAGATATGAAGGATCTCCCTGAGGATATACCAACATACTGTTGAGCAGCTCACCAAGCTGAAGACATGCTCAACAAGGAGCACAAGCAATGGTGACTAAAGACCTCATCAAACAGATTGATGAGCTGCACCAATCCTGCTCACAGGATTACTTGACACTGAGTTCTACAGTGCTGCCAAGAGAGGCCCCAGGTCTGTATGAAGACCTGTTGTACTACAAGGAGGAGGAGGATGACCTCTACACAGAGGTGCCAATGAACCCATCAGCTCAACCTGTGCTGCCAGCTCAACCAGCTGCTCAACCTACTGTGCCAGTATTGCTGGCCCCTACCACTGCACCTGCTGCACAGGCCCCACCAGTGCCTCCTGTGTTGGGCTGTTGCAGGGCCTGCATACATACTTGGGGGTAACCCAAGACCTCCCTGCAAACCTGTGTGGGAGTGCTGTGTATCATGGCTATACCTGATCCAAGGCCACATATAGGCTGATACCCAAGGTTGCACTGGTACCCCTGGGCCAGCCAGGAGCCTTGGGAGAGCCCAAGACAGACCCCTCAAGCAGTCTGAAGTGCAGACCAACAGATGAGTCACACTCAAGTGACAGATATGCACCCCAGGGAGGTACCAGGTTTGGTTTCAGCTGCAGTTGCAGTAGGCAGACACCATTCCATTCAAAGTCTGGCCAAAGGGTGGACATAGCCAGCTTTGAGGGAGGGTCCCTCAAACAAGGACCACAATGGGTGGTCAATAATAACAACCCTGAAGGGGTGGCCTTATGGTGTGTGTGCAATGTGCAAGAAATACACTCTGTTTTTAATGGACCATCCATGACCTGGGTCAACACAACCCTCTTTAGCCTCCAACAAGGCCTCTTACAACAGGCACCTCTTGTGCCTCATGAATATAGGTCCACAGCTCACTGAGAGGTGATCTGTATTGGCATGCTCCTTGAGTGTAATTACAACCACCCTATACAGGGTTTGGATCATGTATTGCCCAGTGTGCAGATTGGCAAGCATGGGATGCTTAGTAGCATTGATATGTCTGTACTGTGCTTTGCACAGGCAATCCATCCTAATGGACAGACTTCACTGGCTCAATGTTTTGAGCAAGTTATGATTGATGTGTTTTCCCACCTGGGAACTTATGAGCAGGGTGTGGCTCAGCTAGATGCTACTGCACCTAGGGATATATTCAGTGATCTGCTGAATGCAACTGTTATTACAGATGAGACATGCATTAATGCATCATATTTCCCAATTCTCAAGTTGGTAACTCCACTCCAAGTCATACAATGGCTCTGGAGGACTCTCCATCTCCCCTGGTCAATTGCCCAGGTCACAATTGAGCTGTTCTATCAATGGCAGGCACAACATACCATTGCCACCCAACAATTGGCTGACCTAGCCAACTCCCCCAGAGTCCCAGAGGACATTGTGTCGTTTGCCCAGATGGTGATGGCTCCAGGTCAGGTTTTGCCCACACAGCAAAACTTCATATTCAGCATGTGACAATTGTTTGCAATCTGTGACTTGGAATGGATGAGCTGGGCTGACCCTGGCCAAACCCTTTGGCGCTGGGCTATCCAAGCATCCCTGGTCCCATTGCTGACTGCACGTATGCAGTCTGAAATCCTCCATGCAGACTTGTTGCATGGCGATATAGGCAGCATATATGTTGCCTAGATCCTGCAAAACACCCAGGCAATGTTCTTGATGTGTTTTACTGTGGCTCTCTCTGTCTGGGGACAGGAGGACATGCTGTCCAGCTTGTCTGTGCCAGTGATCACTGGCACTGCTATGCCCACCTTGTTGGTACAGCCAACAGATGACTTTATGGACTCCACCGATTGAGTCCTGAGGGGGAGGATGTAAGGATAGCAGTTGCATGACTGCTTTTACTTGATACATGTGTCATCTTTCCAATGTATGAGGTCTTGTCTTGTTTTTACTACCACATTATTGTCACTTGAGTGAATACTATACTATGTATATGTGTTCTATCACCATGCAAAGCAATTAAGACTATTAAGTACAGTTTATTGAGGGCAAAGCCCTTACACTTGCAGAACACTTAAGTAGTGGCTGCATTGATGGTTTGGTGTTATGTTTTTATGACCCACACTAATGGTCATAACGTAACAAGGAGTCTAGCCTGTAGTGTATAGCATTTTCCCCATGATCAAACAAGCTAGAAGCAGGTCATGTGACTCTGGTGCTTACTGTGGTTACCCAACTCACTCCTGCAATTCTCTCCTTTGTAACTTGGAGCGAGGAGTGAGTTGTCACATGACTTCAGCACTTAAACCACATGACCCACAGACCCTGCACAGCTCTATAAGATTTGGAGCTGCAACAACCCTAAGAGTGACTTACATAACTCCTCATGCTATCATGTGACCCCCAATCAACAATCACCCAGTGGCCCCTCACGTCACATGACCAGTAAACATTGTTGACTGTGGAACTGTCTGACTTGCCTCACACAAGGATATATAAGAAAACCAAAGCAAGGCTGATGGCCCCAGCTTGCTTTATCTTGTCACCACAGGGGCCACTTGTACATAACACTAGATACATCAATATATACTATAGGAAAACACATAAGAATGTAGCCACTACTTAAGGGATCAACAAGATGACAGAAGAGACAGAGGGGTCTCAACATATGTGGTATGTATTGAGTGTTCTAGTTACAGTGCTTGCTATGGTCTATGGTGGTTGACAAGATAAAGCAAGCTGAGGTGTCCAGTCTTGCTTTATCCTCCTTATATACCTATGGCTGTGGTGGCTGCAGATGTCTTTTCTAAGCACAGTCCACAGTAGGTACAGGTTATATACAGTACTATGGGTTAGGTAATTGTTTATCTTAAGTTTGTGTGGCTCCAAATCTTATAGAGCCACACAAGGTCCCAGGGTCACATGATGTAAGCACTGAGGTCACATGACAACTCACTCCTCACTCCAAGTAAAATGGGAGAGAAATGCTGGAGCAAGTTCAGGGTAACCACCATAAGCGCTGGGTAAGCACCAAGGTCATGTGATGTTGTTTATGGCTTGTTCTGCTTCAGGAAAAATGCCATAAATCTGTAAAATATTTGGTTACTCTGTTATGTCCATTTGACAGGTCATAACACTGGGCTGCTATCAGCCTCCCAAACGTCATGTACATTAAGGTTGTGAGCCTGAGTGCTGATACAGTTTTAAGGCTGGTTAGTCTACTTGTATTCTGAATTCGACCACTTTCACATGTCTCATGTTGGTCGATAAAATTGTATGCCAATAAAAGAAAACCCCATTTTCACGTGATCTATTGGGATCAGTATTGAACCTTTCGACCGTCATGCGAATCCACGTTTATGTCGATGGGTGAAGCGAAGTGATCATTCCGGCTATATCAACTGCCAGTCTTACCGCGCGAATACCACGAGTCAACCACGGGGCAACTAAAACTCTATTCTGCCGCTGGTTTCGTGCTTCACCTAGGGACCAGGCAGGCCCCATCAGCACTCTGCTCCTGCTTTTTCACTCCACGCACACGTTAGTTATTGTTCTGGTATGAGCGATACTAGGATTTAGCCGAAGTCTCTATTCACCTCAAATATGGCTGGAGCGTGTGCCCGACCCCCGCAATCACACCCCGAGTCCCGCAATACGACGCTAAATTTGTGTCGTCTGCAGTTTATCGTCAGCAGAGTAGAACCCAACAAAAACTCGACTACAGAATCATGCTTATTATACCGAGTTAGATATGCCGGATGATGGATTACCATGCTTGGCTTCCTGTCAAATTAGGATATCCAGCCTCTCATCAGGAAACGGCACTGATTTCCGCCTCTCCATAAAAGCACTCGTGTACAGCTTCATCCCCCCCCCCCTTGTGATTGACCCCCCTGTCTTACTTTACTTGGGCACCTGCACTATCGAATAGGCGAGCTCTGGGCACTAATATACTTGACTCAACATGAACTCCAGGGGACATTGCAGACAAACATCGTACCAGGCCGGTGATAGCACATGTAAACCAGTTGGTTTGATTGGGGGCGAACTTGTTTAATATTTTCTACCTTTTAGTTGTACGATACACAACACATAACCAGCGACGACATGACGCCCAATCATCTTCCAACAACAATACAACTAGCCCAGCTACGACCACCCACCGCGCTATAAGACCGGTTTGGCATAGTCTCTTGGTGGACTCAAGCCAGCCAACAAATGAGCCTCGTGCGTAGGGTTACTCACCCTTGTGAGGATGTCTTGATGGATCTATCATTGTTGTATGCTAGCCGTCCGTCCGCCCGTCAGACCTGAACGCTCAGTGCAGCGGTCAGTGGTACCTCCTATCATTTAGCTCGCGCCTCACATCATTTTCATCTCGAAGCATTCCTCCCCCTATTGTCGTTCCAACGCGACCCATTCAGACCCACATCAAGGTTTACAATCCGGCCCTTACTGAATATATTAACCCAGGAACTACACCGGTCAGCTCTCCCGTCGCCCTGACTCCTGGTACTGGGTTCCGTCTTCCAGGGGAGGGTACTGCCGAAGAATCATCAAATATAGTAGAAGTTATGACGGCCCTCGAATCTCTGGATTTTCTCGCGTCTTCATCTGGCCTGCCTACGAGACAGCAAACGGCCTCTACCACCAACACATGGCATACAGCTCCGCACTATATTGAAAGAAAACTGCTCATTATCGGTAGTACCTATGATGCGCTGGCGAGGCGGAGGGGTACCCAATTCACTATTGCCTCGACTTTATACCAATCTCTCTATGGGCTACAAAACGACGTCAGAGCACTTCGGTCGGCGTTCCAAACGCGGCGCTACTCAGTTGAAACCATGACCCAATCAGGCTTCAGACGGGACGAAGTCTTGAGCAAGGTCGCTGACTTTATAGCCTCGGCATTGCCAGGCGATGTTCGCGCGATTGTGTTCACGGGTCACTCCACTAGGCCATCCCTGTCAGCCGCCCCAGAAATGGTTCCACCGATCGAGGAAGAAGTCACGATCACCGCTGCCGAATGGAACCGGACAATTCGAACATACGCTAGGCCAGGGGTCATCATTCTTTCTATTCTCTCCACTTGTTTCGCTGGGGGCTTTGCAGAGCAAGGCGTGTGCATTGATGATTTTGGGAACCGCGAAGACTTTCAAGATCCAGCCCTCTCAGACGTACCGATACATATCACCTTCTGCTCCAGCACATCGGGAGAGGAAACATATGAATCGTCGCTTAGTCCGGATGAACGGGAATCCCGTGACCATTTCCTGTGGGCACTTGCTGAGACTGCCAAAGACCCGGGAATCGAAACTTGGACCAACTTCGTTGACACATTGAACGATAACTTTTACTTAAATAGAGTAAGAGCTGCGCAAGCGTTTGAGCCAGACAATTCCCGTTCGTGGCTACGTGACCATCCCCAGCACCCAAGGTTAATCGTGGATGACCCCAGCCGTCGTCCAGTAGGTGCTGAATTTGAAATCCATACACCTTTGCTGACTCTCCTATTTTTAGTCCTACAGATACTTATTCCCAATGAGTTCTGAAGAGGCCTTAATTTCAGACCGATGATCCAATTAGCCCCTGTCGCCTTTTACTCTATCTTCGAGGCACTTTTCAATAAATCTAAACGAGCGTATCGGCAACAGTGTGGTACTTGATCACTTGCATGCATATTATCCTCCTTGCAATGAACACGTCTGGGGCCCCGGACTGGTTTGTTGTTCAGCCGCATGGGGTTTATCCAGCTGTATGGACAACAGTTGCACCTGGGTTTTTTCATTTATCATATTGTGATTTCTAATTTTGTGACTCGAGATATAATTTTCATTCCTCCAGTAAATCCTACTGCATACACAAGCCTTAGCGAGCCTGTGGCAATGACTACTGCCGCGGGACCTTACCCAGATATGTGGGGTCGGGGTGCGGTTCTCGAGTCGCACCTGGTCGTAATCATACAGCCATTCACTCGGAGGATAAACCTGCTTGTAGGCCAATTATTTCACTAAAGCCTTACCAGCCTCAGTCGAGCACAATGCGATCGAACGTTGTAGCAAACAGATAGTATGTTTTAGCGACCCGAAAGAGGGCACTCAAATGATCTCCATACTTCACGGGCCGAAGGATGGCGGGGAAACATGTGTATGGCTACTGCATGTCATCTAGCCCCCAGGCCCTAGGTGTGCGTCAGCCACGCGTTATATGCCCGGAAACAACGAGGCACAGTTAAGCGCGTTGCACCCTTACAAATAGCTCAAACACTACCCGCTCCACTTGATCGCTCTACATCTCGAGTTTGACGTATGCGGCATGAGTTCTTACATCCGAAGAAACACTCGGCGCGCCACAACAGGCGCAAGAATCGAAGACAACTGGGTAGAGCTGCCTACGTCAGATCCTTCTCTGGCAGCCACTCACCCTACGATCCCGATTCCTGGAGGAAGAGCTGGAATACATTTCAGCAAAATAGGAGTTACGCTCTCGCATGGTGTACCGCACGGTCTACCAAGTGCTAATACTATGTTACTCGGGCAGACCGCTCGGCGGGGTTCAACGAGCAGTAATACTGGGAGCAATTGGTCACATTTCCTAGTCCCTAATGGCAAAGGGCCACGGACTCATAGTGCACGTGAGTTAATAACATATCCCAGATTGACTCTAAATCGATCTGGACTGTATGCTATCATAGTTGCAATTGTCAATAGTCTTGCCTCTGCGGTGGCTTCTCCGAACCTGGGTTCACCTCCTGGATCATCGTCCTCTCCGGCCAAACGAAAAACTCCGTCAAAGGACAGATGGCACGATCTGCTTGGAGATGGAATAGTAGAGAACTATCAACCTGATATTCACACGGCATGTAGGTATCAAATCTCGAAATGATATGAAATAATAATATTTTATTAGCCAAAGGACAGTTGACCGTCCACCCACCCCCGACGTACGCGCATGCGCTCAAGACTCCAACTTCACTCCATCGTGCTACCACATTACCGCTCCCCAGAATAACTACCCGCGAGAGCAGTTGCGAAATTTCCCAATACGTTCTCGTGGAAGTTTGCCCACCGAGGACCTCCGATTTGCCGTTATCAGGCATCAATGCGACATATACTGCTGCAAGGGACACCCATGATCACGACGATGACGATCGCACCCCAGTCGCCCCACAAGCCGTCATCGAAGGTGTTGCGAATTTCTGCGAAATAGCGGAAATCCAGTATGTAGCAGAAGACGGCGAATCATATCGATCCTCTCTAGCTCAATGGCACTCTTTCGACGACACGGGTGTGCTGGGTAGCATACACGGAGAATCCACATTCCACACTCCAATGTCTCAAAACTTTGAGAACATGGCCGAGCGGAAGTTGCTTGTCATCGGCAGTAACTACCAGAGGGACGCAAGTGATTTTGCTTATCGACATAGTTTGGCTTCCCTCCAGGGTGCGCAGCTCGATACCAAGTCCCTCAAATCAGCATTTAGACAGAGGGCTTATTCTGTTCAAACCCTAGTAGGAAACAACTTTGACCGTGAGGATGTGCTCAACCGAGTCCGGTCGTTCCTGCGCTCAGCGACGAGACCTGGTGACGTACGTGCGATAATCTTCACAGGACACACGCGTTCTATGCTTGGTGATGGGACGGTGGCGATCGTACCTCCTGTGTGCCGAGGCGAACACGACTTAATTCCAGCAACGTTGTGGGAACAAACAGTGGTGGAAAACACGATGCCGGGCGTTATCGTTCTTTCCATTTTCGCGAGCTGTATGGCCGGAGCGCTCATGCGCCAGAAGGTTGACCTCAAGGACCTTAGTCTCCCTTCCCAAGAAGAGAGCACTATATCCGACGCCCCTATTTTCGTTACATTCGCCTCCAGCCAAGAGAACGAGCGAAGCTACGAATCAACTGTGGGCTTCAACGAGGACGGTACCTCTCGGCCAGGTGACCATTTTCTTCGTGCCCTGACCCTGACGGCACGCGAAAAGAATGTAACCGACTGGCACAGCTTTACAGAGTCTATCCAGACGAAGTTTAATCAGCTACGTCAAATAGGGGCCCTTTGCGCCGAACTGAGCTCGGATTCAGATGTGACGCGTGGGAGCTGGTTAGAAGATTCGCCGCAACGGCCGATTATGAGCGCCTCTGAGCTCCACTTGCCGGTATGTTGCTCATTACCAGCTCCTGACGATGCTGCTGATAGCTTATATTAATGATAGCCTTTCCAATCTGTTTTTCCGTCACAAGTGTCGTTGATCGAAGCACCCCTCACTCCGATAAATAACCCTGTTGATTTGGCGGAGGAGTTTTTGGCACATATTCGTCTACGGGGAGATTTTCCCGAGATTACGCACTTCACTTACTCCCCCACAAACAACGTACCCTCTGCAGCCTAGTTTTGTCGAACGTTCCAGGCTTGAGATATTGTTCTCCATTCGGACATTTTGGTATTTTCCCTGGACGTCTTGCGTAAAGTTTAAAACGTTGTTTTGAATTATGTGGAATATATTGAGCCTAGCTTTTGACACTGAGAGCAAGTGTATGCGTGTAAGTAAGGCTTTAGGCTTCAGGTGAGCGGGCTCCGTACGGATCAATGGCGCACACTGTCTACACACTATGATTAACCACCCATTGCTCTTCTGTCGAGTGGCGGGTTGTCTTACAATCTGCCACCTGTGAACGCTCCATTTAGGGGGTGTGATGCTTCTGAAGTTCGAGCTAACGTCGAGGCAGCCTGTGCCAATCGGCCAATTGGTATCAGAAGTCGGCTCATAATGGATTTTATATTCAACACGCCTCAATCGAGCCGATTATGCGGTTGGATCACTTCAGGGCCGAAAAATAAGGAGGAACGGGGTACGACCAACCGAGGACGTGCAAACATGCCTCGAAATTTTTTTAAATATCCCACCGAGGTTGTCAGCTAATCAAAGGCAGCTGGGTTCCACTTGGCGGTGATCGAAATCTGCATCCTATGGGTGGTTTCCTTGGTATAATATTGTTCACTGTCTTTCTTTGCCTCTGTATAATGAATCAGATAACCCAAGGACCGGTTATTCAGCCAAGCATCGTACACGGCTGCGACTGGTGCTTGTGAGAAAAGTGCATTACCATCGCCATTTGATGCCTCCTCCTTCTGCAATGATGTTTCATCCGTACTTAAACCCCCTTGGATGGTCATTTGTCTCCCAAGCTATTGCACTGGCTACTCTGCTTGTAGACATAGGTTCTACCACCATCCTCGCCTACACCTATACACCCGAGACCGTCAAGCAGAGCGAGGCCGACGGCAGCAGTTTCTAGTACGGCGTCATCGCCTAGACACTTATTCTTCCATCCAGAACGTTTCATTCAATTGGCTCACGTTTAAGATTATCTGTTCATCCATGACGTGTATTTATTGGAGGAGCCTGTATGCGGAATGTTTGGGGTTGATAACATTTTGCAAGTAGGTTCACTATGAAAGGGTACCATAGATTCCAGATCTTTTTTATTCGGATTCTGCGCCTTTCTGGGTGTGATGCGTAAAACTCTTCATGTGAACGGACGATAGGTTCCCGTCATCAAGGGGTACATCATCAACAGGTTTCAGGGAGTGGATTGTTACATGTATGGAGGAATGGAATCGCATTGAACAAGGCCTCTCAATGATTTAACACGTTTAGTTGAGATTTGGCTAGACATAATATATATTATAAAGGAATTTGATGAAATCAAGACTAGCAGGTATGACGCAGAATGTCGATGTGGAGGAATCTGAAATCGGGATATGATGCGAATATCAAAGCAATTTATATGACATTTCCAGATGAACGGATTAATCATTCGCGTTTACTATTCTTTCCGCGCCGCGATTGCTGCAATATGAGCCGTTGGTCATAGAACAGGGTAAAGGATGCTGACAAATCCACTGCAAGCCGTTGGGTTTAAGTCTGATTTGCGTTCTGCGCCATCACCGTGTTCCGACTATGCCAGACCGCTGCTGGTGCGACTTTCCATGTCTTGAGCCTAAATCCAAAAAGAGTAAATCTGTTAATACTGCGACCACAGCCAAGGCCAAAAATGCAATGAGCGCCAAGCAATCTCTTGACGCGTTCGCCAGTGCCCAACATACGATGCGGAATACGTTCGCTTCGCCTGATTCATTCGAAAGCTCCGATAAGGATGCTGAAATAAGAGGGCTCATATTGAGTGCCTCGGAGTACGACAGGAGTTTTGAAAGGAAGTATCGCTGATACCAGAACTCCCTGAACCGCCTCACGAGATCACGTCCGGGGGGCGAGTCTTATTGACACGAAGATCAATAGCAGTATCACGAAGCGATGACGGTGCGTCTTTTGGATTACTTACCCCAACTCGATACACGTTGACGACAACCTGGAATCAGTGGCGAACGACCATCCCGGAGGACCGATCACCGTTCCACGTTCGAAGATTTTTTGCTCTGACCCACGAGTGTTTGGCGCATTGCTCAAGCTGGACCGGCCACGGGTGTGTGAGTAATACGAGTTTACGTGCGACGAGTTTTGCGGGATGATGGGAAAAGTCAAAAACGCTTCAAGGCAAGGATTTCATCTGGGGCTGTGGTGGGTTTCCCCACATGACACGCTCGGAGGCAAGAAGCTCTCATGCTTACAAAGGACATCAAGATAAAATGGAACGAGATGGCGGAGTTTACCATCAGGCGAAAATATAGGGTCAGGCTGGGTTGCCTCCTGTGTAACAATTGACCGCCGAATTGACAATGGATCAACCCTCCATTCTCTTGCTATTTTTACTACATGCATCGCGGCACTGCCTATCATGATGGTATATTGAACCACGGAAGTCGACTAGACTCGATGTCGACCACCAATCATCGTGTCCTAGTGGCCGAATCGAACATAGCATGCCCAATCCCGGTAGTATCTCAACATGTTCCTCTGCCATAACTTGTGAAGACAACCCAAATACTTGTTTGATGCATTTGCCGACTCCAATGTCAAAAGAGTAGTCTTGGAAGTTAGCTCCTTGACGAGGTCGTTTGCGTTCTCGGAGGATGCTGATGTGGGACGTGGTATGGTGATGAGAATCGGAAGTGACGCCAAGGTTGTTGAATTTACAATCATATGCGTGCATGTATGCGCATATTTGTTTCTGTTTCGTATCCCTCCTCTCTGATATCATGCGCGAGTTCGCGGGAACCCCCTCTCCTTCCTTAGTTCTCCACCTTCGTAGTTGAGCTAAGGTATCGTATTTTCATCTCTTCTCATGTATTTTATTCTTACTGTGCTCTATAGTACGATTTGTATCTTAGGTACAGTATATACACAGTTCTCTACCTTCGTAGTTGAGCTAAGTACGATTTGTATCTTAGCCACGAGATACCTCCCTGCGTGAGAAAGGTTGCTCTCGCCAGAAACTCTGACCAGATTAGGCACGACCAGCACGTCCAAACAAGTCGAGACGGAGACCGAGGCTGACGCTGGCGATTGCCAACCGCGGAATCTCGGTGCCTGCCACTGGAGATATATTCGTCATCGACGAAGGGGTATCAAATCTCGATCGACCCGGCGCCGATCATGGATCGAGATCGTTGTTTACGGGGGCGCCGCGCCTCGTCCGGCGGCAGATCGTGGGGTCGAATGAAACCGAAGCGCCGGCAGATTTACAGCAGGGCAGCACACCACCCTCGAGTGCCATTGACATGGGTACATATGAATGATCTCTTCGTCTGGCTTATTCAGCTTTTCGGTTTGTTTCTGTGGTGCGTTGGAAGGCTTGTTAAGAGTCCGGTACCCGGCAGTGATCCAGTAATTTGTACTAGAACCCCATTGAGGACGAAAGATGTGGCCATATTTGTCAGGCACTCCGCTGGAGGGTTCGTGTCATGTACGGACAATCATTTCCTAACAGCATCAAACCATATCTAGCTGCTCCGAAGGGTATAAGTTAACTGGCGTTGAAGGAGGTCATCCTCCAAGGCATCGTATTTTATCTACAAGAGAATGGATCGTGTACTAACACACTAATTAATAACACCGTGCTCTGGAAGACAACGAGACAGAAATGAAAATGTCACAAGAGTCGCACACAAGATTGAACATAGATAACAGCTCTACACAATAGAACAGCCCAGCATATAAAGCGTCAAAACTCCGTCCCGGAACAGACTCCAGATTTGTCCGATGCTTCACTGTCCCTTTAAATTATCGAAACGAGCACCGCCCCCGCGGCGATCAAGACCCTCAACACACTGCCTGCCTCGAGACCGGTCGCGCCGTTATTGCTCGTGTTGCCGATAGATCCACCAGTGGATCCAGGCGTACCGGCGCTCGCAGTCGTCGTCGGCATCGTCAACCCGGAATCACTCAGGCCGGGCGAGAGCATATACCACGCATTCGAAGGATAATCCGGGGCCTTGCTCGCCAACCACTTGGCGTACTTGCCGTCCGGATCACCGTACACGCTCGCCACAGCAGCCAACGGAGGAAACAATTCGAGCGTATAGTCCTCTTCACCCGTCGGCGCAATCGTCATGGCGTAATCGCACGCCTGTTGGATCCCCGCGCCGGACTTGGTCGTGCGGTTCCAGGCGTCGGTGATCCCGACATAGGCACCGATCTTGGCATTGATGACCATCGCCATCAGGTTGTACGCCCGGTAGTGGTACGGACGTGTGCGGTCAGTCTCGAGCGGCTGGTCACCGTTAGCGGCGATTTGGTTTTGGTAGATCCCGGTGAAGAACTCTTCAACCGTCGCTTTGGCTGCGGCGGTGTCTCCGACCAAGAGCTGGAGCGACGCCACTTGGTTGAACCAGTAGCTTCCGTGGTTGCTGAATGCCAAGCGAGAGTTAGTTTACGGATGTCAAAACGAGAGGGACAACAAACTTGGGCGCAGCCTTTTCTTCCAACGACATGCTGTTGGTCGTCAACCACCGAAGATATTCCTTGACCCACGCATTGAGCCCGTCATCCAGCAGCTGAGTCCACTCGGGAGCTTGACCCTTTCGCAGTCATGATACCCGACGTGATCTTGGCCATGCCCTTCAAGTCGAGAATACCCGTATGACTGCCTTGTTGCACTCCTGGTCCTCGCAACAGCTGGGCGTAGACCAGGTTCGGGTTCATGAGCGTATCGGGGTTCAGGAACCAGGTGTAGATCTGGTTGGCGATGTTGGACGAGTACCTCGAGTCCTTGGTGTACGACCAGGCTAAGGCGTTGTAGAATACGCTGTCGCTCAGGGCTTGGAATGCGCCAGTGTCGTTGACCATGCGAGCATCGGGGTTGAACTCGCCATCACGTCGGGTATAATTGCACATCGTGTAAACTGGGCGAACCGATTAGCTGCTGGTCAGCTAGGAAGATAGCCGAGACTCACTCTGTTGGTCGGTGAGTGCAGTGGTATTTCCAACATTGGAGCAGTCGGGCCAGAAGTAAGGGCGCAGGCTCAGGTAGTCACTTCACAACATCAGCGTTCGATTCAAGAAGTGACATCCGACTCGACTGACTGAGAACTGTTGGTCGGCGGAAGGATGGGCTTCGATGTTACAGCTAGACATACATATCAGCATTTGCAAGTCGGAAAATAAACCAACACGGATGGACTTACACCAAGGCCCTTGCGCAGAAACAAACTCGGCATCCACAATCGTGTTGGCCTGTGCCCACTTGGCGTTGGCGACCCAGCTCGAGCCAAGCACGTCCTCTGGCACGAAAAAGTAGTTTGGATAGCTCGTCATGGACATGGCGGGTGCGGCGAATGCAGCCAGCAGGCCGACCTGAATATGTCTGACCATTGCTCTGACTCTGTTCCGAGGCAAAGAGTGTGGGCCACAACCAGAAAGATGCAAGGGAAGACTAATCAATTAGGCAGGTGGACGTGGAGGGAAATAAACTCGACCGTCGTCGCAAAGGGGGAGGTGGCAAACGTGGATTGGGCCAGCCTTTGGGTTTTGTGGTCGCCGGCGAGCGTTATTCGATCTGATGCCAACGCCAAGTTTCTTGGCGACAAGCACGGCCACGAGATGGCCAATGCGGGCATCCGCCGATTGAGTCGCTCAAATAATTCGGACGAGCGTATTATGTATTTGCGTCAAGCAACACGGACAAGGAAAGCTGCCCTCGTGTTGGGCTGCTATGACGGCCAGAGACAATACTTATGCTCCCGTGAGGTCAGTCGTAGCTAGGGTCCCACCCTTTGTGTTTGGGACCTCGGGCAGAAGCAGATCGGGCAAGAGCGAAATCCACAAGGCTAGCAGTGTTGCCTTGTATTGTCGTCTACCGACTCGAGGTAATGATCAGCAGGATGACGGCATTTGGGTGCTTGGGCGCGTTCAACTCTTGTTTATTGAGTGTGTTGAAGTTCGTGGCGATCCAAAGATCACGATGCAGAATTCGAAAATGCGATTCTACGGGATGCCGCAAACAGTGGGTGCGATCAAAATCACATAGAAACAGGAACATTTCGGCCGGATGGGTCTAGCGCCCCTTCCAAAGACCCTGGTACTCGTGGGGGCCGCGCTCTGGACTTCTCCGGTCCTCGATTAGCGCTGGCACAGTCGCATATATGCTAGCATGATTTCGTGATTCCAGTAGTTGTTCAAGCAACAAGGCTCTCACGTATCGTCTTCAGACTCATCACGCTTGTCCCAGTCAATCATATATTTCCAAATCCGCTCAGCGCCAGGCTCAACATTTGAGTCAAAACAAATTTCCTTGGTTGGGTTCGTTTGTGCGGAATGGCCCCATTCACGCACATTTCTTTCTTTATTCGGGCGTAATACCCTGAATCTATTCCGCCGGATTAACAGAAAGTCAGGGAATGTGCCATCCGTTGCCAACAGTCCTTACCACCCAAGCAACCTGCGATGCAGTTGGCCGCGCGCTCGGCTCATAGCTCCAACACCACCGAAGTACACTAAGCATAATCGTAGCTTTTGGAGACGTTGTGTTTCCTTCGAGTAAAGGTACCTGAGGGACTCGACGTTTGTCTACGACCTCCGTGATAAGCCGGTACCCTTGAGTAATCTCCTTGAATGGAAGTTCCCCCGTAATAATCTCCTACATCAGATTTAGCTTGACACAAGCCGATACGCGAATACATTCTCACAAGCATTGTCTAACCGTGTTGTATACACGTCAGCAAATATATTGGCCACGAATCTCGAATGACTCACCATTCCCATCGCATATATGTCAGCCTCGCGTGATCGTTGGGCGTTCTCTTGATGAAGCTCCGGCGCCTGAGTCCGCATACGCAAAATTGAGCTCATCGTAGATACCTGCACTAGTTAAACCCACCATCCAGCGCAGCGTGCCTCCTCCTGGATCGGTCTGAGAAAACTCCAACACCTTGTCGTGCATGATTGCGAGCCCAAAGTCCGTAAGCTTGAGCGTGCCGTCTCCGTCCACAAGAAGGTTAGCCTGTTCGCGCTGTGTTACTGGTCCGACAGGTATCGTATCAAGCGTTACCCACTCCTTTGATGTCACCATGAGCCTCGACGAGTTTTACGTTAGGAACAACGGCGCGTGAAGCGAGACAATAGAAACCTACTACATTCTCTCCATGCAGGTACGTGATCGCCTGAGCCAGTTGTAGACACTAGAGTGTGGTCAACGCAATGCTGCTAGGCTCATTGGGCATAGAGCTCATATCCATACCATAGGGAACCGCTTCATATCCGGACGCTTCCGAAGTACCTCGCACACGCTGCCATATGCCATCCACGGAGATACCATTGCCAGACAGTTCTGAAATATCGCTAGACCATCGAGTGCGAGTATGTTCCTATGCTTCATCTTTGACCAAACGTTCAGTTCACGAGCAGTGCGCTGTGTGCAAGTAGAAGTAAAATAGTACCGAGTAGGTGTACGTGATACTTGGTTGTGCGTACTTTAACTTCCCTGTTGTCGCGTTGCCTGAGACACTTGACTGCCACTTGCCGCTCGTCAGGGATCATGACGCGGTAAACGTCGGACAGACCGGTACGTGCGACGACTGGAGGTATGGGACTCGCTGAGCTAGGCAGAATCTCTGTGAGGTCAGCAATCTGTGAGTGGGTAGCTAGGTAGTGAACGACCGTCGAAAGTGGCTATTAGCAATGGATAAAAATCAGGTTAATCATCTTGAAGAAATATACAGTAACCCTACTGTATCGGCGTCGATATGGATTGGTTTCTTCCGGCCAGGGTGTTCATGAAAGAACTGTGAAGGAAGAGCACGCCTCAGGATCGTGTATGGAAGGCAAACTAATAAAATCTTACTGCCTGTCGTTCGTTCCCCAGACACTTAAGCGGTATACTTTGAGTGAAATCCAAAACTCACCTATGTACGCGCATGGTAGGCTGGTAAGAGTCTCATTCTACATAACCGTTATGTACTTACTTCCTGCACGCCAAGGCATGTCAACGTGAAACCTGTGTGGCGAGAAGAATACTCACGATCTGAATGGATTGTGAGACGTGGGTTAGAGCGTGGGAGCATGAGGGCGTTGAGCGCACATACCTCCTAGTGCGCCGAGATACGAGACTGTCAAATGGCGATATGATATCTACTTACGGCCTTCATAAATGGTCGCAATCAGAGGTGCAACCGATTTGTAGTGGCATTTGGCGCACCAGCTAGGGCAACATACTGTCAGGACGTGATTAGAAAGCGGCTATTGCCGATAGAATACTCACTGTCTGTCAGAAATTAGTTTAGGGACTGATGCATGTGGATGGATGATCCGAACCATCTGGATTCAGTGAGGCAAAGCAACAATAAGCATCAGGGACAAGAGGACCACGAGGGGTACTATGAGAATGAGTAGAAGACTTACCTGCCAAGCGATGAGTGGCAGGAACGAGAGCAGGGGAAACAAGGTAGAGGCATGAGTCGATATTCTGACTGCAGCCCCTACTGACACTATGGGCATGTGAATAGATATGGCAGATTGGGAACAAGAGTAAGAAAAGTGTTACACTCACTACCTATTATAGAAAGTATAGTGTGAATGGCCAAGTGAGAATGATTGGGTTGCAAAGATCTGTGCCTACAGGTTCCTTGAGAGAAATTCAGCTGCAGGCTGTCTGGTCAGATGCATACATTGTGGACATACATGCTTTATTTGCCCAGATTGAATGAGAAGCTCAGAGAAATTGGTAGAACCTAGATAACACTCACATTCTAGAAGGCAGGGTGGGCAAGGATCTGTAATGAGTTACAATTATAGGATTTAATATGGTAGTGACCCACAAACTGGAGGCAAGCAAAGTGTGGAAGGTTAAAAGAGAGAATCAATATTTTGATATGTGACATACCTCCTTGATGTGGTAGTGTGGGGATGATGTGGTCAGAGTATGGCCATGGCTGTGTCTTGTTCACTCACCCACTGACATGCAACAGAGTGAGAGGGGTGTGGTCAGAATATGCCATGGCTGTGTCTTGTTCACTCACAATCTGACATGCAACAGAGTGAGAGGGGTGTGGTCAGAGTATGCCATGGCTGTGTCTTGTTCACTCACAATCTGACATGCAACAGAGTGAGAGGGGTGTGGTCAGAGTGTGCCATGGCTGTGTCTTGTTCACTCACCCACTGACATGCAACAGAGTGAGAGGGGTGTGGTCAGAGTGTGCCATGGCTGTGTCTTGTTCACTCACCTGCCAACATGCAACAGAGTGAGAGGGGTGTGGTCAGAGTATGCCATGGCTGTGTCTTGTTCACTCACAGCCTGACATGCAACAGAGTGAGAGGGGTGTGGTCAGAGTATGCCATGGCTGTGTCTTGTTCACTCACATCCTGACATGCAACAGAGTGAGAGGGGTGTGGTCAGAGTATGCCATGGCTGTGTCTTGTTCACTCACTCGCTGACATGCAACAGAGTGAGAGGGGTGTGGTCAGAGTATGCCATGGCTGTGTCTTGTTCACTCACCCACTGACATGCAACAGAGTGAGAGGGGTGTGGTCAGAGTATGCCATGGCTGTGTCTTGTTCACTCACAATCTGACATGCAACAGAGTGAGAGGGGTGTGGTCAGAGTATGCCATGGCTGTGTCTTGTTCACTCACAATCTGACATGCAACAGAGTGAGAGGGGTGTGGTCAGAGTATGCCATGGCTGTGTCTTGTTCACTCACCCACTGACATGCAACAGAGTGAGAGGGGTGTGGTCAGAGTATGCCATGGCTGTGTCTTGTTCACTCACACGCTGACATGCAACAGAGTGAGAGGGGTGTGGTCAGAGTATGCCATGGCTGTGTCTTGTTCACTCACATCCTGACATGCAACAGAGTGAGAAGGGTGTGGTCAGAGTATGCAATGGATGTGTCTTGTTCACTCACCCGCTGACATGCAACAGAGTGAGAGGGGTGTGGTCAGAGTATGCCATGGCTGTGTCTTGTTCACTCACATGCTGACATGCAACAGAGTGAGAGGGTTGGCATCAGAGAATGCACTAGTAACCAATACCACTTGCTTACAGGCTATATTTTGTTATGCATGCAGTTCGCAAATAAGCACATCTACAACACCGTTGCATTGTTTACAATTTTGTAGGTGATTTTCATACTCTGCTCACACTCACCTTCTGGTGAATACTCCGTTCACGTGTCCATGACCACCACTCACATGCCGCTTTTCGACCATGTATCCGCTAGTTCAGCGCTCCTCCTTTTGCACAGCTCAATGACCCACATACCCGCTTTATGCTTCTCGTTAGATGTTAAGCCGATTTCATTGTGTGATACTTTGGCGCACCTTCTGCAGTGAAGCGTTTAACCCAGGAATAAGAAAGGCGCGACAACCACTCGATCACTCACATACTAGATTAAACAATTGCTATTTCGATTAGCGCACCCTCATGGCGACTCCCTGAAACCAAACTTGCCACCTAGCATCCAATCCGGGTGTCATTAGCCTTACAGTAGGTTGAAAGATGTGCAACGTACCCAACGTGCGATTTCCGCTCGTATTTCGGACTGATAAATCACGGAACAGGGCCACATAGGACCACATATGAGATCCCCACTTGGACTCATGGGTCTGGACACTCACTCGCCCCTTGATCTCGTCATGCTCCTGTGCAAGGCGCAGTTAGCGCCGGTTGCCGTTGTAATGATGCATCTCACTTCCTAGAACATAGTCAGAGGTCTCAGTCTCACCGGGCGAGGGTCGGCCGTAGTCTGTACGTACCGCAATTTGCCCAAAGTCGACGTTATCCCACGCTCTTCCGGACATAGTGTCGCGCGTGCTGTCGTGGTGCGGGGCACACTCTGTGTCACGAGGTTGTATTTGATCCCGCTGTTGCGTTACGTTGTTAACAACCTTGTGAGTTCTCAAGCGCCATGCCTCATTCCGCAACCCGACGTTTTTTGCCCCCGTTTGCACCATCACTCCTTTCATTCCTCTATCCTCAGAGAAGACAGGGCGCACTCCACGAGACAGAATGGGATCAAAAATTAGGTATTGTCGGCCAAGGTAGGAATGCAGACCCTCTTTCCCCCTGCAGTCACTGCACCAACGAAAGGTTCTGGAAACCCCTAAGAAACAGCCTTGCTATTTTGATCAGAAACTTACCAGAGATTCGCATGTGCCATCCCAGGTCCCACGACTTCCCTAAGTGGCCAATCAGAATCGGACTGAAAACAGTCTATTTAGTCATCTAGGTCAAAAAAGCTCTGGACACTTAAATGGGCCGTTTTAAGTACGTTTTGTTGGCAAGGCCATTTCCTGTGGAATTTGGGTATGTTTACATCTTAAAGTAAGCTGCTGTCCGTAGTCGAATACTCCCGTCAAGCCCAGTCCGTTGACTGTCACCGCCATGAGCGGAATTCTGTCTGACAGATACCTGTTGTGGCGTTGAATCTCGTCTATGAGCTGGTGTTTTGAAGTATTCCATTCCCTTTGTCTGGGGCTTGAATCCGGTAAGCAGGGGAGAGGACTGGAAAGGAGGCATTCACTGTAGGAAGTGTCGGTATTTAACCTAAGTCCGCCCAAGGAATGTCCTTAAATCCATGATCGGACTTTAAATCAATACTCGACGGAAGGCCTTACAGTCCGGACTAAATTCTCAGATATTAGGTAAGTTTTCTAGCTTAGTCAACAAAAACATGCAAATGGCCAGAAGAGTCCGGTAAAATGGATGTACTGTAAGTCCATGGACTTATGCGAGCTCCCAAGTTGTATCTTCGTAAGTCTATGAATGGACTTTCAAGTATTCCTGCTCTGGCTATATTTAAATTCCGTATTTGAGGCGCATTGCCGGACTTTAGAAATGTCCGTGCTGGAATGTTTTCTCATGGACTTTGCCGAAACTCCGTTTGAGCTCACGGATTTGACTATATGCGTCGGAAAATAGTATACTCGTATATTATCGTCAAACAACGGAATAGATATCGATCTCGTGAGAAACAGAGTCACGATCATCAGCGTCGTGGATGTTGAAAGGCGTGCATAGCAGGAAGACGGAAAAATAAGTGCGAAATGGCCCGTTTACAGACGGTTGTTCGTATGTATGATACTGCATTCGACTACGCCTGCTTGTGCCAAGCCGAGCGACGAGGAGCGGGATTGGCGCCCTACAAAGCAGACATATTAGCGAAGTGATTTGTAAGTTTCAGTTACTCACCGGTGCCTCGCCTATGTGTGCTGAAACAATGCTCTCGCCAACGGCCTTAGCCTTGCCCTTTACCTTGCCAGCAGCCTGAGGTTGTCGCTTTAACCCTCCCTTCTTGCTGGATACTCCACCAGACTCGCCATCCACTTCAACATCGGCGTGCATCTCTCCCTGGTTCAAGCACGATTCAGGTTCGGGTTCGGGCTCATGTTCGTGTTCAGGTTCGGGCGCAGGAACTGGTCGCTTGTTAGGCCTAACCCGCGTCTTATTCATAGCCGGCTGGGCGGCCTCGAGGGTTGTGGGGGCGTCGCCTGGGGATTCTGTGTTGCCGTCCGCCACCATTGAGCCCGCTTCATGCGCCTGCGATGCGCCGGCATGACCACCGCGATCACGACCGCGACCATTACTGTGACCAGGGCCACGACTAGTTCCACGTCCATGAGCATGTTTTGGATTGGGTACAGGGAGCGGGTCGGGCTCAGAAGCCGGGTCGTAGTCTGGATTTCGGGCCAGCTCGTCGATCAGATCTCGGTATATCGGCACGATGGATCGAGGTTTCTTTCCCTGTGCCCGGCTAGCAGCAATGGCCCGAAGCTTGTCCAGTTCGACAAGCGCAATCCTCAAGCCGCGCCAGACAATGAAGTCTGGACTAGGATCATGGATTGAAGCAGATACGGCAGCTTTGGAGGGAGTCGTTGAGGATGTGGTGTCGGCTGGTTCAGTCGTGGCCGGCTGGGGCTGGGGCTGGGCGGCAGGTTTAGACGTTGGCTGGTCATTCTCCTCGCTCATGTCAAAGTCACCACCATCATTGTCATCTGAATTTAGGATCGTGTTAGTGCATTAATGATAACGCATAAATGGCATACCTTCTTCAGCAATGCCCATAATGATCGACGAGATAGCCATATCTTCTACTGTTGCCTGCATACTTGTGTCGAAAGCCTCATCGGCGTTACTGTCCCCACTGGTTTCGATTGGTTGACGATCGACGACCAGAGGACCTTGAGCAACGTGCAAAACACCTGGGACGTGAAGGAGTTGTATGGGATCGGACAGTGGTGAGTCATGGATAACTAGAGCAGGATTGCACCCAGGCATCTTGGTGGTGGCTAGTGTTGAGATGTATACGAATGGATTGGGAACAGCTGGGGAAAGATCATGCGCTGCTGGGCCTGGAGCAACAGGGTCGGGATTGTGGTTCGGATCGGGGGCAGCCACGCTAGGAGTGTCGGGGACAGCTGGTGTGGAATGACTCAAGGCTGAGCTCTGAGTAGGGTCGTGAGCGAGCGAGCATGGAATGGGCAAGGTGAGATTGCCCACCGTGGTGACTGGAGTATTCTGGGCGCTGTCCGCTGTTGATCCTTTGACTGGGACCAGGCCCTTCTTGGGTTTGGGCCCTCGCGGCTTGTGGGGTTTATCAACTGGCACTGAGACCTTGCCCGATGCGATGTCGTGAGCCTCCTTGATCCTCTTGCTTTCGATACCAGACCTGTATCGAAGGAGCACTATGAAGAGTGCATGGATACACCAGTAGCCGTGACCATGGTACGCTTCAAAATCCTTACGAGCGGCAACAAACTAAGATATAATACTTCTTAGCTTGGCTCAAAAAACACTCCAGGTGTACTCACCTTGCGTACACAGAACTTCATGATGTCCTTGTCTGACTGCTTAGTGTATGATTGTGTCAAATCCACTGCATGTGTACGAGCAAGTACAAGTCTTCCCAATTCCTTCAAGACATTTAAGTTGCACTCTTTCATAAATAGAATAAAAAGCGCACTCGAAACTTGGTGTAGTCTGCGTTGCTCATCTGCATACTGTCTTGCAGCTGATATCCTTCGCTGGGCCCACGGCCAGGTGTGCCACCTGGCGCTGGCTTAATGACCAATCCGAGGGGTTCAGAGTACTGGGGGATACCAGGGTAGCAGTGCTTTCCGGCCGGTTGACTTGACTGCCCATGTTCAACAGCTAGGAAAACTGTAAGCCTTGGTATACACTACAGAATAGAGCATGTAATACGTACTGGGAGGTTGTAATGGGACACCCCCGTAGTTTTTTATTGTGTCTTTAGGCGTGAATGGAGGAACAGCAGAGGTGTGAGGGGAGCAGGGAGGGGCGAAACAACAAGAAATGCCAGTTGTTGTATGCTAAGGCAAAATGGCAGGCTAAAATGGACCTGAATGTGACAGACAGGGACTTAGTGCGAGGGAACTCAATTGAAGCTGCTGAATGAAAGTCTGTGGGAGGATTTACTAGAAGTCCAGCAGAGAGCCCCGCCACTGTGCCTGGACTTACTACAAGTCTGAGCAAATCCGCTAGTAGATGGGATAACTCAGCTGGTAGGATGCTACTAGTACCAGGGTTAATGATGGGTCTGAATCGATTTGTGCCATCAGTTTTGCACGAATAAGTTGGCTTGAGGGTGAAGTGGGGGGTGCACATCAGAGTGAGTTATTTTCCTGTGAAGAATTGGTATGATCTTAATGAATAGTTTTTTGTAAGATGATTAAGGCATACCATGCGAAAGATACCATTTTTCTCCATTTAATGAGCTCTTAAAATTACACTTGTGATAGGTTTCATAAAAAAAAAACCCCTTTTGTTGGGTTGCATGAAACACCAATCTGCTTGCAATGAGCATAATTCTGTTAATCTCCTGACATACAGTATACCATTCGAAAGCAGTGAATTTTCTCTATTTACTGGTATATACAGCATATCAATGTGGTGAGTTTGAGTGCCAGGTATACAGTTTGGGACAAAACCATTTGCAGTGATTGAAGTTCTGACTTTGAATGCTAATAACTTGAGACACAACACATGCAACCACATGTATTTAGTACTGTTCGATAGCTGTACATCTGAGCTACAAAATGAATATATATGTAACTTGTTACATTTTGTGGTCTTGGAGATAACCTTAAGACAAAAAAGACAGTACATGCAAGCAGTTTTGTCCCCAGTTTCATAATCTGCATGTTTCCCCAACATGTTTGAAACTACTAGGTCTGGTGATCTGCAGCATTTTGGGCAGTCTATGTACAGCATATATACCACATATAGCCTTGAGATTCATAACAAACTAGTTGCCTAGGTGTGCCCCCTCCACTCACTCAGGATCAAATTGACTCTGTGCTTTCACTACATGATTCTGGCCATAAACATTCTCAAATTTGAGCTAGGCTGACAATTTTGTCTGCTTCTATTACAAAAATATGTGCTATGTATCACCCAGACCTCTGCAAATCAAAGGGTGGGTGTCATCACAAGCTGAATCCAACAGAAATTCACAATGCTGTTTAGCTTGTAACCAACCATAACTCAGTCTCTACCTGGAAGGCCATCCAATTGCTCTGCAATCTTACAGGGCAGTCCATAGATTGTAAAACTGTGCATTGCACACTGAAGGGGCCAGGTTTAAGGCCATTTAAGGGCACTAAAAACCAAGGCATACATGTCACAACCTCTGAAAGTGGTTGTTGGACTTTGCTTTACAAGTGGCTAATGCCCTTACTGGGTCTGGACTATGTCCTGACTACTGCTGATCTGTGGCACATCTGGGCCTGAGGCCTTCTGTGTGTCTACTGTCTCATGGCTTGACACTGTATGCACTTATGAGCTTGTGGCTGATGGATACCTGTTGCTGAGTAAGCAACTGTGGACAGCAGTTAAGTCAGATGCTTAGTGCTGGGGCTTGCAATGTGGCCTTGACTCAAGGCCCTTCTAGCTGTTGCCTAAGCTAATAAGTCAGCTAGGGACTGGTTTTCACACAAGGTGCTTTAGAGGGGAATTGGCAAGGTAGAGCAAGCTGGGGTAGACTGGCTTGCTCTTCATGCTTTTATACTATTCTAACCAAGGGAGTGACTAAGCATACATGCAGGATGAGTAAGAAAGAATGGTGGTGATCAGTCAGCCAGTTACTAATAATAGTAGCATGAGTAAGGCAAATGGCAGTGATCAGTAAGCAAGAGACTAATAACATGACAAGGCTCAGTAAGCAGGTGGAGGTGCTTACTCATGAGAGGAAGGTGGTCAAGCCACAAGATGAAAAAGGTAGCCAAAGGAAACATGATGGTTAGCTGCAAGACCTTTGATTGTGGCTCATGACATTGCCCCCCTCTTATGGTGAGTCTTAGGGGACCCTTAGACAAACAAAACATAAGATTGACCATCATTTTTATTTTTATTAAAGAGTCCAAACTAGAAAAGGAAAAGATATTGTCCATATACAAAAATGCTAGAAGGAGGGGAGCTCTGTGATTATAACCCAAGATTCTTTGTACTCCTTTTGCTCCTCCAGGGCCCCCCCAGCTTCAGCACACTCCTCCTGCAGGAACTCTAAGTACTCCCTAGGTGCCCCTTGTTTATGAGCCTGTTTGTACTCACACTCCAAGGATTTGTATTGTGCTTGGGCCTCTTCTCCTACTGGGGTGTCTGAGCCCAAGCACAGGCTGTTGATCACCTGCTCAGGTACTTGTTCATGGTCCCAGGCCTTTTAGTCAAGCCAGTTCCAGAGGTCTTCTTTGGTCATGACCTCCTTCTTTGCCACCTCCATTATTTCCTGTGTTGAAAGGACCTTTAGGATGTGGTGGTACCTGTCATGGCCTAGACCATGACACGGATTTTATTATGATTTTCATATATTTTATAAATCTCTCTTTTTCATATTTTTGGATAAGTCCTGTTTAAATTGGGTATATGCATAGAATTACTTACATGATCACGTGACCTTGTTGTTGTTTACATTCTGTTTGTACCTTCTGGAATATTCTGTTACATGGCACCATTCTCACATTGTACAATAGTTGTCTTGCACCACATGTGTATTTGATATAGCTCATAGTATGAATATATAAGGGAGAGTCTGAGAGCCTTAAGCCTCAGAACTCAACCTCCTGTTGTATCCCCTCTACTACCTGTGTGACCTACCAGTCCATAGTCCCTGCCCAGTCCTCTTAAGGACAAGTGCACCTACTCATACATCCTTGCGTCTTATTGCACCTTCACTGCGTGTCCTACCTTAGGCATTGTCAGTAAAGCCTCTGGCATCACTGCCCATAGGCTTGTCATCACCACTTAGGTGTTTGACATTACTGTTCAGGTTGTAGCTCTGACATTAGGTCAAGTTCTTCCTCATCACTCAGGATTGAGACGTACCCCTGTACTAGCCTACTGTGAAACAGAGAAAGGCTTGGACCACATAATAATCAAAAGCGGAAAGAGACTATCCAGTAACAGGTGTCTACAAGGCAGACAGTACCTATCACCCAACCCTAGGACTCTTGTCCATCACTGCATGTGTTGCAGACAGCAAACTACCCGCTTGCAAAAAAGACACTCTATATCATGCCTGTCAACGGCTTGTTGATTAGTTGTAGTCATTGTTCAATGCTAGGTAGCAGAGCAGCCACAGTGTTTGAGAGTGAAAATCCTGGCTTCAAGAGCACCCACCATACTTGGCTATCCCACTTCCTTTTTTAGCTATGTCCACACCAAACCCTGCCCCCACTTGGATTCAGTTTGATGCCACTCAGATTCAAGTACCCACCGATCCAGCCAACCTATTAGCATTCACCCACACAATCAAGGATGCACTGATCACAATAAATAACAATCTTGCGGTATTCATCAATCAACAGTCAGCCAAACTATCCACTATCAACACCACTCTCCAAAACCACAATACAAGCCTATCTAACCTTGACACAAATGTAGTTGTGCTCCAGGCTGCAGTCCAAGCACCTGGCACAAGCACCTCCATTGCGTGTACTTGAGCACCCAAGTTATCAGCACCTGCTAAATTTGATGGTTCAGATAAAAACAAAGCGGTATCCTTCAGGGTTGCAGTGGCCCATTATTTGCAGACTTCCTATCCCTCTGCGACTGCTGATGAGCAGATCGCTTACATCATTTCCTGCCTGGATGGCAAAGCCCATGAATGGCTGGAACCCTACCTGGAAGATGACATCATCAATGGCAATCCAGTCACTTGGCTCCACAATGTCAATGATTTCTGGACCCAATTTAACGCTTGTTGGAATGTCACCAACAAGACTGAAAATTTCAGGGCAAAATTCAAGTTGCTCAAACAAAAGAATTTGGTCCAAGAATACTTTAAAGACTTCCAGACATATTCCCAGGGTCTTGGCTACAATGATGCATCTCTTCGCAATCACTTCTACAATGGTCTCACAGTCAAAATCAAGGAGTTCCTTGTGGCCCAAGATTACAACCACATGGCTGCCAACGTCACTTTGCAAACCCTTGCAGACAAGGCACTCAGAATCGATCAGCATATTGAGTCGTTCCAGGCACAAAATCCATCCTCCAAATCTTCCTCTTCCAATGTGGCTAGCACCTCTACCAAAGCTTCCACCTTGCCATCAACAGCTCCTCCCAAAGGTGTTACAGGTCAGGGTACACTTGGATATCTAGAGCTTAAGCAAATGTAGATATGTTAGTATACACTAATCGTACTCAATACTTCTTAGACTAGAGTAAGAAGGCTCAAAGTAGTTGCAATGTGATCAAGTAACACTCAAGGTAGTCTTAATCTTTCACAGTGTAAACTGACTAATTTATAGGTATAAAGAGCAAGACTACTATGCTCAGGTTCCCTTAGATATCTTAAATGTAGTTCAGCCCTAGTTGCTTGGACTAACTGATACTAATCTTAATACTAGACTTAAGCAATAGCTTATAGGATAGATGGTGGGCTGCCTAATGCGTGTACTTCCTCAGCTACAGGTACTTAGATTTCCTCTAATAGCTGGTACTTAATGTCATGCTCAATCAGGCAATATTGTATCCTTATATATCTCTGTATATAAGATACAATGACTCAGACAGTATATAACTAATATGGTACTTTATTCCTCAGTACTAGTTATATAAGAAATCACACACAGACAAGAGAAATAGAAAGAGAAAAGAAACCAATAACTGGTCTGGGTTGAGTAGAGGAGGGAAGGTGGTCTGGAAGGGCCTCAGAGGAGGTCCTTTTATACCCTGAGGAGGGCATTCCAGAGCCAAATAGATACATGCATGCCAGTGCGATCATCAAAAGAGGGTACTGCTATACTTGGGGTACACCCTAGCCCAGTATAGGATAAAAGAGTAAAGACAGGGTGCGGATCAAAGGCATTGATGCATCTGAGACCTGCTATTGGCTTGTAGATCATATTATCATAGTATATACATGTAATGAATGGAGGCTACATCTCAGTGAGTCATAAAGTGAGTCAGAGAAGCTTCTGGATCAATTTGGGAAGCTCTCCTGACTCACTGGAGTCATTAGATCTTGATTGATGGTCCAGTAAGATTCTAATGATCTTCGGCCATTCCGGCGCGAGGATCCGGTGGATCGCGACGATCTTCGGGCAGCAGATACCGCCGAAGATTAGCTATCGATAGAGCACAAGATCGCTTTGATAGCGTAAGCGGTTGCCGAGATATGAGCGATGCGAGGTTGTAATCAATATCTCCTCATAAGAGGAAATATCGCAACCTCTATATCTCCCTGAGTTCTTAAGATAAAATCACGATAAAATATGCGTTGGAAAGAGGAGATTTTGTACTATTTAATGGAACACAAATAGTACAATTTCAAACACATACAGATTCATTTAATTTCAAGAAAAACTACAGAGGCATCGCTTGAGGTTGGCAGAGCAGACTAAAATAATAGAAAATGTTAGTGATCCATAACACCAAGTATTCAAATAGACCATATTTCGTTTTAAACACTGTTTTCCATTCATCTCCTTCTTTAATTCTGACCAGATTATAGCCAGATTTAAGGTCCAGAGTTGTGAATACGCATGCTCCTCTCAATTTCTCTACCAAGGTGGAAATGAGAGGTATGGGATACGTGTTTTGTACTGTGTTGGAATTGAGCAAACAATAATCAACACACATCCTTCTTTTGCCATTCTTTTTAGGAACAAAGATTACTGGAGAGCTGTATTGTGATTTGGAGGGCCTGATTAACCCTTTGTCCAACTGCTCTTTGAGTATTCTTCTTAATTCCTCATCATCTGAAGGGCGAAGGGGGTATACCGGTCCTTTTACTGGTGCGTTTTGATCCTTGAGGATGATCTCAAGGTCATATGGATGGTGAGGAGGTAACTCCGTCACTTTGTCCTCAGAAAATATGTCTGTATAGTCTTGGAGTTCCTCTGGGATGCCTTCAAGTGATTTTGATACCACAACACCTCCAGGGTCCCTAGGGATGCCTTCAAGAGGTTGGTAAGCCTTGACACCCCCTAGGTTTTTGTCGAATGGGTCAATGACACCACCAACATTGCCAAGAACTACATTAGAAGCAGGAACACAGTTTTTTATACAAAAGTTTGAGTCAAAGGTAACACGTTTATTTGGCCAGTCAATATTTGGATTATGTAATTTGAGCCACAACATTCCTAGTACTAAGGTGTGTCTACCTATGTCTGCTACATTACAAATCAATTGTTCCTTATGACTGCCTATTTCTAAAATAAAAAAACATTCTGTATCAACAATACCAGAACAGATTTCACAACCATTGATAACTTTTAATTTTTTTGGATTTTTCTTTTTATAAGTGGGTATTTGATATTGTTTAACTAGGTGTGGGTGTATAAAGCATGAGGATGCACCTGAGTCAATCATGGCCCAACCATGCATGGTTTGCATACGGTTGATGCTTTTATTTTCTGGAGTGTGGATGGGGCTTGAGATGCAACAAAATATATATTCAAAGGGGATATGTTGTCTACAGCATATATCTCAAAGTCCGTACAGGTTTCGCTTGATACATTTGCTCCATCAATGTTCAAGCATCCTTGTTTTCCGACTCATCACCAGAAAGGGAAGTGGCTTGCCCAGAATAGGGTTTAGAGGGACAAGCACTAGAGTAATGGCCACGACCACCGCAAGTCCTGCATATAACAGGTTTTTTTCCTTTCCCAGCTGAATCTAGATCCATGGGTCCAGGACCAGACCCTTTGGCCAGGGTAGGAGCCAAGGGAGCAACAACAATCAGATGCGAATCTTTTTGGATTTGTTTGAAGGTAGTTTCTTCAGATGATCTGTCATTCCATTTGATTGTGGGAATCAACTGTCCTTTGGTGTTGTGGTTTATAGCTGAAATTGTTCCTTTGCAAGCCTTGCCATCTGGACCAAGCATGTACACCTTTTCCCCAACAGACATCTTTTCCCTGGCCTGGCCTTTTGTTATGGATCACTAACATTTTCTATTATTTTAGTCTGCTCTGCCAACCTCAAGCGATGCCTCTGTAGTTTTTCTTGAAATTAAATGAATCTGTATGTGTTTGAAATTGTACTATTTGTGTTCCATTAAATAGTACAAAATCTCCTCTTTCCAACGCATATTTTATCGTGATTTTATCTTAAGAACTCAGGGAGATATAGAGGTTGCGATATTTCCTCTTATGAGGAGATATTGATTACAACCTCGCATCGCTCATATCTCGGCAACCGCTTACGCTATCAAAGCGATCTTGTGCTCTATCGATAGCTAATCTTCGGCGGTATCTGCTGCCCGAAGATCGTCGCGATCCACCGGATCCTCGCGCCGGAATGGCCCGAAGATCATTAGAATCTTACTGGACCATCAATCAAGATCTAATGACTCCAGTGAGTCAGGAGAGCTTCCCAAATTGATCCAGAAGCTTCTCTGACTCACTTTATGACTCACTGAGATGTAGCCTCCATTCATTACATGTATATACTATGATAATATGATCTACAAGCCAATAGCAGGTCTCAGATGCATCAATGCCTTTGATCCGCACCCTGTCTTTACTCTTTTATCCTATACTGGGCTAGGGTGTACCCCAAGTATAGCAGTACCCTCTTTTGATGATCGCACTGGCATGCATGTATCTATTTGGCTCTGGAATGCCCTCCTCAGGGTATAAAAGGACCTCCTCTGAGGCCCTTCCAGACCACCTTCCCTCCTCTACTCAACCCAGACCAGTTATTGGTTTCTTTTCTCTTTCTATTTCTCTTGTCTGTGTGTGATTTCTTATATAACTAGTACTGAGGAATAAAGTACCATATTAGTTATATACTGTCTGAGTCATTGTATCTTATATACAGAGATATATAAGGATACAATATTGCCTGATTGAGCATGACATTAAGTACCAGCTATTAGAGGAAATCTAAGTACCTGTAGCTGAGGAAGTACACGCATTAGGCAGCCCACCATCTATCCTATAAGCTATTGCTTAAGTCTAGTATTAAGATTAGTATCAGTTAGTCCAAGCAACTAGGGCTGAACTACATTTAAGATATCTAAGGGAACCTGAGCATAGTAGTCTTGCTCTTTATACCTATAAATTAGTCAGTTTACACTGTGAAAGATTAAGACTACCTTGAGTGTTACTTGATCACATTGCAACTACTTTGAGCCTTCTTACTCTAGTCTAAGAAGTATTGAGTACGATTAGTGTATACTAACATATCTACATTTGCTTAAGCTCTAGATATTCAAGTATACCCTGACCCGTAACACTTGGTCATGCCTTTCAGTCTTTGTAATGCTCCAGCAGCTTTCCAGAACTTCATGAACAAGATCTTTAGGGATTTACTAGATGTGTCAGTCATAGTATACCTCGACGACATACTTATATTTTCCAAAAACCCTGCAGATCACATGAAGCATGTTCAGGAGGTGTTATCCCAACTTAGGAAACACCAGCTATACTGCAACCTGGAAAAATGTGTCTTCAATGCCTCTGAAGTAGAATACCCAGGTGTAATTGCCAACAACGAAGGAGTCAAAACAGATCCAAAAAAGGTCACAGAAGCAGTTAATTGGGAAACACTGTGGACTGTAAAAGAAGTGCAGGAAGCACTAGGGTTCTTCAACTACTATTGCCACTTCATAGAGGACTTTGCCAGACGAGCTTGGCCTATGTACCAGCTCTTGCGTAAAGATGTCCCTTGGTGATGGGGTAAGAATGAGGAAGCATCTTTCCAAATTCTGAAAAAAGCACTAGTTGAATCTCCTGTCTTAATCCAACCAGATGTCACACAGGAATTTATACTGGAATGTGATGCATCCGACTTTGCCACTGGAGCTATCCTTAACCAGTATGGCAGAGATGGTAAATTGCACCCAGTAGCCTTCTATTCCAAAACTCTATCACCAGCTGAACAAAACTATGATATACATGATAAAGAGTTACTGGCTATGATACAAGCATTCAAAGAATGGCGTCACTTGCTTGAAGGATCTGAAATCCCTGTCTTGGTACTCTCAGACCACAAAAATCTAGAGTTTTTCCAGACAAAAAGGGACTTAAACCAGAGACAAGCAAGGTGGATGGGCTTCCTGGCCAACTACAATTACAGAATCAAATACAGAAAAGGGGCACAAAACAGAAAAGCTGATATACTATCTTGACAAGAATCACTTTGGAGAGAGGCAGCTAAAGAGGGGGGTGAAACCCCGCTGCTCATCAGCCCTGAGCTTTTCATTTTGGCAATTCTCACTGACCATCCCCTCAATGATTTAATCAGGGATGCATTACCAGATGATAAGACTGTATCAAAGACTCTAAAGTCCCTTGAGGAAAACATTCTGGTTAAAGGCTGGCGTCTAGAAGATGACTTGTTGTACTACCACAACTGCATATACATACCAAACAAGTCAGAAATCAGATGAGTAGTCATAGAAAGCCAGCATGACAATCCTGCAGCAGGGCATCCAGGGCATTTCAGGACACTAGATCTCCTATCTCAAGATTACTATTGGTCTCGAATGAAAAAATCTGTTGTCAATTATATTCAGGCATGCAACTTGTGTATCCAGAACAGGCATTCAAACCAAGCCCCTCCTGGTCTCCTACAACCCATAGACTTACCAAATAAACCCTGGGAGGAAATCACCTATGACTTGATCACTGGATTACCAATGTCAGAAGGATACAATGCAATACTCACAGTGGTGGACCAACTATCAAAAATGGTACACTTTATCCCCACACACTTGGGAGCCACTGCAGTAGACATTGCAAACCTATTTGTAAACTTTGTCTGGAAACTACATGGATTACCCTGAAAAACCAAATCTGACCAAGGCCCTAACTTCAATGCCAAATTCCTTTGCCAACTGTACAAACGCCTAAACATTGAACCACATTACTCTACAGTGTACAGACCACAGGTTGATGGGCAAAGCAAAAGACTTAACCAATTTGTCGAAATATATCTTTGTCACTACATAAATCACAGACAGACAGATTGGGTAGCAGCATTGCCTATGGTGGAATTTGCATATAATAATGGGAAGCACTCAGGATCAAGCCACACACCGTTCTTTGCCTGCTATGGTTACAACCCAGATTTCACCATGGGTAATACCAAAGAAAGCCAGGTACCTGCTGCCGATCAACATGGTGAACACCTCAAGGAAATCCAAGAAGAGGCCAAGGCTGCTCTAACGATTGCCAATCGAACATACTCCGAATATTATAATCGAAAGCATTGTGAAGCACCAAAGATTGAAGTTGGATCAAAGGTCTTCCTAGACAGCTCAAATATTAAAACCATACACCCTTCTAAGAAATTGGATAACAGGTGTTTTGGACCATATAAGGTACTGGAACAAATCAGGAAACATACCTTCAAACTGGAATTACCCAAATCCATGAAGGTTCATCTGGTATTCCACACTTCACTCCTATTCCCAAAACCAATAGATGACTATAACTGGCAACCCATACCTGTTCCACCAGTGGTTACTCCTGATGGTGAAGAAGAATTTGAAGTTGAAGAAATCCTGGACTCTTGAAAGGTTGGAAGAAGATTGGAGTATTACATCAAGTGGAAAGGCTATGGACCAGAAGAAAACCTATGGGTACCTAAAGCTGAACTCAAGAATGCACCTGAACAAGTCAAAGAATTCCACCAACTCCATCCCAATGCACTTGGACCTTGATGGGGGGGAAGTGTCATGGCCTAGACCATGACACGGATTTTATTATGATTTTCGTATATTTTATAAATCTCTCTTTTTCATATTTTTGGACAAGTCCTGTTTAAATTGGGTATATGCATAGAATTACTTACATGATCACATGACCTTGTTGTTGTTTACATTCTGTTTGTACCTTCTGGAATATTCCATTACATGGCACCATTCTCACATTGTATGATAGTTGTCTTGCACCATATGTGTATTTGATATAGCTCATCATATGAATATATAAGGGAGAGTCTGAGAGCCTTAAGCCTCAGAACTCAACCTCCTGTCATATCCCCTCTACTACCTGTGTGACCTACCAGTCCATAGTCCCTGCCCAGTCCTCTTAAGGACAAGTGCACCTACTCATACATCCTTGCATCTTATTGCACCTTCACTGCACGTCCTACCTTAGGCATTGTCAGTAAAGCCTCTGGCATTGCTGCCCATAGGCTTGTCATCACCACTTAGGTGTTTGACGTTACTGTTCAGGTTGTAGCTCTGACAGTACCCCACTGGTACCTTGGTTTTCCATTCCTCAATTGCTGCTTGCATCTGTTACAGGTCAGGGTACACTTGAATATCTAGAGCTTAAGCAAATGTAGATATGTTAGTATACTCTAATTGTACTCAATACTTCTTAGACTAGCTCAAAGTAGTTGCAATGCAATCAAGTAACACTCAAGGTAGTCTTAATCTTTCACAGTGTAAACTGACTAATTTATAGGTATAAAGAGCAAGACTACTATGCTCAGGTTCCCTTAGATATCTTAAATGTAGTTCAGCCCTAGTTGCTTGGACTAACTGATACTAATCTTAATACTAGACTTAAGTGATAGCTTATAGGATAGATGGTGGGCTGCCTAATGCATGTACTTCCTCAGCTACAGGTACTTAGATTTCCTCTAATAGCTGGTACATAATGTCATGCTCAATCAGACAATATTGTATCCTTATATATCTCTGTATATAAGATACAATGAATCAGACAGTATATAACTAATATGGTACTTTATTCCTCAGTACTAGTTATATAAGAAATCACACACAGACAAGAGAAAAATAGAAAGAGAAAAGAAACCAATAACCAGTCAGGGTTGAGTAGAGTAGTGAAGGGAGGTAGTCTGGAAGGGCCTCAGAGGAGGTCCTTTTATACCCTGAGGAGGGCATTCCAGAGCCAAATAGATGCATGCATGCCAGTGCAATCATCAAAAGAGGGTACTGCTATACTTGGGGTACACCCTAGCCCAGTATAGGATATGAGAGTAAAGACAGGGTGTGGATCGAAGGCATTGATGCATCTGAGACCTGCTATTGGCTTGTAGATCATATTATCATAGTATATACATGTAATGAACAGAGGCTACATCTCAGTGAGTCATAAAGTGATTCAGAGAAGCTTCTGGATCAATTTGGAAGGCTCTCCTGACTCACTGGAGTCATTAGATCTTGATTGATGGTCCAGTAAGATTCTAATGACCTTTGGACCATTCTGGTGCAAGGATCTGGTGGATTGCAACAATCTTCAGGCAGTAGATACCACCAAAGATTAGCTATTGATAGAGCATAAGGTTGCTTTGATAGCATAAGTGGTTGCCAAGATATGAGCAGTGCAATGTTGTAATCAATATCTCCTGATAAGAGGAAATATTGCAACCTCTGTATCTCTCTGAGATCTTATTGTAAAGACTTTATAAAATATGGGTTGTAAAGCAGGAAATTTGTACTATTTAATGGAATGGAAAATAGTACAATTTGGAGTGCATACAAATTCAAGTATTTCACAAATTAATTACAGAGGCATCACTTGAGGTTGGCAGAGCAGACTAAAATAATAGAAAAATGTTAGTGATCCATAACACTTGGCGCTTACCCAGCACTTATGGTGGTTACCCTGAACTTGCTCCAGCATTTCTCTCCCATGTTACTTGGAGTGAGGAGTGAGTTGTCATGTGACCTCAGCACTTAAATCATGTGACCCAGACCTTGCATGGCTCTATAAGATTCAGAGCTGCACAAACTTAAGAAACACAATCATCTAACCCATAGTACTGTATGTAACCTGTACCTGCTGCAGACTGTGCTTAGATAAGATATCTGCAGCCACTGCAGCCACAGGTATATAAGTAGGATAAAGCAAGACTGGACACCTCAGCTTGCTTTATCTTGTCAACCACCATAGACCATAGCAAACACTGTAACTAGAACACTCAATACATACCACATAACACCAAACTGTCAACACAGCCACTACTTAAGTGTTCTGCAAGGGAGCATCAAGAGGGTCACAACATTATCAAGCAAGCTGCAAACTTAACTAGTGGCAAACATAAGTATACTATACAGATACTAAAGAGCTGAGTACACTAGAAACCAGCTAACTCCTGTGATACATAAGAGAACACCAGGAAACTATGTCACAGAGACCACAAACCCAATCTCAAAGCAGAGTGGCCAATAGTAGACCACAATCACCCAAACCTGTTATTCCCCCAGAGGCCAAAGGTAACCCAGATGAGACTCTCCAGGGAACACTGGGGGGGTTGCCACAAAATCCATGACCAGTGGCTCAACCTGAACCCACTTGGGCCTCTGTCCTGCAAGGGCAAATTGGGGGAATACTGCTCCACAGTCCTCATCCACCAAATCTCCCACTAAACTCAGACCCAGGAGATACTTCAAATCCAGAGAGGGATGAGGTAGAAGATATGACTCAGATCATATACAATCAAGGCACAGCCATGGTGGAAGAGGCAAGGACACAACCCCAGCCAGGTACTGGAGCTATAACCACAGCCAACCCTATTCACACCATTGCCAGCCATCAGGGCAGGGCTCAAGGAACTAAGAGATAATAACCATAGGGAACTGGAAAAGGCAATCATGAGCATATATCAGTGTCAAACATCACTAACACAACAAGAAGGAGATGTAGCCTGGATGGTAAAATCAATAGAAACATCCAACAAAAATGTCCTCTATGTGGCAAAGAACCAGGACAACCTAAAAGCAGAAATGGGGAACCTGATAAAAGAACTAAAGTGTTATGACCCACACTAATGGTCATAACATAACAAGGAGTCTAGCCTGTAGTGTATAGCATTTTCCCCACGGTCAAAACAAGCTAGAAACAGGTCACATGACTCTGGTGCTTACCATGGTTACCCAACTCACTCCTGCAATTCTCTCCTTTGTAACTTGGAGCAAGGAGCAAGTTGTCATGTGACTTTGGTGCTTACATGGGTGCTTACTGTGGTTACCCAACTCACTCCTGCAATTCTCTCCATTGTAACTTGGAGCAAGGAGCAAGTTATCATGTGACTTCAGTGCTTAAACCATGTGACCCACAGACCCTGCATGGCTCTATAAAATTTGGAGCTGCAACAACCCTAAGAGCAACTTACATAACTCCTCATGCTATCACATGACCCCCAATCAACAATCACTCAGTGGCCCCTCATGTCACATGACCAGTAAACATTGCTGACTGTGGAACTGTCTGACTCACCTCACATGAGGATATATAAGAAAACAAAAGCAAGGCTGATGGCCCCAGCTTGCTTTATCTTGTCAACCACAGGGGCCACTTGTACATAACACTAGATACATCAATATATACTATAGGAAAACACATAAGAACATAGCCACTACTTAAGGGATCAACAAGACAACAGAGGAGACAGAGGGGTCTTGACATAAAGGACATCTCCACAGGGATAAACCAGGTATTGGGAATGCAAGAGTAAAAGCTTGAGAGCTTAGAGAAGAAAACCAAAAGCACAGGAGAAATCCTAACTGCACTAGAACAACAGGTAACTGACTTAGGAAATGAGCTCCAGAAAACAACTGGAGTGGGAAGGCAGACAGAAAATACAGAAGAGAGCAGGGGAAGAACTAGGGTGGTTATAGGAAGTCCCTCACAATCCCCCTCCATCTCCCTGGTACAAACACCCTTTCTGGGAAGAACCTTTCAGGCCAATTCCACAATAAGACCCCAAGCAGAACCACCCCTTTGCATGCCCACTCCAAGACCCACAGAACCCTGGTCCAACCCCCAATCCCAAGTAAACCAAACCACCCTTGTTGCAAACCATGTTCCTAAGGAAGTGCAACTAGGGAGACCCAGCAAATTCAATGGGAAAAAGGGGAAAGAAGCAGAGAACTTTGTGATCAGCATGGAACTTTTCTTTGCTGACTACAACAAATCAGCCTTTGCCAACTGAAAAAAGATATCTGCTGTGTTAATGAACATGGAGGACAGGGAAGTGGCAAACTGGGCACAACCTTACTGCTGGAAACTACTAGCAGGCCAATGCACAGGAATCCTTGCATCCTGGAGGGCTTTCAGGAAGGGATTCCTGGATGCTTTTAATGATCTGGTCATAAAGGAAAAGACCATCTGGAAGCTAAGGAAATTAATGCAAACCAAGAGTGCATTAGATTATGCTACCCAATTCTGAATCCTGATGCAAGAGGTAGACTGGAACCAGGAAGCCCTCAAGGACCAATTCAGGGAAGGATTAAAACCCAAAGTACAACAAGAGATCTTGAGGATTGAAGTACTGGCAAATGAGGCCTCAGGACCATCATATACCCTAGATCAATTAATTGACTTTGCCTGCAAAATGGATGATGTGCAGTTTGCAAACCAGAAGATGAATAAAAGGACCAGCAATTCATCAAATTCAACCTGGGCACCAGCCAAATACAACCAAGGGGGAACAATCCTGCAGGGACCAGTGGCAAACAGGGGAGTACCCAAACTAACAATGTGGTAAGGATACCAAATAGTGAAAAGGACAGGCAAAGGAAAGAAGGACTCTGTATCAAATGTGGTAAATCAGGGCATGTCCTGAAGGACTGCCAAGGCCAGTGGACCTACAACAAAGCTAAGATACAAGGGAAGGCCAGCAGAAGTTGAAGAAGAAAGTAACTCCAAGTCAGAAAACTAATTGGTCCTACCACTTCCATGTTGGAGGACCCCAATATAACCCCTACTGCAGATGTATGTTACCTCAAGAAATCTAGTAATCAATCAATAATATACACTATGGTAGAGGGAATCATGGAACCAGCAAAGACACTGATTGACTCAGGATCTTCAACCAACTTCATTGACAAGCCTATTCAAGGAAAAGGGATCCAGACCACTCCCCTCAAACACAAGAAGTCAATTGTGGCCATTGACAGAAATGAAATCAAAGATGCCATAGAAGAAAAGGCAGAACTAAATATTGAAGTAGAAGGGAAGACACTGAAATGCTCCCTTTGTGTGATGACCCTAGGCAACACAGACATTGTCCTAGGGAAAGAATGGCTTGAGGAAGCAAAACCTATCATAGATTGGAAAGACCTTACAATCTCATACCCTGATGAAATTGAGGCAAGGGCAGCAAGTGAAGGCCTACTGTCATGGCCTAGACCATGATGTGGATTTATTATACTTTTTCTATATTTTATATATCTCTCTTTTTCATATTTTTGGACAAGTCCCATTTAATCAGATATATGCATAGAATTACTTACATGATCATGTGACCTTGTTGTTGTTTACATCTTGTTTGTACCTTCTGGAATATTCTGTTATGTGGCACCATTCTTACATTGTACAACAGTTGTCTTGCACCATCTGTATTTGACATAGCTACTTGTATGAATATATAAAGGGAGAGTCTGAGAGCCTTAAGCCTCAGAACTTGACCTCCTGTTGTATTCCCTCTACTACCTGTGTGACCACAAGTCATATAGTGCTGCCCAGCCCTCTTTAGGACATAAGCCTTCACTTTAAGTCACTCCTACCCACATCTTATTGCATACCCCTCCTTTGTTGCACATCTACCCCTTGACATTGCAACTTAGTCCTCCAGCATCATCACCCATAGGACTCTCATCACCACTTAGGTGTTTGTGTTATCTTTCAGGCTGTAGCTCTGACACCTACAAATCCCAGAAGAATTTAGGGACTTTGAAGACCTGTTAGGAGAAGAAGGTTTCCAAGAACTTCCACCCCACCAGGGGAACCTGGACTTCAAAATGGACCTGATTGAGGGAGCAGAACTGCCAAAACCTGCAAAGAGGCACAATATGTCACCAGCAGAAACAAAAGCACTCAGGGAGTACCTAGAGGAGGAACTAAGGAATGAAAAGATAAGGCCCAGCCAGTCAGTTGTAGCTGCCCCCTGCTTCTATGTAAACAAAACAGACAGAGGGCTTAGGCTGGTAGTTGACTATTGTAAGATGAATGACATCACCAAGCTGGACAGGTTTCCACTTCCAATTCAAGTAGAACTGATTGAGAGACTGAAGGATGTGACCATCTATTCAAAGATGGACATTAAATGGGGTTTCAACAATATCAGGGTAAAGGAGGGAGACAAATGGAAAACAACTTTCAGGACAAGAGAAGGCCAGTTTGAATGCTTGGTCATGCCATTCAGGGTAAAGGAAGGACCAAGAACCTTTACTAGGTTCATGATGGAAAAGTTCCATGACATAATAGATGGTTACATGGTAATCTATATGGACAATGTACTAGTGTTTTCCAGAAACAGGGAAGAACACATACAACATGTCAGGGAAGTGTTAAGAAGAATGAGGGAAAACCACCTCTTCCTCAAACCACACAAGTGCCAGTTCTTTGTGAAAGAAGTAAGCTTTATTGGAATTGTCATATCCCCAGAAGGGATATCAATGGAAAAGGAGAAGGTACAAGCAGTTCTGGAATGGCCAGAACCTAAAACAGTAAAAGAAGTCCAAGCATTCCTGGGCTTTGTTGGGTTCTATAGAAGGTGGTTAGGCAAGTTTAGCACCTTAGCCAAACCCCTCACAGATCTCACTCAAAAGGATGTCAAGTTTGTATGGGAAGGAAAACAACAAGAAGCATTTGAAGCTATTGAATAAGCAGTGGCAAGAGAACCAGTCTTAATCCACCCAAACCCAAACAAGCCATACATACTGGAAACAGATGCCTCAGGAGTAGCCATGGGGGCAGTACTAAGCCAAAAGGGTGACAACAACCAATTGCATCCAATTGCCTTCCTATCAAAGAGCTTTACTCCACCAGAGAAAAATTACAACACCTACAACAAGGAGTTGATTGCAATTGTTAGGTCCTTAGAGCACTGGAGGTTATACCTAGAAGGGACAGAAGAACCGATTGTGATATACACAGACCATAGGAACCTCCAGTACTGGCAAAACACCCAGATGTGGAATAGAAGGCATGCCAGATGGTATCTCACTCTGGCACCCTTCAATTTTCAGATTGTTTATAGACCAGGAAAACTCTCACAGAAACCAGATGCCCTATCCAGGAGGAGTGACCATGGGGACACCCTATGGAACCACAGATAATGATTCCAGAATAAAGGTTCATAGGTTTCAAGGCAGAGGTACAAGGGAACTTCTGGGAGGAGTTTAAAGAAGCTCAAGAAGAAGGCAAATCTATCAGATCCTTAAGGCTGAGCATAGCAAATAAAGAACAACTACCACCTTCAGTACAGAAGGAATTGAGATGGTACAAAATGAAGGAGGGCCTACTAAGGTATGATGATAGGTTCTACATCCCAGATGACAAGGACTTGAGATTGAGTCTCCTTGAAGAATGCCATGATGCCCCTGTGGTGGGTCATCAAGGACAGGCTCAAACACTAGAATTACTGTCAAGGGATTACTACTGGCCAGGAATGAAGGCCCAAGTAAACCAATATGTGGAATCATGTGAAACATGTCAAAGGAGCAAGGGACACAAACAAAGCACTCCTCTGAAGCCCTTACCAATTCCATGAAAGCCATGGGCAGATGTCACATATGATTTCATTGTCAAATTGCCTGTCTCTAAGGGGTATGACAGCATCTTGACAGTTGTAGACCACTTCTTCTGGCAAGCCCATTTTGTACCATGTCTGGAGAGTACCAATGCAGAAGAATTGGCAGAAATATTCATAAGGGAAATATGGAGACATCATGGGACACCAGAAACCACTGTCTCAAACTGGGGACCAACTTTTAACAGCCAATTCCTAAAGGCCCTATACAAGGGAATTGGGATAAACCCCAGATTCTCCACTGTTGATGATGACAAGTCAGGCGACAAGAAGAATAGTAAGAAAGTAAAAGAACTTGTATTCGACAAGAGGTCAAGTTCTTGAGGAGTCCTCTGCAAACTTGACCCAGTTTATATACATGATATGAGCCACATCATAACAAACAAGTCTGTACAGTGAGTCATGACTGATAAGAGATAGAAGTGATAGAAGCAACTGTGGAACTGTGGAATTTCACATCAGAGTTGAAATACATCTTGGTTATCAGTCCAGGGCATCCCCTGAATCACATGACACAGATATACCAAAAAAGACAAGTATGTTTTTGAAAGGATCTCATAAAATGTAATAAATCAAGAAAATATTATAGAGTGGATATATGCATGTCAGCTCATGACACTTCCCCCCTTCAAGGCACAGGGGTTGTGGGGTGCCTTTGGGTGTGACCTGACATAGTCAGCCATGAGTTCTGGTGCGTTTACCAGGTCATTGTAAGTTAGCCATTGTTGCTTGTCATATCCAAGCCATTTGACATAGTATTCAAAGACATTAGACCTTTTGTTGTATCACAACTTTATGATCTGTTCTACTTCAAATTCTTCTTCCCCTTCTGGAGTTACCACAGGTGGTGGTGGGGGAACCTGATGTTCATAGGTGTCATGGCCTAGACCATGACGCGGATTTTATTATGATTTTTGTATATTTTATAAAATCTCTCCTTTTCATATTTTTGGACAAGTCCTGTTTAATCGGATATATGCATAGAATTACTTACATGATCACGTGACCTTGTTGTTGTTTATGTTCTGTTTGTACCTTCTGGAATATTCCGTTACATGGCACCATTCTCACATCATACGATAGTTGTCTCGCACCATACGTGTATTTGATATAGCTCATCGTATGAATATATAAGGGAGAGTCTGAGAGCCTTAAGCCTCAGAACTCGACCTCCTGTCGTATCCCCTCTACTACCTGTGTGACTTACCAGTCCATAGTCCCTGCCCAGTCCTCTTAAGGACAAGTGCACCTACTACCCTACCTCCTTGCGTCTTATCGCACCCTCACTGCACGTCCCACCTTAGACGTTGTCAGTAAAGCCTCTGGCATCGCTGCCCATAGGCTTGTCATCACCACTTAGGTGTTTGACATTCCTGTTCAGGTCATAGCTCTGACATTAGGTTGAGTTCTTCCTCATCACTCGGGATTGAGACGTACCCCTGTACTAGCCTACTGTGAAACGGAGAAAGGCTTGGACCGCATAATAATCAAAAGCGGAAAGAGACTATCCAGTAACAGGTGTCTACAAGGCAGACGGTACCTATCGCCCAACCCTAGGACTCTTGTCCATCACCGCACGTGTTGCAGACAGCAAACTACCCGCTTGCAAAAAAGACGCTCTATATCACGCCCGTCAAAGGCTTGTTGATTAGTTGTAGTCATTGTTCAACGCTAGGTAGCAGAGCAGCCACAGTGTTTGAGAGTGAAAATCCCGGCTTCAAGAGCACCCACCATACTTGTCCATCCCACTTCCTTTTTTAGCTATGTCCGCACCAAACCCTGCCCCCGCTTGGATTCAGTTCGATGCCACTCAGATTCAAATACCCACCGATCCAGCCGACCTATTAGCATTTACCCAAACAATCAAGGACGCGCTGATCACAATAAACAACAATCTGGCGGTATTCATCAATCAACAATCGGCTGAACTATCCACTATCAATACCACTCTCCAAAACCACGATACAAGCCTATCTAACCTTGATACGAATGTAGTCGCGCTCCAGGCTGCAGTCCAAGCACCTGGTACAAGCACCTCTATTGCGCATACTCGAGCACCCAAGTTATCGGCACCTGCTAAATTCGATGGTTCGGATAAAAACAAGGCGGTATCCTTCAGGGTCGCGGTGGCTCATTATTTGCGGACTTCCTATCCCTCTGCGACTGCTGATGAGCAGATCGCTTACATCATTTCCTGCCTGGATGGTAAAGCCCACGAATGGCTGGAACCCTATCTGGAAGACGACGTTATCAATGGCAATCCAGTCACTTGGCTTCACAATGTCAATGATTTCTGGACCCAATTTAACGCTCGCTGGAACGTTGCCAACAAAACCGAAAACTTCAGGGCAAAATTCAAATCGCTCAAACAAAAGAATTCGGTCCAAGAATACTTCAAAGACTTCCAGACATATTCCCAGGGTCTCGGCTACAACGACACATCCCTTCGCGATCACTTCTATGATGGTCTTACGGTCAAAATCAAGGAATTCCTTGTGGCCCAAGATTATGATCATATGGCTGCCAACGTCACCCTGCAAACCCTTGCAGACAAGGCACTCAGAATCGATCAGCGTATCGAGTCGTTCCAGGCACAAAACCCATCTTCCAAATCTTCCTCTTCCAATGTGGCTAGCACCTCTACCAAAGCTTCCACCTTGCCGTCAACAGCTCCTCCCAAAGGCCAGGCCAGGGAAAAGATGTCTGTTGGGGAAAAGGTGTACACACTTGGTCCAGATGGCAAAGCTCGCAAAGGAACAATCTCGGCTATAAACCGCAACACCAAAGGACAGTCGATTCCCACGATCAAATGGAATGACGGATCATCTGAGGAAACTACCTTCAAACAAATCCAAAAAGATTCGCATCCAATCGTCGTCGCTCCCTCAGCCCCTACCCTGGCCAAAGGGTCGGGACCTGGACCTATGGATCTAGATTCAGCAGGGAAAGGGAAAAAACCTGTAATATGCAGCACTTGCGGTGGTCGTGGCCATTATTCTAGCGCTTGTCCCTCCAAACCCTATTCTGGGCAAGCTGCTTCCCTTTCTGGTGATGAGTCGGAAAACGAGGACGCTTGAACATTGATGGAGCAAATGTATCAAGCGAAACCTGTACGGACTTTGAGATATATGCTGTAGACAACATATCCCCTTTGAATATATATTTTGTTGCATCTCAAGCCCCGTCCGCTCCAGAAAATAAAAGTATCAACCGTATGCAAACCATGCATGGTTGGGCTATGATTGACTCAGGCGCATCTTCATGCTTTATACACCCACGCCTAGTTAAACAATATCGAATACCCACTTATAAAAAGAAAAATCCAAAAAAATTAAAAGTTATCGATGGTTGTGAAATCTCTTCTGGTATTGTTGATACGGAATGTGTTTTTATTTTAGAAATAGGTAGTCATAAGGAACAATTGGTTTGTAATGTAGCAGACATAGGTAGACACACCTTAGTACTAGGAATGTCGTGGCTCAAATTACATAATCCAAATATTGACTGGCCAATTAAACGTATTACCTTCAACTCAAACTTTTGTATAAAAAATTGTGTTCTTGCTTCTAATGTAGTTCTTGGCAATGTTGGTGGTGTTGTTGACCCATTCAATGAAAACCTAGGAGGTGTCGAGGCTTACCAACCTCTTGAAGGCATCCCTAGGGACCCTGGAGGTGTCGTGGTATCAAAACCACTTGAAGGCATCCCAGAGGAACTCCGAGACTATACGGACGTATTTTCTGAGGACAAAGTGACGGAGTTACCTCCTCACCGTCCATATGACCTTGAGATAGTCCTCAAGGATCAAAACGCACCAGTAAAAGGACCGGTATACCCCCTTCGCCCTTTGGATGATGAGGAATTAAGAAAAATACTCAAAGAGCAGTTGGACAAAGGGTTGATCAGGCCCTCCAAATCACGATACAGCTCTCCAGTAATCTTTGTTCCTAAAAAGAATGGCAAAAGAAGGATGTGTGTCGATTATCGTTCGCTCAATTCCAACACAGTACGAAACGCGTATCCCATACCTCTCATTTCCACCTTGGTAGAGAAATTGAGAGGAGCACGCATATTCACAACTCTGGACCTTAAATCTGGCTATAATCTGGTCAGAATTAAAGAAGGAGATGAATGGAAAACAGTGTTTAAAACGAAATATGGTCTATTTGAATACTTGGTCATGCCTTTTGGTCTTTGTAATGCTCCAGCCGCCTTCCAGAACTTCATGAACAAGATCTTTAGGGATTTACTAGATGTGTCAGTCATAGTATACCTTGACGACATACTTATATTTTCCAAAAACCCGGTGGATCACACGAAGCATGTTCAAGAGGTGTTATCCCGACTTAGGAAACACCAACTATACTGCAACCTGGAAAAATGTGTCTTCAATGCCTCTGAAGTAGAATACCTAGGCGTAATTGCCAACGGCGAAGGAGTCAAAACAGACCCAAAAAAGGTCACGGAAGCGGTCAATTGGGAAACACCGTGTACCGTAAAGGAAGTGCAGGAAGCACTAGGGTTTTTTAACTACTATCGCCGCTTCATAGAGGACTTTGCAGGACGAGCTTGGCCTATGTACCAGCTCTTGCGGAAAGACGTCCATTGGCGATGGGGTAAGAATGAGGAAGCATCTTTCCAAATTCTAAAAAAAGCACTAGTCGAATCTCCTGTCTTAATCCAACCAGACGTCACAAAGGAATTTATACTGGAATGTGATGCATCCGACTTTGCCACTGGAGCTATCCTTAACCAGTATGGCAGAGACTGTAAATTGCACCCAGTAGCCTTCTATTCCAAAACTCTATCACCAGCCGAACGAAATTATGATATACATGATAAAGAATTACTGGCTATGATACGAGCATTCAAAGAATGGCATCACTTGCTCGAAGGGTCTGAAATCCCTGTCTTGGTACTCTCAGACCACAAAAATCTAGAGTTCTTCCAGACAAAAAGGGACTTAAACCGGAGACAAGCAAGGTGGATGGGCTTCCTGGCCGACTACAACTACAGAATCAAATACAGAAAAGGGGCACAAAACAGAAAAGCTGACATACTATCTCGACGAGAATCACTTCGGAGAGAGGCAGCTAAAGAGGGGGGTGAAACCCCACCGCTTATCAGCCCCGAGCTTTTCATTTCGGCAATTCTCACAGACCATTCCCTCAATGATTTAATCAGGGATGCGTTACCAGATGATAAGACCGTATCAAAGATTCTAAAGTCCCTTGAGGAGAACATTCCGGTTAAAGGCTGGCGTCTAGAAGATGACTTGTTGTACTACCACGACCACATATATGTACCAAACGAGTCAGAAATCAGACGAGTAGTCATAGAAAGCCGACATGACAATCCTGCAGCAGGGCATCCAGGGCATTTTAGGACACTAGACCTCTTATCTCGAGATTACTATTGGTCCGGAATGAAAAAATCTGTTGTCAATTATATTCAGGCATGCGACTCGTGTATCCGGAACAAGCATTCAAACCAAGCCCCTCCTGGTCTCCTACAACCCATAGACTTACCAAATAAACCCTGGGAGGAAATCACCTATGACTTGATCACCGGATTACCAATGTCAGAAGGTTACGATGCAATACTCACAGTGGTGGACCGATTATCAAAAATGGTACACTTTATCCCCACACACTCGGGAGCCACTGCAGTAGACATCGCAAACCTATTTGTAAACTTTGTCTGGAAACTACACGGATTACCCCGAAAAACCATATCGGACCGAGGCCCTAACTTCAATGCCAAATTCCTTCGCCAATTGTACAAACGCCTAAACATTGAACCACACTACTCTACGGCGTACAGACCACAGGTTGACGGGCAAAGCGAAAGGCTTAACCAATTTGTCAAAATATATCTTTGTCACTACATAAATCACAGACAGACAGATTGGGTAGCAGCATTGCCTATGGCGGAATTTGCGTATAATAATGGGAAGCACTCAGGATCAAGCCACACGCCATTCTTTGCCTGCTATGGTTACAACCCAGACTTCACTGTGGGTAATACCAAAGAAAGCCAGGTACCTGCTGCCGATCAACACGCCGAACACCTCAAGGAAATCCAAGAAGAGGCCAAGGCTGCTCTAACGATTGCCAATCGAACATACTCTGAATATTATAATCGAAAGCATCGTGAAGCACCAAAGATTGAAGTCGGATCAAAGGTCTTCCTAGACAGCTCAAATATCAAAACTATACGCCCTTCTAAGAAATTGGATAACAGGCGTTTTGGGCCATATAAGGTACTGGAACAAATTGGGAAACATACCTTCAAACTGGAATTACCCAAATCCATGAAGGTCCATCCGGTATTCCACACTTCACTCCTATTCCCAAAACCAATAGATGACTATAACCGGCAACCTGTACCTGTCCCACCGGTGGTCACTCCTGATGGCGAAGAAGAATTCGAAGTTGAAGAAATCCTGGACTCTCGAAAGGTCGGAAGAAGATTGGAGTATTACGTCAAATGGAAAGGCTATGGACCAGAAGAAAATCTATGGTTACCTAAAGCCGAACTCAAGAACGCACCTGAACGAGTCAAAGAATTCCACCAACTCCATCCCAATGCACTCGGACCTTGATGGGGGGGAAGTGTCATGGCCTAGACCATGACGCGGATTTTATTATGATTTTTGTATATTTTATAAAATCTCTCCTTTTCATATTTTTGGACAAGTCCTGTTTAATCGGATATATGCATAGAATTACTTACATGATCACGTGACCTTGTTGTTGTTTATGTTCTGTTTGTACCTTCTGGAATATTCCGTTACATGGCACCATTCTCACATCATACGATAGTTGTCTCGCACCATACGTGTATTTGATATAGCTCATCGTATGAATATATAAGGGAGAGTCTGAGAGCCTTAAGCCTCAGAACTCGACCTCCTGTCGTATCCCCTCTACTACCTGTGTGACTTACCAGTCCATAGTCCCTGCCCAGTCCTCTTAAGGACAAGTGCACCTACTACCCTACCTCCTTGCGTCTTATCGCACCCTCACTGCACGTCCCACCTTAGACGTTGTCAGTAAAGCCTCTGGCATCGCTGCCCATAGGCTTGTCATCACCACTTAGGTGTTTGACATTCCTGTTCAGGTCGTAGCTCTGACAATAGGGATCGTCTTTATGTTTGGTCAGGAGCAAGGCATGAAATACTGGGTGTATTTTCATGGTTACTGGCAAGTCCAGTTTGAAGGTGTGAGTGCCATGTTGTGCTACCACCTTGAATGGTCCAACTCTCTTGTGGGCCAGTTTCCTGGAAGCCTGTTGTGTCTGTATGTTCTTGGTGTTGAGCCAGACTTTGTCTCCCACCTTGATGGCTTCTGGGGTCCAATGCTTCCAATCATAGTATTCTTTGGTCCTCTGGTTTGATAATTCCAGAGCAGCCTTGAGTTTGTCATGGCCCTTTTGAAGCCATTCTGCATGATTGTCTGCTAAGGGAAATTCTTGTCCCTCCTTGTCCCCAACTGCCAACCTTGGATGGAAACTGTAGTTTGCAAAGAATGGTGATTTGCTGGTTGAGGCGTTGACACCATTATTGTAGGCAAATTCAGCCAGTGGTAAGAGTGAGACCCATTGTCCTGCTGGTCTGATACATAATGTCTGATGTACCCTTCTACTACTTGGTTGGCCCTTTCAGACTGGCCATCTGTTTGGGGGTGATATGCTGTGGAGTAAGAGGGTTTTATATCCAGCTGTTTGTATAAGTGCCTTAGGAATTTGGATGCAAAGTTGGGGCCATGGTCTGAGATTGTTTTCCATGGTAACCCATGAAGTTTCCATACGTATGTTAGGAACAAGTTGGCACAATCCATAGCACTGGCTTCTGATTGGCATGGGATAAAGTGGACCATTTTTGTCAGGCAGTCAACAACCATAAATATAGCATCAAACCCTTCTGACAAGGGTAGCCCATTGATCAGATCATAGGTGATTTCCTCCCAAGGTTTTTCTGGTGCTGGTATTGAGTTTAAGAGCCCTGGGGGAACCTGGTTGCTGTGCTTGTTCCTAATACAGGATTTGCAATGTATAACATATTTGTTGACCAATTTTTTCATTGATGACCATGTATATTTGCAGTTTAACAATTCATATGTTCTGAACTGTCCTGGGTGTCCTGCAGCTGGGTTGTCATGACAGCTTTCAATGATCAGCTTGCAAAGTTCTTTGTTATTTGGGACATAGATTCAGCCCTTGTATCATAAAAGTCCTTCATCCCATTCCCAATTTTTGACCTTTTCATTGTTGTCTAGGGCTTTTAGCACTTTTGACAGGTGCTCATCCCCTGGGATGGCATCCCTAATGAGTTGTTCCAGGTCATGGTCTGGTGTGATTGCTTGTAGCCACAATGATTTTAGTTCCAAAAATTGGTTTTGTGCAAGCAGAGCTTGGCTCTCACCCCCCTCTTTAGGGATGTGCCTTGACAACCTAGAGAGTATGTCCGCCCAGCTGTTCTTTGCCCCTTCAATGTATAGAATCTTGAATTTGAATCTGGACAGGAACTCATGCCATCATGTGACTCAGCTGTTCAGTGGCCGATTTGTCTTCCAATATTCCAGATTTTTGTGATCACAAACAATGTTTACTGGGTGTTCGGCCCCTTCTAGTAAGTGATGCCAGTGTTTGAGGGCTTTTATAATTGCCAGCATTTCCTTGTTGTAAATATTGTAATTTCTTTCTGCCAGGACCATTGCCTTGGAGTAGTAGGAGATTGGGTGGAGCATTCCATCTTCTCCATATTGCAATAACACAGCACCTGTGGCATAGCCTGAGGTGTCTGTTTCCAGAATAAATGGTTTGCTGGGTTCTGGCTGAATTAGGAGGGGGGCCTCTTTCAATTTCTGCTTCAGCAGGTTCCATGCCTGATCCCTTTCTTCTGTCCATTCCCACTTTACGTCCTTCTTGACAAGTTCATAAAGACATTTTGTGATTTTTGAAAAGTCTTTTATGAAGTGCCTCAACCAGTTTGCAAACCCCAACCCTTCCAGGACTTCAGTTGGGTTGGTAGGGGTTGGCCATTCAACAGCTTTTTCAACCTTGGCTGGGTCTACTTTAATTCCCTGGGGAGTCACTACTATTCCCAGGTAATCAACTTTGGTGACATCGAAAACACATTTCTCCAGGGCACAGTATAGGCCAGCTTTTTGGAGGCAACACAAGACTTCTTTGACATGTTTGTCATGTTCTTCTTGGTTTTTGGAGAACACTAATATGTTGTCCGTATAAATTACAACATAAATGCCCTCAATGTCTTAGAACTCTTCCTGGATCATGGCCATGAAGGTTCCTGGTGTGTTCTTTTGACCAAATTGCATGACTAAGGGCTTGTACAACCCATATTTGGTCTTAAAAGCAGCCTTCCATTCATCTCCTTCCCAAATTTGTATGAGGTTGAAAACCCACTTTAGATCAAACTTGGTGAATATCTTTGCCCCATGCAAAGTCTCCACAATATCATTGATGTGTGGAAGTGGGTACACATTGGAGACAGTCATTTCATTTAGTCACTGGTAGTCAATGCACATGCGCAGCTACCCATTCTTCTTTTTAACAAATATGACTGGGGATGCCATTGGTGACCTTGAGGGTCTGATATGCCCTGCTTTCAGTTGGCAGTCCAAGGTTTTGTGCAATTCTGCATCTTCCTTGACACCCACACTATATATGGGGCCATGCCTTGGCTTGGCATCCAGCTTTAAATCTATTTCCATATCCCACTTTCTATGGGGTGGTAATGGCTGGACATCATCTTCTTCAGCAAATATTTTCTGGAATTCTTTATATTTTGCTGGGAGGGAGTCTAAGGAGTCCAACTGGAGCTCCTTGGGTTCATTTGCACACACATGCAAGGGTTTTGTGATGCAGTGCTTCAAGCATATTGGCAAGTTGAACTTCATGTCCTTTCCATCCCAATCAATGTCAGGGTTATGGAATTTGAGCCATGACATGCCCAGGACTAAATCATTTTTGCCAATGTTCACAACATAAGCACTGAGAATTTCTTGGTGCTCCTGAATGCACAACTCAAAGGTGCAATAGTGGGTCACAGACCCTGAGTTGATCTCCCTTCCATTGATAACTTGTAGTTTTTTTTGGTGTTTTTAGGGAGACAGTAGGGATATGATATTGTTTAACAAGGTCTTCATGGATAAATACTGATGTGGCCCCTGAATCAATCATGGCCCATCTGTTGAATTTTTTCATATTATATGCAGACTTGTGTTTGGGGGTTATGTGCAATGGGAATGCATGAAAGAAAAACTGAAGTTGTGATTGGTTTCCTAATGACATACATTCCATTTCCATATTTTCATTTTCATTCTGTGCATTTTGTAACATAGCACCCAAGACCGCCCCCCTGGCACAGTTTGAGCTCATTCTTTTACCAACTCATTGTCAGTTGTTTCTACATCCTCCACAACCACTTTGTAACCTGACATCTTGGCCAAAGGGCACTTGGTGGCAATATGACCACGTCCTCCACAGTTATAGCAGGTGTTTATTCCCTTCCCTTTTCCTGTACCATCCAGGTCCATTGCATCTGGATCCTTTGCCTTAGGGGCTGCTGGTGGGTGGTTGTCCTTCTTTATGTCCTTGAAGGATTCTTGGACGTTGGAGTTGCTACCATTGTAATGGACAGTGGGGACCATGAAACCCCTGGCATTGGGCCTGATGGCTACAATTTGGCCCTTTACTGCCCTGCCATCCTTGATTTTGTATATTTGTTCCCCACTCTTGAATTTTTCTTTTGGGGGGCCACTTTGGGGGGGTGTCGATGCTTTACTGGATGTGGTGTTGTTGCTGCTAGACTTGCCACCTCCATGAGATGTCCTTTTGCTACCAAATGAGATAAGGTGGTGGTCAATTTCCAAGGCCTGCTGTGTGAGCTGGGTGAATGTTTTGGTGCAGGGGTCATAGTTTTGGGCCACCATGCTGTCTGTTACATCTGATGACAGACCATTGTAGAACTGGTCACGCATGGCTGCATCATTGTAGTTGAGCCCTGTTGAATATAGGTTGAATAGGGTGAGATAATCCTGCACAGTCTTGGATTGTTTCAGTTTCCACCACTTGTTGTGGTTATTTTCAGTGTGATTCAGGTCCCCAGAACAGGTGGTAAATTCTTGCCAGAACAAGTTGGCATCATGAAGCCATGGGATTGCAGTTCTGGGGTTTAAGATTTCAAATTCTTCATATGAGTTGACCCATTCAGCAGCCAATCCCTCAAGATAGGATGTGATAAAGGTGACCACTTGGTCAGCCAAGTGCCCACCCATAATTGTAGTGATGTATCAGGCGCATGCAATTCTGAATGAAATAGCGTCTTTGCACTTTGTACCATCAAATTTTGGTGGAGCAGCCATTTTAACTTTTGCTGTCAACCCACTGGAGGGAGTAGTAGCTGCAGGTTGCAGCTGAGTTGTGCTTGAGGAAGGTTGTATTTGGGCACTGCTGGTGCTGCCTGAGGAGGTGTGTATTTGTACCTTGATGCGTGTAATGGTGGTTTGAAGGATTGCTAGCATGCCAACTAGGTTGTTAACATTGGTGGCCAGCCTGGCCATGTTGGCATCTATCTTTGCTTGGTTTGTCATGAGCTTTGCCTTGAGCAAGTCTATGTAGGTCTTGTTGTTATGTTCAATGTCCCCAATATCATTTTGGAGGTTGTTGGTTTGTTCTTGCAATTCATCCATTGACTGAAGCATATAGACCACTTTGTCTCTGTCAGACATATTTGCCCAAGTGGGGGCAGGAGTTGGCAATGCCATTTCAAAAAGGACTCAGGTGGATTCTAGAGGCAACAGAGATGATAAGGAAGTACAGGAAATTGAGGGTTATTTTGATAGTAGAATATTTCCATTCCTTGCACAAGTCTATAAATCTTGAAGTTTTCAATTCCCCCAAACCTCAACCATGTGTTGTCCAAATCCCAACTTTTGGTGTCCTGACAACAATTTGGGTGTTCCACCCTTTTCAGTTTAATTTGATCCTGAAGGAGGGCTTCCTTGGGGAGAATTGACTTGGGCTGCCTGAAGGGGTGCTTCTTCCTGAATTGGCAAGCCTGTGCCACTTAGGAAGGTAAGGTGAGGAAGGTCTGACAGTGTTGAGAAGACAGGGAAGGCATACTCATGTGGTGAGGTAGTTTCTTGGACTAGTGCTTCTAGTCTGAGGTGTTTGTGGAGGAGGGATAGATAGTCCTCCTGATGTTTGTGCAACTGCTTGGTTAGGTATGTGCAATGGGCCTTGGCTTTGTGAAGTTTCTCACAAGTTTCTTCATACTTATTTTGGTAATAACAATACCTGTCTTGGAAGTTTTCAATAGTGTTTAACAGGTGACAAAGGAGTTGTTGGCCAAGGTTCTCCAGCTTATAGCTGGTTATGGGGGAAGGTGTAGTAGTATAAGAATTTCTCCTTCTTAGGACAGTAGGGGCAGTGTGCAGGGAAGGTGGCTCCATTTGCTCAATGGCAAATTTTGCACTTGGGGGCACCTGGCTCAGTGACAAAGGCTTGTTGGGCTTGTCCAACTTTCTGGGGGTGGACTTGGATGATTACTGCACAATTAAAATCAATGTGCCCAGCCCATTCAAGGATGTCTTCAACTGAATTGAGGGTGAAGCAATGGATTGACAGGTGTCCAAACCACCCACACAAATGGCAGCACTGGTCTTCTGTAAAAGGTTGTGCCACTTGAGGGCTGTGTGTTCCGTCAGAGGTGTACTCCAGCAAGAGCAGGATAAAAAGAAAAATAGACCCTTTCCTGAGTCTATTGGAACAGGAAGGTGACCTCCATTGCTCAACTACTTAAGGGCAATGAGCGACCCCACCTCTTGTTGACAAAAGAGATTAGAGAACCAAAGCTTGTTACAACGTGTGAGGGACCTGACCTTTGGTCAGTGAGCAGCCATGTCTGTGAAGACTGGTAGCACTTCAACTGATATAGGCATGCGAGGTTTCACAGAGGCACGTATAGGGCAACAATATCTTGTGGCTGTGGATAGGTGGAGTGGGATTGGGGAAGGCAACAGGGAGTTATCTCAAGACAATGCCAACAGCATTCCAGACATATCCCAGGTGACACTGAGACTTACAATTGACAAGAACTTGACCTGATGTTGACAACAACAAGTCAGGCGATGAGGAAATAGTAAGAAAAGGAAAGAACTTGTATTCAACAAGAGGTCAAGTTCTTGAGGAGTCCTCTGCAAACTTTACCCAGTTCATATACATGGTATGAGCCACATCATAACAAACAAGTCTGTACAGTGAGTCATGACTGATAAGAGATAGAGGTGATAGAAGCAACTGTGGAACTGTGGAATTTCACATCAGAGTTGAAATACATCTTGGTTATCAGTCCAGGGTGTCCCCTGAATCACATGACACAGATATACCAAAAAAGACAAGTATGTTTTTGAAAGGATCTCATAAAATGTAATAAATCAAGAAAATATTATAGAGTGGATATATGCATGTCAGCTTGTGACAGCAACTAGTCTTGGAAGAATAAAACATAACAAGGCACCTGAGTCAACCATTGCCCAACCATGCATTGTCTGCATTCAGTGGACACTTTTGTTTGTGGGAGCAGACAGGACTGATGACACAGTAAAATATATATTTAAGGGCAAAACATTATCTACAGCATATATCTCAAAGTCCATGTTTTTTTCCCCTGAAATGCTTGCTCCAATTTTGGTGTTCAGGGGTCCTTGTTTTCCAACTCCTCATCAGATAGTGACACACCCTGTCCAGAATAAGATTTTGAGGGATAGACACTTGCATAATGGCCATGGCCACCACAGGTATTACAAATAACAGGTTTCTTCCCTTTGCCTGCAGCATCAAGATCCATGGGTCTAGGACCCTGGGCAGGGGTGAGCTTGGGAGCAGCAGGAGCAGCAACAGTAACAGGATGCAAATCCTTTTTAATATTTCTGAAAGTGGATTCTTCTGAGGATCTGTCATTCCACTTGACCATCAGGACTACTGTGCCCTTTGTATTTTTACTATAGCTGTGATTGTTCCTTTTTGAGCTTTACCATTCACAATTGCAAAAACCTTTTCCCTGACAGACATTTTTCCCTGGCATTGCCTGTGGGAGATGCCACCAACAGCAAAGTCACACTCTTGGAAGTGGTATTGCTCAATTTGGATGATGAGCCTGCTTTGGACAACTTGTTTTGGACTTTAAAGGCCTCAAGACATTGATTGATTTTAAGAGCTTTTTCAGCTATGTTATGGATCACTAACATTTTCTATTATTTTAGTCTGCTCTGCCAACCTCAAGCGATGCCTCTGTAATTAAATTGTGAAATACTTGAATTTGTATGCACTCCAAATTGTGCTATTTTCCGTTTCATTAAATAGTACAAATTTCCCGCTCTCCAACGCATATTTTATTAAGTTTTTATGATAAGATCTCAGAGAGATACAGAGGTTGCAATATTTCCTCTTATCAGGAGATATTGATTACAACATTGCACCACTCATATCTTGGCAACCACTTATGCTATCAAAGCGATCTGGTGCTCTATCGATAGCTAATCTTCGGTGGTATCTGCTGCCCGAAGATCGTCGCGATCCACTGGATCCTTGCGCTGGAATGGCCTGAAGATCATTAGAATCTTACTGGACCATCAATGTCATGGCCTAGACCATGACGCAGATTTTATTATGATTTTTGTATATTTTATAAATCTCTCTTTTTCATATTTTTGGACAAGTCCTGTTTAATCAGATATATGCATAGAATTACTTACATGATCATGTGACCTTGTTGTTGTTTACATTCTGTTTGTACCTTCTGGAATATTCTGATACATGGCACCATTCTTACATTGTACAATAGTTGTCTCACACCATATGTGTATTTGATATAGCTCATTGTATGAATATATAAGGGAGAGTCTGAGAGCCTTAAGCCTCAGAACTCGACCTCCTGTTGTATCCCCTCTACTACCTGTGTGACTCACCAGTCCATAGTCCCTGCCCAGTCCTCTTAAGGACAAGTGCACCTACTCCTACATCCTTGTGTCTCATCGCACCCTCATTGCATGTCCTACCTTAGATGTTGTCAGTAAAGCCTCCAGCATTGCTGCGCATAGGCTTGTCATCGCCACTTAGGTGTTTGACATTACTGTTCAGGTTGTAGCTCTGACAATCAATCAAGATCTAATGACTCCAGTGAGTCAGGAGAGCTTCCCAAATTGATCCAGAAGCTTCTCTGACTCACTTTATGACTCACTGAGATGTAGCCTCCATTCATGACATGTATATACTATGATAATATGATCTACAAGCCAATAGCAGGTCTCAGATGCATCAATGCCTTCGATCCACACCCTGTCTTTACTCTCATATCCTATACTGGGCTAGGGTGTACCCCAAGTATAGCAGTACCCTCTTTTGATGATTGCACTGGCATGCATGCATCTATTTGGCTCTGGAATGCCCTCCTCAGGGTATAAAAGGACCTCCTCTGAGGCCCTTCCAGACTACCTCCCTTCACTACTCTACTCAACCCTGACTGGTTATTGGTTTCTTTTCTCTTTCTATTTTTCTCTTGTCTGTGTGTGATTTCTTATATAACTAGTACTGAGGAATAAAGTACCATATTAGTTATATACTGTCTGATTCATTGTATCTTATATACAGAGATATATAAGGATACAATATTGTCTGATTGAGCATGACATTATGTACCAGCTATTAGAGGAAATCTAAGTACCTGTAGCTGAGGAAGTACATGCATTAGGCAGCCCACCATCTATCCTATAAGCTATCACTTAAGTCTAGTATTAAGATTAGTATTGGTTAGTCCAAGCGACTAGGGCTGAACTACATTTAAGATATCTAAGGGAACCTGAGCATAGTAGTCTTGCTCTTTATACCTATAAATTAGTCAGTTTACACTGTGAAAGATTAAGACTACCTTGAGTGTTACTTGATTGCATTGCAACTACTTTGAGCCTTCTTACTCTAGTCTAAGAAGTATTGAGTACAATTAGTGTATACTAATATATCTACATTTGCTTAAGCTCTAGATATTCAAGTGTACCCTGACCTGTAACAAGCTAGCACTTGAACTGTGACTGAGCTGAGGTTGTAATTGAAGTCTTGAGCCACCATGTCACAACCTCTGAAAGTGGTTGTTGGACTGTGTTTTACAAGTGGCTAATGCCTATGATGGGTCTGGACTATGTCCTGACTACTGCTGATGCATGGCTTGTCTTGGCTTGGTGCCTTGTGTGTGTCTACTGTCTTGTGGCTTGACACTATATGCACTTACATGCTTGTGGCTGATGGACACCTGTTGCTGAATAAGTGACTGTAGACAGCAGCTAAGTCAGATGCTTAGTGCTGGGGCTTGTGACATGGTCTTGACTCAAGACCCTTCTAGCTGTTACTTAAGCTAATAAGTCGGCTAGGGACTGTTCTTCACACTGGATGCTGTAGAGGGGAATTGACAAGGTAGAGCAAGCTAGGGTGTCAAGGCCAGAGCCTTAGACAGGGGCAAATACCAACAAAGGTTAATCACTGACTCTACTGCAATAAATACAGAGAGTCAACCTGCAATGTCTAAGGGACATGCAGGGAAGGAGGAAGGGGTAGAAGGCAATGAGGCACCAAGGATATGATTTATAAGAGGTGCACTTGTACTTAAGAGTACTGGGCAGGAACTGTTATGGCTTGGTGACCACACAGGTAGAAGGGATGACAGGACAAGAGGTTGAGTTCTGAGGCTTAAGGCTCTCAGGCTCTCCCTTATATATTCATGGCCAAGGCTGTACATATCAAATACCAGGACCAATAAGAAGTGCTAAATGCCATGTCATCACAGAACATTCTGGTAATACCAAACAGTGAGTCAACACCAACAAGGTCACATGACATCTAGGTAAATAAACCACATATATCTGAATAAACAGGACTTGTCCAAAATACAAAGAAATCATTGGTAAATAAAATGATTAAAGTTCATAATAAAATTGTGGTCATGGTCTAGGCCATGACAGTATCACTGTAGTAGGTCCAATACCACAGGCAAAAATCATGTTTTTGCTGATCTCTGCACTGCCTGGTTCATAACTCACTGTATATTAGCTCAATCAAGCTATAGTTTGGCATAGACATTTTTACATATAACACACACCTTAAGTATAAGTATCAAGCTTCAAGACATATTCAGACAGGCTAAGAATTTGTAAGCATACTCTAGATGTGTGCAAGAAAGGTTTCATGCACTTTATATCAGCAAAAACTGTTAAGAAACAGGCAATTAAGCCCATATCCATCTGTCCTGAGCATTTGAGTGCCAATTCACAAAACAAATGGGACAGCAGCCAGTAGTGTCTGGATCTTATCTTGCTGCAGGATTGGACCACTGGTCTGAAATTTTCTGTAGCACATCTCATTGTATGTAGCTCTACAGTCTACTAATACATGCTCCTCACATTCCGTCTCCCTCGCCTGTTGCAGCCACTTTTCTGTAGTCAAGTTACATGTCCCAGTGGATGTGCAGCCCACTGTATATGCGCTTCGCTCTTACAAGAAATGTCCAACAAAATGGTTGTGTCGCCCATCAACTCGATATCAAATCGTAGACACATGACATTGGCCTTTTTATCCCTAATGCTCACATAGACTAAACGCGACATTGAAGAACCTTTCATCGTTCTTGGCAACAAATATTTTCCTCTCGTCCATCAACTCCAGCCGATATGCATTTGCCTCCTCCCTCGTCATGGTACCTTCAGCCATCGTACTGATACGATCGATCACTTCGGGCGCCAACTTCTCCAATGCGGCCTTCAGCTTCGCATTCTCAGCGACCGCGCCTGCCCTCCAGTTTTGTTGCTGAGGAGGAACTTTTGCCGTCGATGGAATCACGATCGCAGGGTCAACCAAAAATAGCGCGACAATTTTTCGGTGACCCGGCTTCGTCTTGTCCTTGAGCTCGAATGGCGAGACCCGATGCTGATAGATATTGGGGAAAGCGATCGCTCGGTCTTGGCAGGTCACAACGGATCCGAGATCATTGACACATGGGTCGTCTCTTTCGACAGGACGAGTTGAGTAAGCATGTCTAAACAAAGCCAGCCATCATGTCACTGTACCTGGATATTCCCCAAGTCAGTGTGCATCCACGTTCGTCGTTCTGCTCGTACGATCCAGGAATAGTTCGAAACGCCAGCCGACTTTCCGTAATGTTCTCCTCGTCATAGTAGTAGATCCCCGAGACTGCGATCGACTCATTCGACATGCCTTCGACGTGCCACGAGCCACCATCGTACGTGGGTTTTTCCGGTGTCTGGATTACATGTCAAACGAGGAAGTATAAAATATGTGCAATACCGACCAAATGAATGTTGGCGAGCTTGACGATAACCTGTATGGTCTGTCCGGATAGTGAATACCAAACGCTCCGTCGTTCCAAACTGCCTGGAGCGTATCCGTCGCCGACATCAGGTAACGAAATTGGCCGGTTCTCGGACCACTCTTCATACAGCCTATCGTATTCATCGTCGTTATTCTCGTACTGCCGATAGTCTGGGGCAGGCATGTAGTCATCCTCATAAAAATACCCGTTATTTGTGCGTTCGGGAACGGCAGCGTTCTTGGGTATGCAGTCTGTGAGAACGCGCTCAAACAGCGGCAAGAACGCGCCGACCAAGCCGTCGATCGCCTTGTGCAGATCTTGGTGGCGTTCAGGGTGAATGTTGTTGATATAGCACGGGCTTTCGACAGTTTTACCGTCCTTGGAAACTGCAAAGTCGGTTGGCAGCCACTGGAACCTCTGGGAAGTATGGTAGTTCGCGTCCTGAGCCCATCGCGAGGCCGGTTCGGGCAGTTCGGGTGGCGGGATAGGCTTGAGCGTCGCTGGGTCACGATGGTTGTCTTCATCTGGATATGCCAGAGTACGTCCATAGACGACAGGATACAATGATGGGTGGACGAGATCCAGAACCTTTCCGTCCGAGTTCGGGTGCCAGTCTTTTTCCGAGTCGGGTACATTCTCGAGTTTGGCGACAATCGACTTGAGCTTATTCTTCCAGTCAGTCGGCACGAGACGATCCGACTGCCAGATGCAATCGTAACACGCCACCTTGGTGAAAACCGTGTCAATCCCTTATAAGGGCGTGAAAAAATAAAACACACCTCGGCGCCACTCTCTTCGTCGCGTAGGCTCACATATCCGTCCAGTTCCTTGAGAACGTAATCAATATGCGACTCTTTCATGAGCTCAGCCTGCTCGAGTGCCTCTGCACGCCACCTGGCTAGAATCTCCGGGTCGCGGAATTTGGTCCACCAAGATGGTTTAGAGCGGAGTGCGGCAGAGAGTCGAACCATCTCTAGTTTGACAAGCTATGAGATGGAGGAATTAAATTCATCCGAAAACAAATCGCGCGTTTACGAGGACATACGGGTTTGGCAGGCGTTGCGTCATCCCCATCCCAGTCATGATCCTCCGTCTCGCCAAACGGGTTGGGAAGAGGTCCTATCGTTTTCGCTGCGGAAGCCATGTGTTTTCGTGCTGGCCTGGAACGGGATCAAGACGCGTTGCTTCGGGGTGATGGTACGTTGAGAAGAGAACGACGCGGTGCGGGTGACGAGGCCGTACGTGTTCGCTATCGACACGAGTAGCGTTTACGTTTGGGTTAGCGGGCAGATTGGCAGTGTGGCGTACGCGCTGTGACTGTACGCGTAGCCTGTGCCCGGAGTGAGGGGTACTGGTCGTCATCGGCTTCCCGCGCTGGTTGTGTCCCCTCGCTCCCAACGCCCCGCTTGCCAGAACTTTTTGTATTAACGCAGCTCAGCTTTTAACTAGTTGCTGCACTTACCAGGTGCGCCAGGTTTCTTGCGATGGTTGTATAAAGAGCCGTAAGATATGCGCCAGATACATCAGGAAAAGGAGCCGCGTCTGATTGGCTCTAAACAGCACATTGAGCAGGTCGAGGGCCCCGAAATGAAAGCCGCAATCGTTACGACTTTCCAGAGCTCATCAGAGCTCGGCCGGCACGGGTCAGAATCGGACTCCGATGTCATTTAGTTGGAAACTGAGTGATATCCAGATATGCATATCGAAGTCTGCTATTGGCAAGTGGTTTTGTGGCAGTGAATCAAGGTGTTTGCATTACTCATCAATATCTGGAACTACCGGGGCGTTTTGAAATGGTTTTGGTTGCAGTATATCCGCAAACGAAAACTACCTCCACGTACAGGTGAGACGCCTCTCAGTCGTACGTAATGCACCATGTTCGTCAGTAACTTTGCATGGGTGCGATGGCTACGTTGAGGCAAACAGATCAAATCGACCCCACTCCAGCGAGCAAGTGCAGGAGGTGTGGCAAGTGGAGGCACACGTCGCCCTGATCATTCAGCTGATAAGCCAGGCTGCGATAATACGCATGTATGAACTGCGTCCATAAAATGTTCCTATATGACCAATCCTGGCTTCGTAGCCTAGACACCTATTCTTTCACTCTGAGAATTTCATTAGATCGGCTTATATTTGAGATTATCTGTTTATTCGTGACTTGTATTGATTGGAGGAGCCTGTGTGCGAAATGTTTGGGGTGGATAACATTTTGCACGTAGGCTCGCTATGAAAGGTTACCGTAGATTTTACATTGTTTCTATTCCGAGTCCGTGCCATTCTGGGAGTGATGGATAAAACTCTCCAGGTGGACGGACGACAGGTTCCCGAGATAAAGGGGTATACCATCACCAGGTTTTAGGCAGTAGATGGTTACATGTATGGAGGAATGGACTTGCCTTGAACAAGGTCTCTCAATTATTTCAAACGCTTAATTGATATCTGCCTATACATAATATATATTATAAAGGAAGTTATTGAAATCAGGGCGAGCAGTTATGACGCAGAACGTTGATGGGATGTCAAGAAATCAGACATCGGGATATTATGCAAACATCTGAACGAATTATATGACCTTTCCGGGTGAACATATTAAGCATTCGCTTTTACTATTCTCTACGCACCACGATTGCTGTAATACGAACGGTTGGTAATAGGACGGAGCAAACCCAGGGTGACAAATCCACAGCGCAAGCTGTTTCGTTCAAGTCAAATTTGTGTTCTGCGCCACCACCGTGCACCTACTATGCCAGACCGCTGTTGGTGCAACTCTTAACCTCTCGCGCCGAAATCCAAAAAGAGTAAATCTGATAATACCGCGACCACGACGAAGGTCAAAAGCGCAAAGAGTGCCCGACAACTCTTGACGCGTTCGCCAGTGCCCAGGATACGATTCGGAAAACGTTCGCTTCGCCTGATTCATTCGAACTCTGCAATAACGATGCTGAAATAGAAGGGCTGATAGTGAGTGTCTCGGACTAGGACAAGAGCTTTGCAGGCAGTGTAGCTGATGCCGGAACCACCGTTCAACCTGACCCTCCACCCAAACCATCTCAAAAGATCACATCCGGGGCGAGTCGTATTGACACAAAGATCAATAGCTGCATCATGGAGCAGTGAGGATGCACCTTTTGAATTATTTGCCCCAATTCGATACACGTTGACGACAAACTGGAATCCATTGCGAACGACCATCCCGGAGGACGGATCACCGTTCACGTTCGAAGATATTTTTGTCTGACCCACGAGTATTTGGCGCATTGTTCAAGCTGGACCGGCCACGGGTGTGTGAGTCATACGAGTTTACGTGCGACGAGTTTTGCGGGATGATGGGAAAGGTCAAAAACGCTTCAAGGCAAGGATTTCATCTGGGGTTCTGGGGGGGGGGGTTCCCCACATGACATGCTCGGGGACAAGACGCTCTCATTCTTGCAAAGGACACCAAGATAAAACGGAAGGAGATGGCGGAGTTTACCATCAGGCGAAAATATAGGGTCAGGCTGGGACCGCCCATTGGGTTGCCTCCTGTGTAATAATTGACCACCGAGTTAACAATGGATCAACCCTCCATTCTCTTGCTGTTTTTACTACATGCATCGCGGCACTGTCTATCACGATGGTATATTGAACCACGGAAGTGGACTTGACTCGACGTCAACCACCAATCATCGTATCCTAGTGGCCGTATCGAACCTAGCATGCCCAATCACGGTAGTATCTCAACACGTTCCTCTGCCATAACGTGTGAAGACAACTAAAATACTTGTTTGGTGCATTTGCGAATTCAATGTCAAAGGGGTAGTCTTGGAAGTTAGGTCCTTGAAGAGGCTGTTTGTGTTCTCGGAGGATGCTGATGTGGGGCGCGGCACGGTGACGAGAATGTGAACTTACGCACAGGTTGCTCTCGCCAGAAACTCTGACCAGATTAGGCACGACCAGCACGTCCAAACAAGTCGAGACGGAGACCGAGGCTGACGCTGGCGATTGCCAACCGTGGAATCTCGGTGCCTGCCACTGGAGATATATTCGTCATCGACGAAGGGGTATCAAATCTCGATCGACCCGGCGCCGATCATGGATCGAGATCGTTGTTTACGGGGGCGCCGCGCCTCGTCCGGCGGCAGATCGTGGGGTCGATTGAAACCGAAGCGCCGGCGGATTTACAGCAGGGCAGCACACCACCCTCGAGTGCCATTGACATGGGTACATATGAATGATCTCTTCGTCTGGCTTATTCCGCTTTTCGGTTTGTGTCTGTGGTGCGTTGGAAGGCTTGTTAAGAGTGCGGTGCGCGGCAGTGATCTAATAATTTGTACTAGAACCCCATTGAGGACGAAAGATGTGACCATATTTGTCAGGCACTCCGCTGGAGGGTTCGTGTCATGTATGGACAATCATTTCCTAACAGCATCAAACCATATCTAGCCGCCACGAAGGGTAAAATTAACTGGCGTTGAAGGAGGTCATCCTCCAAGGCATCCTATTTTATCTACAAGAGAATGGATCGTGTACTAACACACAAATTAATAACACCGTGCTCGGGAAGACAATGAGACAGAAATGAAAATGTCACAAGAGTCGCACACGAGATTACACATAGATAACAGCTCTACACAAAAGAGCAGCCCAGCACAGAAAGCGTCAAAACTCCGTCCCGGAACAGACTCCAGATTTGTCCGATGCTTCACTGTCCCTTTAGATTATCGAAACGAGCACCGCCCCCGCGGCGATCAAGACCCTCAATACACTGCCTGCCTCGAGACCGATCGCGCCGTTATTGCTCGTGTTGCCGATAGATCCACCAGTGGATCCAGGTGTACCGGCGCTCGCAGTCGTCGTCGGCATCGCCAACCCGGAATCACTCAGGCCGGGCGAGAGCATATACCACGCATTCGAAGGATAATCCGGGGCCTTGCTCACCAACCACTTGGCGTACTTGCCGTCCGGATCACCGTACACGCTCGCCACAGCCGCCAACGGAGGAAACAACTCGAGCGTATAGTCCTCTTCACCCGTCGGCGCAATCGTCATGGCGTAATCGCACGCCTGTTGGATCCCCGCGCCGGACTTGGTCGTGCGGTTCCAGGCGTCGGTGATCCCGACATAGGCACCGATCTTGGCATTGATGACCATCGCCATCAGGTTGTACGCCCGGTAGTGGTACGGACGTGTGCGGTCAGTCTCGAGCGGCTGGTCACCGTTAGCGGCGATTTGGTTTTGGTAGATCCCGGTGAAGAACTCTTCAACCGTCGCTTTGGCTGCGGCGGTGTCTCCGACCAAGAGCTGGAGCGACGCCACTTGGTTGAACCAGTAGCTTCCGTGGTTGCTGAATGCCAAGCGAGAGTTAGTTTACGGATGTCAAAACGAGAGGGACGACAAACTTGGGCGCAGCCTTTTCTTCCAACGACATGCTGTTGGTCGTCAACCACCGAAGATATTCCTTGACCCACGCATTGAGCCCGTCATCCAGCAGCTGAGTCCACTCGGGAGCTTGACCCTTTCGCAGCGTCATGATACCCGACGTGATCTTGGCCATGCCCTTCAAGTCGAGAATACCCGTATGACTGCCTTGTTGCACTCCTGGTCCTCGCAACAGCTGGGCGTAGACCAGGTTCGGGTTCATGAGTGTATCGGGGTTCAGGAACCAGGTGTAGATCTGGTTGGCGATGTTGGACGAGTACCTCGAGTCCTTGGTGTACGACCAGGCTAAGGCGTTGTAGAATACGCTGTCGCTCAGGGCTTGGAATGCGCCAGTGTCGTTGACCATGCGAGCATCGGGGTTGAACTCGCCATCACGTCGGGTATAATTGCACATCGTGTAAACTGGGCGAACCGATTAGCTGCTGGTCAGCTAGGAAGATAGCCGAGACTCACTCTGTTGATCGGTGAGTGCAGTGGTATTTCCAACATTTGAGCAGTCGGGCCAGAAGTAAGGGCGCAGACTCAAGTAGTCACTTCACAACAACATCAGCGTTCGATTCAAGAAGTGAGATCCGAGTCGACTGACTGAGAACTGTTGGTCGGCGGAAGGATGGGCTTCGATGTTACAGCTAGACATACATATCAGCATTTGCAAGTCGGAAAATAAACCAACACGGATGGACTTACACCAAGGCCCTTGCGCAGAAACAAACTCGGCATCCACAATCGTGTTGGCCTGTGCCCACTTGGCGTTGGCGACCCAGCTCGAGCCAAGCACGTCTTCTGGCACGAAAAAGTAGTTTGGATAGCTCGTCATGGACATGGCGGGTGCGGCGAATGCAGCCAGCAGGCCGACCTGAATATGTCTGACCATTGCTCTGACTCTGTTCCGAGGCAAAGAGTGTGGGCCACAACCAGAAAGATGCAAGGGAAGACTAATCAATTAGGCAGGTGGACGTGGAGGGAAATAAACTCGACCGTCGTCGCAAAGGGGGAGGTGGCAAACGTGGATTGGGCCAGCCTTTGGGTTTTGTGGTCGCCGGCGAGCGTTATTCGATCTGATGCCAACGCCAAGTTTCTTGGCGACAGGCACGGCCACGAGATGGCCAATGCGGGCATCCGCCGATTGAGTTACTCAAATAATTCGGACGAGCCCATTACACATTTGCGACAAGCAACACGGACAAGGAAAGCTGCCCTCGCATTGGGCTGCTATGGCGGCCAGAGACAATACTTATGCTCCCGTGAGGCCAGTCGTAGCTAGGGTCCCACCCTTTGTGTTTGGGACCTCGGGCAGAAGCAGATCGGGCAAGAGCGAAATTCACGAGGCTAGCAGTGTTGCCTTGTATTGTCGTCTACCGACTCGAGGTAATGATCAACAAGATGACCGCATTTGGGTGCTTGAGCGCGTTCAACTCTTGTTTATTGAGCGTGTTGAAGTTCGTGTCGATCCAAAGATCACGATGCAGAATTCGAAAATGCAATTCTACGGGATGCCGCAAACGGTGGGTGCGATCAAAATCACAAAGAAACGGGAACATTTCGGCCGGATGGGCCTAGCGCCCCCTCCAAAGGTCCTGGTACTCGTCGGGTCCGTGCTCTGGATTTCTCCGGTCCTCGATTAGCGCTGGCACAGCCGCATATATGCTAGCATGATTTCGTGATTCCAGTAGTTGTTCAAGTAACAAGGCTCTCACGTATCGTCTTCAGACTCATCACGCTTGTCCCAGTCAATCATATATTTCCAAATCCGTTCAGTGCCAGGCTCAACATTTGAGTCAAAACAAATTTCCTTGGTTGGGTTCGTTTGTGCTGAATGGTCCCATTCACGCCCATTTCATTCTCTACTCAGGCGTGATACCCTGAATCTATTCCGCCGGGTTAACAGAAAGTCAGAGAATGTGCCATCCATTGCCAACAGTCCTTACCACCCAAGCAACCTGCGATGCGGTTGGCCGCGCGCTCGGCTCATAGCTCCAACACCACCGGAGTACACCAAGCATAATCGTAGCTTTTGGAGACGTTGTGTCTCCTTCGAGTAAAGGTACCTGAGGGACTCGACGTTTGTCTACGACCTCCGCGATAAGCCGGTACCCTTGAGTGATCTCCTTGAACGGAACTTCCCCCGTAATAATCTCCTGCATCAGATTTAGCTTGAGACAAGCCGATACGCGAATACATTCTCACAAGCATTGTCTAACCGTGTTGTATACACGTCAGCAACTATGTTGGCCACGAATCTCGAATGGCTCACCATTCCCATCGCATATATGTCAGCCTCGCGTGATCGTTGAGCGTTCTCTTGATGAAGCTCTGGCGCCTGAGTCCGCATGCACAAAATTGAGCTCGTCGTAGGTAACTGCACTAGTTAAACCCACCATCCAGCGCAGCGTGCCTCCTCCTGGATCGGTCTGAGAAAACTCCAACACCTTGTCGTGCATGATTGCGAGCCCAAAGTCCGTAAGCTTGAGCGTGCCGTCTCCGTCCACAAGAAGGTTAGCCTGTTCGCGCTGTGTTACTGGTCCGACAGTTATCGTATCAAGCGTTACCCACTCCTTTGATGTCACCATGAGCCTCGACGAGTTTTACGTCAGGAACAACGGTGCGTGAAGCGAGACAATAGAAACCTACTACATTCTCTCCATGCAGGTACGTGATCGCCTGAGCCAGTTGTAGACACTAGAGTGTGGTCAACACAATGCTGCTAGGCTGATTGGGCATAGAGCTCATATCCATACCATAGGGAACCGCTTTATATCCGGCCACTTCCGAAGTACCTCGCACACGCTGCCATATGCCATCCACGGAGATACCATTGCCAGACAGTTCTGAAATATCGCTAGACCATCGAGTGCGAGTATGTTCCTATGCTTCATCTTTGACCAAACGTTCAGTTCACGAGCAGTGCGCTGTGTGCAAGTAGAAGTAAAATAGTACCGAGTAGGTGTACGTGACACTTGGTTGTGCGTACTTTAACTTCCTTGTTGTCGCGTTGCCTCAGACACTTGACTGCCACTTGCCGCTCGTCAGAGATCATGATGCAGTAAACGTCGGACAGAGCGGTACGTGCGACGGCTGGAGCTATGGGACTCGCTGAGCTAGGCAGAATCTCTGTGAGGTCAGCAATCTGTGAGTGGGTAGCTAGGTAATGAACGACCGTCGAAAGTGGCTATTAGCAATGGATAAAAATCAGGTTAATCATTTCGAAGAAATATACAGTAACCCTACTGTATCGGCGTCGATATGGATTGGTTTCTTCCGGCCAGGGTGTTCATGAAAGAACTGTGAAGGAAGAGCACGCCTCAGGATCGTGTATGGAAGGCAAACTAATAAAATCTTACTGCCTGTCGTTCGTTCCCCAGACACTTAAGCGGTATACTTTGAGTGAGATCTAAAACTCACCTATGTACGCGCATGGTAGGCTGGTAAAAGTCTCATTCTACATAGCCGTTATGTACTTACTTCCTGCACGCCAAGGCATGTCAACGTGAAACCTGTGTGACGAGAAGAGTACTTACGATCTGAATGGATTGTGAGACGTGGGTTAGAGCGTGGGAGCATGAGGGGGTTGAGCGCACATACCTCCTAGTGCGCCGAGATACGAGACTGTCAAATGGCGATATGATATCTACTTACGGCCTTCATAAATGGTCGCAATCAGAGGTGCAACCGATTTGTAGTGGCATGTGACGCACCAGCTAGGGAAACATACTGTCAGGACGTGATTAGAAAGCAGCTATTGCCGATAGAGTACTCACTGTCTGTCAGAAATTAGTTTAGGGATTGATGCATGTGGATAGATGATCCGAACCATCTGGATTCAGTGAGGCAAAGCAACAATAAGCATCAGGGACAAGAGGACCACGAGGGGTACTATGAGAATGAGTGGGAGACTTACCTGCCAAGGGATGAGTGGCAGGAACGAGAGCAGGGGAAACAAGGTAGAGGCATGAGTTGATATTTTGACTGCAGCCCCTACTGACACTACGGGCATGTGAATAGATATGGCAGATTGGGAACAAGAGTAAGAAAAGTGTTACACTCACTACCTATTATAGAAAGTATAGTGTGAATGGCCAAGTGAGAATGATTGGGTTGCAAAGATCTGTGCCTACAGGTTTCTTGAGAGAAATTCAGCTGCAGGCTGTCTGGTCAGATGCACACATTGTGGACATACATGCTTTATTTGCCCAGATTGAATGAGAAGCTCAGAGAAATTGGTAGAACCTAGATAATACTCACATTCTAGAAGGCAGGGTGGGCAAGGATCTGTAATGAGTTACAATTATAGGATTTAATATGGTAGTGACCCACAAACTGGAGGCAAGCAAAGTGTGGAAGGTTAAAAGAGAGAATCAATATTTTGATATGTGACATACCTCCTTGATGTGGTAGTGTGGGGATGATGTGGTCAGAGTATGGCCATGGCTGTGTTTTGCTCACTCACATCCTGACATGCAACAGAGTGAGAGGGGTGTGGTCAGAGTATGCCATGGCTGTGTCTTGTTCACTCACCCGCTGACATGCAACAGAGTGAGAGGGGTGTGGTCAGAGTATGCCATGACTGTGTCTTGTTCACTCACATCCTGACATGCAACAGAGTGAGAGGGGTGTGGTCAGAGCATGCCATGGCTGTGTCTTATTCACTCACAATCTGACATGCAACAGAGTGAGATGGGTGTGGTCAGAGTATGCCATGGCTGTGTCTTGTTCACTCACATCCTGACATGCAACAGAGTGAGAGGGGTGTGGTCAGAGTATGCCATGGCTGTGTCTTGTTCACTCACATCCTGACATGCAACAGAGTGAGAGGGGTGTGGTCAGAGTATGACATGGCTGTATCTTGTTCCCTCACAATCTGACATGCAACAGAGTGAGAGGGGTGTGGTCAGAGTATGCCATGGCTGTGTCTTGTTCACTCACCAGCTGACATGCAACAGAGTGAGAGGAGTGTGGTCAGAGTATGCCATGGCCATGTCTTGTTCACTCACAAACTGACATGCAACAGAGTGAGAGGGGTGTGGTCAGAGTATGCCATGGCTGTGTTTTGTTTACTCACCCACTGACATGCAACAGAGTGAGAGGGTTGGTGTGAGAGAGTGTACTAGTAACCAATACCACTTGCTTACAGGCTATATTTTGTTATGCATGCAGTTCGCAAATAAGCACATCTACAACACCGTTTCATTGTTTACAATTTTGCAGGCGATTTTCATACTCTGCTCACACTCACCTTCGGGTGAATACTCCGTTCACGTGTCCATGACCACCACTCACATGCCGCTTTTCGACCATGTATCCGCTAGTTCAGCGCTCCTCCATTTGCACAGCTCAATGACCCACATACCTGCTTTATGCTTATCGTTAGATGTTCAGCCAATTTCATTGTGTGATACTTTGGCGCACCTTCTGCAGTGAAGCGTTTAATCCAGGAATAAGATACTGCACAACAACCACTCGATCACTCACCAACTAGATTGCGCAATTAATTTTTCGATCAGCGCGCCCTCATGGCGACTCCCTGAAATCAAACTTGCCACCTAGCATCCAATCCGGGTGTCATTAGCTTCACAGTAGATTGAAAGATGTGCAACGTACCCATCGTCCGATTTCCCCTCGTATTTCGGACTGATGAATCACGGAACGAGGCCACATGGGACCACGTATGAGATCCCCACTCGGACTCATGGGTCTGGACACTCACTCGCCCCTTGATCTCGTCATGCTCCTGTGCAAGGCGCAGTTAGCGCCGGTTTCCGTTGTAATGATGCATCTCACTTCCTAGAACATAGTCAGAGCTCTCAGTCTCACCAGGCTAGGGTCAGCCGTAGTCTGTGCGTACCGCAATTTGCCCAAAGTTGACGTAGTTCCACCCTCCTTCGGACATAGTGTCGCTCGTCCTGTCGTGGTGCGGGGCACACTCTGTATCACGAGGTTGTATTTGATCCAGCTGTTGCGTTACGTTGTTAGCAAGCTTGTGAGTTCTCAAGCGCCATGCCTCATTCCGCAACCCGACGTTCTTTCCCCCCGTTTGCACCATCACCCCGTTCATTCCTCTATCCTCAGAGAAGGCAGGGCGCACTCCACGAGACAGAAGGGGATCAAACCTTGGGCATTGTCGAACAAGGTAGGAATGCTGACTTTTTTCCCCCCTGCAGCTGCTGTCCATAGTCGAATGCTCCTGTCAAGCCCAGTCCGTTGACTGTCACCGCCATCAGCGAAATTCTCTGTCTGACAGATACCTGGGGCGGCGTTGAATCTCGTCTATCAGCGGGTGTTTTGAAGTCTTCCATTCACTTTTCTGGGGCTTGAATCCGGTAGGCGGGGGAGAGGACTGGAAAGGAGGCATTCTGGGTCACTATAAGGATCAAACAGACATCTTAGAGCACGGTAAGCCCTCCGACCGTTATTTTCTTCCATAAAACATTTCATTCCCATGCGTTCCAAGCCGGCTCAAACATCATATATTCATCGAGGATGGTGCCGGTGAGGGGTGAGAACGCAATGATCAATGAATATCTTCGGGCATCCCCGTGAATGGCAAGGTTTGAAAACTTTGCATCGCTTATCAACCTATTATTCACCCCCATCTAGGCCTTGACACATGTTGACGTCCCGGATTTGTGTGGCTTTGGATATATTGCCCGGGTACACGAATATAGAATGATGCGCATATACTCTTGGTCGTTTCAACTATTCCGGTTCGCCATCATGCTCAGGCAGCGTTTTGGTACTCGTTTTTGTCCCAGTCCCCGGCAGTACACCCGATGGTGCATATGAAGATATCCATGCTCTAAATGGTCTCCGGCGGCGATTTGTCTATGTGCTCCCTTTGACTATTGAGCCTTTTATTCATATTGATTTTTATAAATAGATTATCTATTCGCTGGACAGTCGGGCTCCGCTGAAATCCGTGAATATCGGACTCTAAGAGGTTCAACTCGGAACCTCGAGTATCGAGCTGTTTTGTCATGCAATCATTCACGAAACCCACGCGTCTGGCATGACTGCCCGTCGCGGACCAAAACTCTTACGAAGCCTAAAACAAAACATAATCTGACGAGGGTGACTCACTTGCGCCTTAAGTCCTCGGCGAATTCCTGGGGCATTGCGCATGCCTCGATCGAGATTCACCGATTAGTGTTTTCCTTTTTTCAAGTGTCACCCGGATAGGGTTCAATAGCGAGCTCTTATCACCTTCGAAGTAGTGGGCAGACTACCTGGTGGTTGGGTGAAATCTGTGCGTGTGTAAAATTTCCTCCTGTGATGTGTAAATACAAGGATACGAATCACACGCCGACGACCACTATGACCGACAATCCTAGCAAAGCATCTGGAACGACGAACTTCGCAACAAATTCATCTGTTCTCAGCAACGAAGGCTCTCCGACGTCTACTATCTACAAGGCTCCTGTTTCTCATCTCGAAAATGCCAAAAAAACACCAAAATATTTCTCTTTCTCATCAGGAAAACGTGCTGCCGCTTACTAGCTCTAAACAGCACGTTGAGCTGGTCGAGGGCCCCGAAATAAAAGCCCGGATGGTTAGCGCTCGTGAGCGCTCATAAGAGCTCGATGAGCACAGTAAAAATCGGCTGCAAGAGCTTGCGATTTGTCACGGTCGAGCTCCTATTCCGACCCGGCTCCGGCTGCTCCGGCGAGATCGAAGTCCGGCGCAGCACGCCTCCCGGGCTCCCAAATCAACGACGGCAGGGCATCATAGGTGTACCGTCCAGCTCGGGGAAATCTCGTCACCGCCATCGTTGCAATGACGCACACTACGTGCGCAAGAATCGGTGACGCTGACAGCGGGGAGATCTGACGGCGTAGATCGCGTCGATCGACTCTTGACGCCTCCAACGTCCAGAAAAATTGGATGCAGGCAAAACATAATGGACGTTAGTCAGTTTGTCCAATTCTAAATTTATGTTTAACTGTGCGTTTTACCGAATCTTGACTTCAGCACGAAATTTGGATTTCAAGACAGCACCACGGCCAAACAACAATGGTCTAAACGTCCAGAAATAAATGGACACCAAGATGACATATAAAAGTACACTTGAGCTAGATATAGACATGTAATTTGCAAGCACAGAATCAACAAGTTGTTTCAAGACAGATACAAAAACAAAAGAATGATTGTACATAATTATATTGACTATAATACAGGCAGGCGAGCAGTCAAAACAAAATATACAGATCAATGAGTCCAAAAAATCTGGACAGAGTGAATGTGAAGAGATCAATTATAAGCGGGTTAATCATCATTTTGTAACTGAGTGGAATAGCTATTAGCAAATGCACAAGTGTCTCTGTACGAATGGCGTGTACTGAATTTTAGAACCGCGCTCTCAAAATTGCACACATCTCCTCAGAGCACTGTTTTTGCGTACCCTTTGGGGTTTGGAAATTCCGTTGTCAGACTTTGGAACGCAAACTGGACGTTATGCCAAGTCAAAAAGTATGGAATTCCAAACCGTGGTGGCGAACGAGTTCCATACATGGGAGTCGAAATTACGAAACATTAAAAAAAGAATCACAGCGTAGAAAAAGCAAGACAAAGGTGGCGAAGGGAAAACGTAAATAAAGAGTCCAGGGCCCGGATTTAGGTCCATTTGGGTGTGTGGAGGTTACGAGAGTTGAGAAGCGTGGGGATAAAAGTGCCATCGATGATATATATGTACAGGCGTGGAAACTAAAGTCCGTTCGAACTGGCGCGGTTCGGTAATGCCCTTGTGAACACGATAGTGAAAAGTTAGAGAATCGAGGCCCACCAATGCCACGTATGGGCGCGAATCACATCTAAAGTCCGGTGGTATACTCTCCTTCGTCTGTGTCATCGTCGGATGCTGTGCTTGAGCCATCCAAGGCAGGGGTTTGATCTTCGTTTGGGGTGCTTGGAGGGCTGGTCGGAGTCGAGATCTCCATCGGACTCCCGGGAGGAGGGACGTTAGCATTCTGTTCTCCAAGCTGGAGGTCGGACATCGCGCTTGCAAGCACGAGCGTGTTGTCGAACTGCTCGGCCTCGACGATCAAACGCGTAATGCGAGTGAGCATCACATGCCGCATCAACCAAAGGATCCAATGCACCGGCAACGAATCCGTGCTGGCCATGTTCGCCTCTAGTCGAATGACGTTATGCAGATGGACCGAGCAGTAGTGGTAGCAGCCAGAGCGGAGGTGTAGGATAAGGTTACGGAACACCATCTCCCGCTGGCAGATAATGCATCGGTAGCGGTGGGTCGAATGCATCAGCATGTACGAGTCCAGCATGACCATCTGATCGCAGTCTTAGCCGATGACAAGACAGGCTCAAACAGATTGTACTTACCTCGGTATCGATTTCGGGTGGAAGTAAATGGTGTACTCGTGGGGTCAGAGAAGACTGTGGGAGGTTGTTGGTCGTCGAGCCTGGCGCGTCAAATATATGTAGTCTGCGAGCAGTAAATTAGCATACGCGGGAGAGCAAAAATATATCACATACCTTGCTGTATGTTTCATTATCCAGAGCTTCTCCGATCCAGGCCTCTTGGACAAAACGATTTGGGGTGATTGTGCGGTTGAACGCAAACGATGATGCTAGTGCGGGACGCCACACGCGAGGATCGAGAGGGTGAGACAGGATCGAAGCGGGATACCGAGCGCTATATGCCCGCTGCCGCCTGTCAGTACTGGCGTGGGTGAACGGTAAAAAAAAGGGAGACTTACGAGTTCGACCCTGCAAGGATTGTTCCATAAATGCGCATCACCTGGAAAGAGCTCGCTGGCTCACCATTATTTGCCTCAACATCATTGTTGAGCATTAATAGTGCAGGCGTGCTCAAGCCGATGGCGGGCAGAAGATGCGTGGTGGGGCTGCCTTGACGTTTGGTGTGGTTGGGGGAAACACGGGGATCCAGGGCACGTGATGTCATCTGACATTAGAGGCGCCAAACGCTTGGAGGTAAATCTTGGCGCCAAAGTAAATTATGACGACATTTGAATCCCGAATTAGGGGTATTAGAATATCGAAGGGCCGATGGGTGCTTCTTTAACTAGTGAAGGGGAACTAATTAAATGAGATTACGGAAATGGGGCTCACAGCTCCAAGGTTGATCGAATATGAGCCGCTGAGCTTCTGGTGTGACAATTAGATCTCGCGGGTTCGGTTTGAGACAATCTGGTGGCACTGAATTATAATACAATTTGTGCAATTGGGGTTGACCATCACTTCACACTGCGGCCGCACTAAAAGCATAATGGTGCTTTGCGAATACTCTGCTTCGGGTTCTGAAAACCAGACCCGAGACAGTGGCATGGTAATTCCATGCCAGCGGAGTAGCATGAGTGTTCGAGATTTCCAACCCCCGGGTGGGCAATACCACACCCCCTGTTGAGTGCATACACGGTATTATTACCAGGATAGTAGATAAGTAAGACATCAACAGCATACACTCGGTGAGAGCAAGAAACTGGTAGTATATCACTTTAAGATAGAATAAGCAAAATAAAAATAAACATAGCTCTTGTTGATGGGGGGTAATGGGGTGATGGGAAGGAATGCAGTAATGTTCTGCATCATCATGTTATGGAAGGCAATATGATACTGAGAATGGGCCAAGGGGTGTGGGCATGCATTGGGGGACTGCAAGTAAGCTACATGGTTTGAAGTGTGAATGAGAGATGAACAAGTACACACAGCCAGTTCCAGGCCTGGTCAAACTAATCTGGGTCTACAGTATTGTCAAGTACATCCATGGGACCAATTGTTACGGGTCAGGGTACACTTGAATATCTAGAGCTTAAGCAAATGTAGATATGTTAGTATACACTAATCGTACTCAATACTTCTTAGACTAGAGTAAGAAGGCTCAAGGTAGTTGCAATGTGATCAAGTAACACTCAAGGTAGTCTTAATCTTTCACAGTGTAAACTGACTAATTTATAGGTATAAAGAGCAAGACTACTATGGTCAGGTTCCCTTAGATATCTTAAATGTAGTTCAGCCCTAGTTGCTTGGACTAACTGATACTAATCTTAATACTAGGCTTAAGCGATAGCTTATAGGATAGATGGTGGGCTGCCTAATGCGTGTACTTCCTCAGCTACAGGTACTTAGATTTCCTCTAATAGCTGGTACTTAATGTCACGCTCAATCAGGCAATATTGTATCCTTATATATCTCTGTATATAAGATACAATGTCACAGTATATAACTAATATGGTACTTTATTCCTCAGTACTAGTTATATAAGAAATCACACACAGACAAGAGAAATAGAAAGAGAAAAAGAAACCAATAACTGGTCTGGGTTGAGTAGTAGAAGGGAGGTGGTCTGGAAGGGCCTCAGAGGAGGTCCTTTTATACCCTGAGGAGGGCATTCCAGAGCCAAATAGATACATGCATGCCAGTGCATCATCAAAAGAGGGTACTGCTATACTTGGGGTACACCCTAGCCCAGTATAGGATAAAAGAGTAAAGACAGGGTGTGGATCGAAGGCATTGATGCATCTGAGACCTGCTATTGGCTTGTAGATCATATTATCATAGTATATACATGTAATGAATGGAGGCTACATCTCAGTGAGTCATAAAGTGAGTCAGAGAAGCTTCTGGATCAATTTGGGAAGCTCTCCTGACTCACTGGAGTCATTAGATCTTGATTGATGGTCCAGTAAGATTCTAATGATCTTCGGGCCATTCCGGCGCGAGGATCCGGTGGATCGCGACGATCTTCGGGCAGCAGATACCGCCGAAGATTGGCTATCGATAGAGCACAAGATCGCTTTGATAGCGTAAGCGGTTGCCGAGATATGAGCGGTGCGATGTTGTAATCAATATCTCCTGATAAGAGGAAATATCGCAACCTCTGTATCTCTCTGAGATCTTATCGTAAAAACTTAATAAAATATGCGTTGGAGAGCGGGAAATTTGTACTATTTAATGGAACGAAAATAGTACAAATCAGAGCGCATACAAATTCAAGTATTTCACAATTTAATTACAGAGGCATCGCTTGAGGTTGGCAGAGCAGACTAAAATAATAGAAAATGTTAGTGATCCATAACATAGCCCCCCCAGTCTGGTATGTCAACTCACATTAGAGAGAATCATATCCCTCATCATCAGAGCTGATGTAAATGTGCTCCCTTTCCTTTCCTTTGTTACTAAGACAAGGTTCAGGAGTACTGGGAGGTGAAGGAGGGCAGGAGCCACTGAGAGTCTCAGAATCTGAATCTTCATCTCCAAAAGAAGGCTCAGGGCTCATAGAAGGTTCTGCAGCCTCAGAGGCTTTATCCCCAAAGAAAATTCTAAGGCGAGCATTAAGCTTCTTATCCTTCTGCCCTGCCCACCATTCTTCATATTTAGCCTTAGCTGTCCTATGAGAATATTCCTCTGATAGGGCCACCAAGTAGCGCTAATTAAGAGTCAATAAATGCAGAAAGCATGAACTAGGAGATGCTTACTACATCGTTTCCCCAAACCGCAGGGACTCCATCATCTGCAGGCAACTCCCAGCTCCCATAAGGGTGTTCAAGCAAATACTTGTCCCAGGTGCACTGGGCAAAAGCTAGAATCCCACAGGGCACAGGAGGAAGCTCCAGCAAGTGTCCTTCATCTGGAACAAGCCCCTTAGAGCGAGCCAGATGGTTCAAGGCACTCAGCATGTGATTGCCCCAGATTTGGAGACGAACTACTGTGTAGATCAGGTCAGAGAAGGAATCAAAAGGCTCATGCCAGTCCTGGATGTGGAAACCCTTTTCTGGCTCTAGAGGGTATGCAATATTTGCCACCCTAAATTGCGCATACAGAGGTGAGTCCACTCCAAAGCTGTTCAAAACCTCAGCCTTCTTAAGGCCTCCATCATTGCAGAAAGTGGCAACACAGTCGCGCACTTGCAATAGAGCATCAGTAAGAGCATGAATAGTCTGGTCACTTAGGTACCAGCCATCCTTATACCAGCTCTGACCTACACTGTGCTGTACTTCAATGCCCTCCCTGAACTTGCGCTCAAGGATGGATGGGCTACTGAAAAACTTACTCTCCCCTTGACGCATGACACTGGCAAACACATGGAAGTGCTTGCAGGACAGGATCGAGTTGATGCTGGCCATAATCTGGACATCATTCAACATGAAGGGAGGAGTCTGCATGGTGGAAAGGAGATGATAATATAAAGATGAGAGAGAGGTAGAGCTGTAGAACTGGAGGGTGTTGAACTGCTGAGGAGAGAGGGCTCTCCAAGGCAGTTTTTATAGCCTGGAGACGTCCTGTTGTGATCTTTGGAATTATAAAATTGTTCCTTAAGTTCACACAAGTGGAATTGGGGGACAGTAGTATAAATTCCAAGCAGACTAAACTAGTACATGTCATGAGTCTCCATGATATCCCTCAGACGTCTTTGTGCAGCTCTGAGGTTCCCTACTTCTTCCACTAGTTCCCTATTCAACTCCTGTACCCTACTTTCCAAGGCTAACTCCGTCACCAGAAGGTCACCAGATGACTCAGTTCCATCAGAAAGTGAGTCAGATGGTGATTCTGGCTGGTATTCAGGAGAAGGGGAAGGAGGGTAAGCGAGTCTAAACAGGTCAACTTTAGATCTTGACTCAAGAGAAGTGAACTTACTGATATTCAGGAAGCTCTCCTCCTGACTCATATTCCCCATCAGTAGGTGCTTCAGAGAGTATGGAAGGCTCTCTGGAAGCCTCATGGGGTCGATGTGCATAATCCCTAAACAGATCAGCTTTAGATCTTGACTCAATCGAAGTCAAGAACTTACCAGTCCATCCTCTCCAGGAACTCCTCATAATCGACAGGGCTTATGCTCCTTGGGGGAGGCACAGGCCTTTCGTCTCTTCTGCCCCATCCATGCATCAAAACCAGATCGAATGGGGTTGGCTCCAACCCTGGAGAGGGAGGAGTTGGCCATCCAATCTCGAAATGAGGGCCTTGACTGGGAGCTTCCAATGGATAGGTTGGAAGTGGAGGATAAAGGGCAGAGGGAGCTGGATTGGGGTATACTGGAAGGGGAACATCTGGGGCAGGCTCAATGCCCTCCCTTCTAGATTGTCGCCTATTCTGCCTGTTTTGAGATCGCACCCTAGTGCGTTCCCATCTGAGGCCCATAAAGCGACGCTCCAGAATGTCCAGATGAGTGCTGGGAGTCTGGGGACGTTCAATTGAGTAGTCAGACATGTTTAGAGGGTAAAACTGTGCAGTATACAGCTGTAGTACCTTAGAGACGACACAAAAATCTTATACTGCATGTATTTCACATCCAGTTGCCAATAGGAAGCTTACTCCAATAAAAGAAGCTTGTAACTGGCCAAATAGAGTGCGCTCTGCTGTTATCTGTACAGTTATCACATGCTGATCCTTCCAGATCTTTCTTATCTAGTCCTTAAACCTTACAGTTGGTGATCGGTCCAAGCAGTCAACTGAGATTACTTTGCAGTGACTCATTCTGATGATCGCTTAGGGGATCAGACAACTTTATACTTTAAATCTATATACAGAAAGTTCTGGTACAAGACTTAAAGGGAAGATAAGGGGAAAGGTTTCTTGATGGGGACTAGATGTGATCGATCCAAATAGATCAGTGGACTTGATAAGATGATCAGGAAAGATCTGACTTACCAAGCTTGGTTAATCTTATCTACAGCTGTAGAAAAGATCCAAGGTATTGCTGTCGCTCCGTTCCTTGCATTTGATCTGTCCAGTACCATAAGCATTAAACCCAGTAAATAGATTTTGGACTTACAGTATGGATGTCTGGCAGGATGAAAAGCTCAGAGGGCATGCCTCTGTTTCCTGGACCCCTGTAGGGACTATACTGCCTGCGATTCCTTACCAAGGCAATGGAAAGGATGTTGGCTGGCTTAACAGTCCAGAGGGTCCTCTGCCTGCTAAGGTATACCAATCTGTGTGGCAGGGAAATGACCACCCTGCCAGTGACAGTTATGGTGCGCTCCAGGTTGGAATACTCCATTACTACCTTTTGTCCAGGTGCGACCCATATAAAGTCTTCTCCTAGACTGTAGAGGTAGTAAAGGTGGCAAACCATGAGGCATGGGAGAGAGTAACAGCAATGATGATAATGAGGTTGGCCATGGTTGGTGTGGTGTTTCTGGTGGTAAATGCCAGCCGATTTATATCTACAAAATGACTTTGTCAGTAAACAAACAACAGAGAAATCACATGTTGTTCTTGGACTGATTTTCAGGAAAGGGTTAAGACTTCTTAGATGTCTTGAGGCATCGCTTAAGTTCCCATTCCTTGAGTATCCTGGGAGCATTTGTCAACTGCTGCCTGGATAACCATTCATCCCATTCAGGTGGATAACCCACAAATCTTGTAAGATATCGACGCTGCTTTCTCTGTCCTTTCTTGATCATCTTTTCATCCAGAATCTCTTCCACTTCCCATTCAGGTTCCTTGTCAAAGTCAGATCTATTCAGATGTTTCTTGGGACGGTCTGTACCATCTTTATCTCTATGATAAGGTTCCAGATGAGCTATATTAATCACAGGGTGAATCTTGTAGCTGGCTGGAATCTTGATGCGATAAGTTACATCTGAAAGCTTCTCTAGAACTTCAAAGGGACCATCATACTTCATCTGGAGCTTCCTTCCTTTTCCCTTCTGATTTCTCAGCAGGTTCAGGGAATGTGGATTCAGCATGACCAAATCTCCTTCCTGTAGATCAAGATAACTATGTTCTTGTTGTATTGATCCTCCATGTGAACCTGAGCCAATTTCAAGGCATCCTGAGCTTGAGAGCGAATAGCTTTCATCATCTCATTGAAGTTCACAGCTTTAGGATCTTCTACAGAGGGTCTGGCTAAAGCTTTACCAGTAGAAGTGAGTAAATCTGAGGGTCGAAGTGGTTCAAATCCTAAAAGAAGATAAGAAGGTGTAAATCCTGTAGATGTATGCTCCATGGTGTTGTAAGCAAAGCTAAAATCATTTAGGAGGTCACTCCAATTGTCCATTGAAGGAAAGACAAAAGCTCTTAAGGCAATCTCTAAGGTTTGGTTCATAATCTCACTCTGTCCATCAGCTTGTGGGTGATAAGCTGTAGTAAGCGATCTCTGAATGCCAACCAAAGAGGTTAAGTGTTCCCAAAAGGCTCCTGTCCATCTAGAGTCTCTGTCAGTAATAACCTGTCTTGGAAGACCATACTTGGTCCATATATGCTCATGGAATAGTTTGGCAGTCTCTTCCTCATTGATAGAAGTATTGCAAGGGATAAAGTGTGCATACTTAGTCAATTTATCGACTATAGTTAGTATGGCATTAAATCCATTGCTAGGAGGAAGATCCATTATAAAATCCATGGTTACTACTTCAAAAGGCTGACTAGGAATTGGAATGGATTGAAGAAAACCTCTTTGTCCATGTCTTTTAGGCTTAGCCTTTTGACAAATATCACAAGTGCGCACATATTCCTTAATGACTTGTACCATCTTAGGCCAGTAGTAGGTAGAAGCTACTTTGTTGTAGGTCCTATGGTAGCCAGCATGAGCTCCTTCTTGAAGAGAGTCATGTATTTCAGCTACTACTTCCTTCTGTAAGTCTTTAGGGACACACAGCTTGTAATTGTCATCTCTGCAAAAGTAAATAAGACCATTTTCTCCAATCCTGTATTGTTTGTAGGGTGGATTTAGATGATCATACTCACCTTGCAGCTTCTTGAGTACATCAGCAAAATGGGGATCATTAGTGTATGCTTCATAAAAGCGATTAACTTCAGATTCATTAATACTGATGTGTAGCTCATTCAAACCTGATGTAGCAAGAGAGACATTAGCTTTATATACTTTGTTTCTTACCTTAAACCTTGTCCTAAAACCTTTGGAAGGCTTTTCTTCATTGGCTAAAGCATGCATAGTCGATTGGACTAGCAAATCCTTCTCAAAGTCTACACCTATTTCTTGGTACAGATTCTTCAAGGCATCTTCAGTGTCATTGTTAAAAGTAAGAGGGGTTGATAAGTCTGCTAAAGGTCCATCTTGTCTAGGGATCCTTCTTCTTAATCTAGAGATTGGGTCAACATTAGTATGGACTTTGCCTGCTCTATGAACTATTACTAGGTCTGGAAAGGCAGCTATTACTATGCCATAACCAGATAGTCTTCTGTTCACAGTTTGGTAAGTCTTACTCCATTTAAGGGCAGCATGATCTGACACTACTACAACTTTAGCACCTTCAAGATACATGTGGAATTTCACTAGACCATCTCTTACACCTAGAGCTTCTCTCTCAGTGGCTGAGTACCTTGTCTCAGCTGATTTGAGAGTCTTGACCAGTAGGCAATGACTCGCTCTATGTGTACTTCAGTTTCTTCAAAGTCTTCATTCCAAGTATCTTCATAGTCAAAAGTTTCAGTACCATCAGCCCCCCCAGTCAGGATGACCTTTCCTTTGGAGTCAGGTGTAATAAACCTGGGGACAGGTAACCCTTCTTGGTGAGCTTTCTTACATTGATCATAAACTCTAGTTCCTTTCAGGTCCTTAAGTTTCATGGTTTGAATTTGCTGTAAGATAGCAGCTATTCCAAAGTCACATGCATCAGTATAAAGCCTATAGGGCATCCCTGGTATTGGGTAAGAGAGAACTGGTGCATTGGCTAGGACTAGCTTAGCTAGTTTGAAAGCATGGGATTCCAATTTATCCCATTTCCACTTGACACTCTTCTTTAAGAGATTAAATAATGGAGCTACTATCCAAGTATAATATGGAATATAACTTGAAAAGTAGGTCATCATTCCTAAGAATGTTTGTAATGTAGGTATATCCTTAGGTTCCTCTAATTGTAGAATGCCTTCCACTTTCTCCTTATGGGTAGACATGCCAAGTCTGGACACCTTTTGTCCTAAAAGGAGTAAAGATTGATATCCAAGGTGGCATTTACCAGGAGAAAGAGTCAATCCAGAGTCTGCAATGGCCTTTAATACTTTGTCTAAATGCTCACAGTGGTCTTCAAATGACTTGCTGTATATCACAATGTCATCTATATATACTAGAGCAAATATCCATAAGAATGGGGCCAAAACATCAGTCATAACCCTTTGGAATACTGGAGGTCCATTTCTCCATCCAAAAGGCATTCTTCTGAATTGAAAGTGTCCTCTGTGACATCTAAATGCTGTCTTAGGCCTATCCTCATCCTTTATCTGGAGTTGAGTAAAGCCTGCTAGAGCATCTAGAGTACTGAGATATTGGGCTCCTTCAAGTGAATGAAGGATGTCTTGTTGCCTAGGTAGAGGGTATTCATCTGGTATAGCTACTGCATTAAGCTTCCTGTAATCAATGCACAAGCGAGGCTTATTATTCCGCCATACTACAAGCACTGGGAAGCCCCAAGGGCTCTTAGATTCCTCAATTACTACCTAAGCGCAACCAATCATCTATTTGCTTGTCTATAGCAGCCTTAGCTTCTTCACTTGGCCTGTAAGGAGTTAAAGCAATTTCCTTTGTACCTGGTCTGAGATTAATCTCTACCCTGGCTGGGTAATTACCAAGTCTGCCATCTAATCCAAAAGCTTCAAAGTTCTTTTTCACCACCTTTTGCAAGCTTTTCTTCTGATCTGGAGTCAAATTGTCTCCCCAATGTACTTCTGCCAAGAGTCTTTCCCTAGGGACTGGCTCTGGGTCAGGCAGTTCAGCAGTTTTAGGGCCTCCTTCTGGCTGCTTTGAGAGTTCAATCTCTTCAGCAGTAGGAGAAGGTACTTTGACTTCCTTCATAAGAGTATTTATTAGATGTGCCTTGGCTTCTCCTGCTTTCCTAAGTTCTTCAGGCAAATCTTTTTCTTTATCCAATGCAATCTTGGGGTCATGCATATATCCTATGACATGTCCTTTGGGTAAATGCACTGGCCTCTGAGAAAAGTTGGTCATCTGAATAGTCTTAGTATCAGGAGTGATGATGCTGTCTGTAGTTCCATGGACATCCAGAGTTCCATTATTACTTTCTAGACTACCTTCAATAAAACCTTCTTGCTGTCCTTCCTGGAATTCAACTAGAATAGGCACTTGTGTAATGAATTCAGCCTTTAAAAATACATCCCTAGCTAATTTAACTGGGGTAGCACCTTCAGGCCCTTTCTTTAAGGCTTTCTTCTTAGAAGATTTTTTCCTGTGAAAGGCTCTTCTTTCTAGGTTTGTCTTGAAGTCTGGTCTAGTGTAAACTTGAAATACATTTCCAGCTTCATCCAATCTTGGTTCAGTTTCTAATTCAATTACTTCAGCAGACCTACCAGAGTTGCCAAAGAGTATTCTGCTAGGAGAGGAAAGACGATCTAAAGAGATTCTATATTGGTTAGAAAAGTCATTACCCAGAATGAAAGGTACTTTCATTCCTTTCACTACATAGGCTTCTACCTGCATCTTTACAGGTCCATCCTTAGTAGGGAAGGTTAAGTCTAATACTACATATCCTGTAATACTAGTTTTACCAGTCACTTGAATAAGATTTATCTTTTGGCCAGATTTCTCTTTAGGAGGTTGTTTCAAGCTAGTCAGAAAATTATAGCTAATCAGGGTAATATCAGAGCCTGAGTCAACTGTAATTTCTGTTAAGCCTTCTTCATTCCCTACCCTAGCCATAGCTACTGTAGGTCTAGTTCCCAAGAAATGAGTTCCTGAAGGACGTTCCATCACCTTTTTAAGAGTAATAGTTTTATCCTCAGGGATTGATTTAAGGTCAAGAGGCTCATTCCTGGTAGATAATTGAATAGAAAATGATTTGGTAGCCATTGTTTGATTTGCTAATGCATTATAATTGTGTACTGCCTGTATATCCTGGTCATCTGCATTTACTCCCAAGTCCTCTGTCTCATTAGATTCAGAAGGCTGGGAATTAATTAAAAATCCGAGTCAGAAGAAGAGCTAGAAGAATCAGATTCTTCCTCTTGGTCTTCAGATGGCTCAGTTTCAGATGATTCAGGATCATAATCATTGCAGGCAGCTTCATATTCAGCATAAGCAGTTTGTTCAGCTTCAATAGTTTCAGCAAAATAAACTTGGACATTGTTAGCATTAGATTTACTATGCTTGCACTCCTTGTCATAGTGCATAAGACTTCCACAATGAATACAGCCTCTCATTCCTCTAGCTTTAGGAGTCCCTTTCTTATGTTTGGAAACATTAGAATTGTCTGGAGGGAAGGGCCTCTTATAGCCATTGAATTTATCAGGCTGCTTTGACTTGAACTTAGAGTTAGAAGAATTTACTGCATGAGCACTAGCTTTGTGACCATGCTTTTTCTGATGCTTTTCAGCCTTCAAAGCTTTGATCACTTCCTTGACTGTGTCATAGGTAGCTTGGTTGTTCATATGGTGAGGCCAATCTTGCAATAAGTCTTCTTGTTCCTTAATTCTAGTCACATAGGTGGACCAGTCTGCAATATCCTCATGGTTGACTATAGTTCTCCATTGTGTAGGAGCTGACCTAGCCACTTCAGCAATGATAGTGAGGTCATCCCAATCTTCAACCATGTCAAGCAGTTTCTTTTTGCGAAGTGCATACTGAACTGGTGTTTCTTTATTGTTGCCTGAATCCTTGAACCTGGCTGCCAAAGCTTTGTTCCTAGCCTTGGTAATCCAAGTAGGAGTCCAAAAGAAACTAATTAAGCGAGCTCTCATCTGATTCCAATCTGTAGACATTCTAAGCCTTTGTTCCTCATTGAACTGATACCACCATTGTTTAGCATCTCCAGTAAACCTGAATGGGATAGTCAGGGTGAGTCTGTTGTTCTCATTTAAACCCATGGCTATATAACGACTGATTTGGTCTATCCATTCATATAGTTCATCTGGATCGCCATCATACTCTGGTATCACTTCAGGCTTTAATTTCATGTCTAGATGAGGTCGATTATTTTGGTTGTTATTGTTACCATTTCCTCCAGCTCCTCTAGGGCCTTCTGGGCCTGGTGGACCTGGTGGACCTTGTGGACCATCTCTTCCATCCCTGCCATCCCTTCCAGGGGGACCTTGGTCTCCTGGACGTCCTGGAGGGCCTTGAATCCAAGGATAAGGACCATTAGGAGGATTTCCAGGGGGCCCTGGAGGTCCAGGTGGTCCTGGTGGTCCTGGTAGTCCTTGTGGCCTAGGAGTGTTGGGTGGAATAGGTGGAATGGGAGGAATATGAGGAATATGTCCTCCTCCTTGCTGAGGGTAACTTTGACCTACTGGAGGGTTAGGTGGCCCCTGTCCTCCTCCTGGAGGATTAGGTGGACCTGCACTTCCTCCTGAGAAATTTCTGCCACTAGAGGCAGGAGGTCCAGTGGGAGGAGGTCCTGGTGGCCTCCTAGGTGGAGTAGAAGCCAGACCAGAGAATCCTGGTCCTAGATTTATCACAAAGGGTTGATAAGGATCAAACCTCTGAGTTCTAAATGTTTCAGCTTCAGTAGGTCTAGAGGCTTGTGGCATGTGTATGCTAGCATCAGCAGGTAATTGTGACTGAGGTACTAATGGCTGGAAACCTAATAAGGTATTCCCTTCAGGACTATAAACTGGCATCTTTGAAGGATCTCCAGTCATAGTTACAGAAGGTCCAGTAGGTTCTCTAAAACCTTCAGCCCTATGATCTTCTGTAGGCCTACCTGCTTCAGCATCTGAAGTTCTATTAGAACTCCTATGCCTAGGTCTCCTAGCTTCTTCCTCAGAAGAGTCTTCTTCACTAGTAGTAACAATAAGGGGAACAGCTCCTTGAGGGACAGTCCCAGAGTCATCCCTTACTGGCCTAGAAGGGGTTATTGGCTCCCTAGGTGGGTAAGGAGATGCTGGTCTTCCAGTATACTGTTCATGAGGTGGAAACTCTTCCTCAATAGTGACTGCATGACCTTTGCTAAGTCGACCCCTGAAAGGTTCCTTTCTAATAGCATTGTCAAAGGATTGACGTGGTCTAGTAGGTTTATTTACCAAGGGAGAGTCCTGGTCCTGATCAGTATCATCCTCATTTACTTCTCCAATAGTGGGTAAAGCTGAAGTACCAGCTTCAGTCACTTGAGCAGGAGGTAATAGAGGTTCTAGCACTCTTCCTGATTGCCTAGGACCTACTCCTATGCGTCTAGGATAGTCTTTCTCTACAGGAGTAAATGAAGTTCCTAGATAACTTTCCAAGTAAGTAGAAGGACCTCTAACTCCCAGAATGCGAGTAGCTTCTATTTGAGAAACTGATTCTGGAGTAAATAGAGCTTGTAGTCTCTTCTCACTTGGAGTCCTTATAGGAGTAATTGCACCTAAAGCTTCTGGTCTAGCTGGAGAACTAGTTACAGGGCCAAGGAAGCTCCTTCCCTGAGCCATAGCTGAAGTAGATGCAAATCCAGAAGGTTGAATTGCAGTCATGGTAGTATCCTCAGCAGAATCATCTGCTATCCTTGTGATATCTTCCACTTCCTGCTCTTCTATTTGAACTAGCTCCTCTCCACCACTCACTGGCTCATCTGGATCCTCCTGAACTTCTAGAGGTTTGAATTCTAGACGACCAGTAGGAGATCTAATTGAGTCAATAGTATGCTTAGGATGAGGGGCTGGAGCATATTCTGGAGTCTTGGATCTGCTCTCAGAATTTTCCCACATTATTTCATTGAGCTCCCTTTGCTTCCCTTTACCAAGGTCTTGCATAGCTTGGTGTTCAATAAAGAGGTAAGCCAAAAAGCGCTCAACTTCATCCCTGAATAATACACAAGCAACTTCATGCTGTTTCTTACTGAAAGCAAAATGCTTCCTAGTTTCAGGGAATGCAGGAACATCTGGGTGAGGTATAGGATGCCTGCTCCTAACAGGGAGTAGTTGGGACTTGAAAGCAGAGAGCTTAGTCCTAAAACTCCTATGCCTGTTCAAGTCAATGAACATGACAGGTTCTCCAGATGCAGACCAAGACCATTCTGGCCTAAATGTACATAAATAATCCAATTCTTGTAAGAGATCCTTGAAGAATTCTCTACACCCAATGATGGATATTTAATGTGCATTACATGGGGATGAGGACGTTCATATATCTTCCTACCTACTGCTCTAACTAACCTTCTCCTATCTGCTATCTCTGGATGCATCCTTGTTAGGTTTGTCATCCTAGTAGCAGCAGGTTGGTAAGTCAGATGCCTTTGCTCTCTAGGAGTAAGAGCAATATATGAACTAGATCCATTAGGAGGGATGGGCAAATATTGTTCATAATCTACAGTATCTGGTGATGATAACTATAGTCTGATTGTACATGCCTACCTCCTGCATCACTTCCTACCATGGAATCTGATACATAAGGATCTTCAGGTGGTAATGGGGGTGTGTACTGTCCCAAAAACTTCCAGGGACATGCACAGACATATTTGAAGTACTGGCCATAACAGTTCTTCTCCAATTCAAGATGAATTTGTACTTAGGAATAATTTTCAAAATATGTTTCAGTTACAAATTGATAAATGGCTTGATAAACTGTATCCCAGTAGCTGGTATGGGGTGACCAGAAAGACCTAATAAATGTGTGTTGAACTTTTATTGGTTGTGGTTGATCAGGAAGATGTTGAATATAGACTTCAAATTCAAGTCCAGCACTTAGAGCACTTGATACTGAATTTATTGGAATATATGGCCTATAATTCCTAAAGGTAAATGTCAGAGTAATATGTGGGGGTGGACCACCATACTACTATAACCTAAAACAGTAATTGTAGGGTTTGGGGCTTGAATCCAGACAGGATCTATCTCAAGAGCCCAAGATTGTTGTTGTATTCTGTGGTAAGAAAAGTATTTCTATACACAGAGTGGTCAAAATTGAGAAATTCCGTTTTGGGCAATAGATTGACCAAAAATGGCAATGTTAGTTGATAGTTACTTGATGTAAGGACCTGGGTCGCTTCACCAATGTTACGGGTCAGGGTACACTTGAATATCTAGAGCTTAAGCAAATGTAGATATGTTAGTATACACTAATCGTACTCAATACTTCTTAGACTAGAGTAAGAAGGCTCAAAGTAGTTGCAATGCGATCAAGTAACACTCAAGGTAGTCTTAATCTTTCACAGTGTAAACTGACTAATTTATAGGTATAAAGAGCAAGACTACTATGGTCAGGTTCCCTTAGATATCTTAAATGTAGTTCAGCCCTAGTCGCTTGGACTAACTGATACTAATCTTAATACTAGGCTTAAGCGATAGCTTATAGGATAGATGGTGGGCTGCCTAATGCGTGTACTTCCTCAGCTACAGGTACTTAGATTTCCTCTAATAGCTGGTACTTAATGTCACGCTCAATCAGGCAATATTGTATCCTTATATATCTCTGTATATAAGATACAATGACTCAGACAGTATATAACTAATATGGTACTTTATTCCTCAGTACTAGTTATATAAGAAATCACACACAGACAAGAGAAAAAGAGAAGAGAAAAGAAACCAATAAGGTCTGGGTTGAGTAGTGAAGGGAGGTGGTCTGGAAGGGCCTCAGAGGAGGTCCTTTTATACCCTGAGGAGGGCATTCCAGAGCCAAATAGATACATGCATGCCAGTGCGATCATCAAAAGAGGGTACTGCTATACTTGGGGTACACCCTAGCCCAGTATAGGATAAAAGAGTAAAGACAGGGTGTGGATCGAAGGCATTGATGCATCTGAGACCTGCTATTGGCTTGTAGATCATATTATCATAGTATATACATGTAATGAATGGAGGCTACATCTCAGTGAGTCATAAAGTGAGTCAGAGAAGCTTCTGGATCAATTTGGGAAGCTCTCCTGACTCACTGGAGTCATTAGATCTTGATTGATGGTCCAGTAAGATTCTAATGATCTTCGGGCCATTCCGGCGCGAGGATCCGGAGGATCGCGACGATCTTCGGGCAGCAGATACCGCCGAAGATTGGCTATCGATAGAGCACAAGATCGCTTTGATAGCGTAAGCGGTTGCCGAGATATGAGCGGTGCGATGTCGTAATCAATATCTCCTGATAAGAGGAAATATCGCAACCTCTGTATCTCTCTGATATCTTATCGTAAAAACTTAATAAAATATGCGTTGGAGAGCGGGAAATTTGTACTATTTAATGGAACGGAAAATAGTACAATTCAGAGTGCATACAAATTCAAGTATTTCACAATTTAATTACAGAGGCATTGCTTGAGGTTGGCAGAGCAGACTAAAATAATAGAAAATGTTAGTGATCCATAACACCAATGACTGTAGTATGATCAACAATAAACATTGCATTTTCAGGTGCTGGAGATTTGTAATGTCTGACTACATCAGCAAAATGGGATTTTGCTTGGGGGGCCTGGAAAGGTGTTGTAAGTAGGAAAACTAACCAAAGTACCACATAAGGCAAGTCCATGTTTAGCAGCACTGTGAGCAACTCAGAAACACAATAAAATCCTGAAAGTCATTGAAAATCTACCTTTGTGGATGCAAATCACTTTAGATCAGCACAGGCAAGCTGTAGATCACTTCAAATCACTTCAAATCAACCAAATCACCCAAATCACCCAAACCACTCAAATCACCCACATTGCTGGAAATCACTTCAGGTCACCTTCAAGCACACCAAATCCCAAACTAATCACACACCAAATTGGGATATGCCTTATTTTGGAAAAATGTCTAAGATCAATAAACCTGCTCAAAATAACTCAAAAAAGGTTGGACAAGGGGGGAGTTGAACATGTGACCTCTGATTGATGAGCTTACATCAGCAAGAGGGAATGGGTGCTCTACCCATTACAGCATGATATAACAGTACATTTATGGGATTCAATCACGTTATAAGGGCCAGGATGCGAAGCGGCGGCTCAAGCACCCGCCATGACAGTATCGGATTTGGTGGGGAAGATTATTCCCATAGCCTGTTTACGGCATCAATGAGAACGGTACACAACCTATCAGAAGACGAGACGAGACATACCGGAAGTCGTCCAGGTGTTGCAGCAATCATTGGATGCTGTTGATGATTATAAAGCCATTCCCAAGGTCCTTCTTCTGTGAAATTCGACCCCATAGCTCGCACATAATCAAAGTATTGTTGTAACATCGTCATAAAATCCGACCATGTTTGGACCCGCGGGTCTCGGGCTACCGTGGCCAATGCCAACAAAAAGTGGTCACGAGGCCGTTGGTCTCTTTCATTATAACTCGATTCAAAGGACATTTCGTCGGACTGACACGAGCTGAAAGTGATAAAGACCGGGGCATCGAGGGCTGCCACATTGCCGATCTCTTGGGACCCGGTAAAGTTGGTGACGCGAACCGCTTGATCAGCAAATGCGCCAGAGTAGCAGGATGCCAAGATGGAAAGCACAACGACACCGGCTTTGGTATTCGCTCGGATGGCCTGGTTCCAATCGTGTGCGCTGATGATGATGTCGGACGAGACACCTGGAAGAACCATGCAAACAGAATCATGGTGTTTGATTGCATGCCCGGTGAAGACAAGTGCCCGTACATCCCCGCGAAGAGCAGGACGTAAGAATCTGGCTATTTCTTCGACAAGTTCTGTCCTGTCACGAAGTTGGCGCTGCGTTATGGTATTAACCGAGTATCCCCGATTCCGGAACACAGACGCTAGGCTCTTCACGTCGTGATGCGTTGCGTACAAGGCATTAAGCGACGAAGCGGTGCTAAATCGAGTACTCGCTTGCATGGTGTCTTTATCATAGTCACTGCCTATGATAAGCATTTTTACGCTCGCACCACTGGTCGGCCGTTTTGTAGGATGATTGGGAGTCCTGAGTAAACTGTCTCCCAGTGGGTAACACTTGGCAGATGAGCGCATCCAAATTTGAGACTGCCGCGAAGATATCGTCTAAAATTGGCTCCTGAACATCATACAATGTACTTCGCCTGTATGCTTCCGAGCCCGGGAATAGAGCCACGGGCGAGCCGGATGGGGTAGAACCTGGGTCGAGCAACTGTGTATGATCTGGGTTGATAGGTTGGATATGAGCGTACTCGTCGACGTCCGGAACAGCTATTGGAGCCGGGGGGTTGGGGATTCGGGATAGCAAACGACTCGGCGTCGTCGAAGCTGGGGGGGAAAGCAGGATCGAGGAGTCATTCTCGGCCAGCTCGAAGGTGGCCGTCTGGGGGGAACCTATAAAGCCATATTAAGCCTCGCACTCTTGTGCAGACTAGCAGTGTTCTACCATCTGCCATCTCCAAAACGGACGCTTCGTCTGTCGAGTTTGAGGTTGCGATTATATGGACCCATCTTGAGTGTGTGAGACTATGATCCAAAGACTCTGAACCGTGAAAAAGGCTGCCACTGAGCGGTACAGCGTGGGCCACGTTGGCGGCGGAATGAACTAGATGAGAATTTGATCTCAATACACCCTCTAGACATCTCGACAGTTCAATTTACCTGCGGCGCCTATGCTGCGCTTTTGGTCATTCTCCGGTGCGGCCCTCTTGAACCAGCGCGCTCTGGGCTCGATCTCCGACTTGACACGTCGGAGACTGTTTTGCCATTCGGACGCATTCGCTTTGAGTCGTTCGATTTTATCTCGTGGGGGAAATGTGTGGCGGCGGAGTATGGGTTTGTCGTGGGGGTCGGGTCGGTCCATAGCAGAAAATAGGTGGGCGGCGTCTAGGGAGTGGGGCACCAGTCAACTGCTCATACGGCGTCAGTCCTCAGAGTTCAAATAGTTGGAACAAATCGCCTACGCCATGTTTCAGCTCGAGAAACCGGGATATGAGTGACGCGGAGAAGGTTACGCAAGAGGTATGGGCTTGCCGATGCCTTCCGATATAAAACTTGACCGGCAGGACTGTGGAGACAATAGGGAAGTTAAGCTGGCGACGACTGCTTCGTGCTGCCAGGTTCCTGGAGACACGTTGTGGCGGAACCGAGCGGGCTTTTAAAAAAAAACTCAAAAATCCTTTCTAGGGAAGATCCCGATCTAAAACTCCACCAAAAGCGACGAAAAGAAATACGGGACAGATGATCAGTCAAGGCTGTCCATAGCGAAGACGAAAACGCTGGTTGATTATCACAGTTTGCTCCGACTTGGTTGAGTACGATCCGCGGTTCAAAGTGCGGAGATTCATCACCGATCAGGAGGTTCTGTCGATCGACACCATGAGCCGCAGCATTGGGTAGGGGCAACAACTTGGTCAGCGAGCCAAAAGTTATCAGCGAACAGTGACAGCCCTAAAAAATCCAGCATTTCGAGCCGCTCTCGTCTTCGCTGGTTAAGAGAGCAAGGGTGGCGGGGTAAACCAGAATGTGCACACATTTGAAAGGTCTTTCCAGTCAGGGAATATTGCATAGTACAACAAGGCTGACATACATACGCGACCCCGAGGAGAATTCAATGCGAATTCACGCTAAAATACCAATATAAACGCATCATTTGGTGGTTCCCAACTCGAACTTCAGTAGTATAGCCACTGCGACAGGACGATGAGCGCGGAGCATCCGAAACTTAACGCCCAGAGACGAAAAGTTAGGCGGAAGGGATGCTTGGCAATAGTGGGGAATACAACCTGGAATTTCTTAATTTCGAGTCAGTCGGGTGGCGTGTATGACCTTGGTGCTCAGAGACAACATACCGGAAGCTGTCCCCAAATAGGCAAAGAAAGCGCGGGAGTCTGGGGGTTCTTGCTAAGCCATTCCTGAAATCCTTCCTCTGCAGCTGTTGAGCCCAGTGTCTGGCATAGGCGAAATACTGGTGGAGCAACATCATGAACTTGGGCCATGAATCAAGGCTCGAGGTTCGGACTACTCTGGTGAAAGCCCACAAAAAGTGATCGCGAACGTTTAGTTCAACGTTGCCGAGAGCTGACTCGTACGAGCTTTCTTGGGGACTACAAGAGGTAAAGGTGATGAAAACGGGGCATCTAGACTGGCAAGTTTCTGTATTTCCCCGGGTTGTTTAAAATGGGCGAGAGGTATAGCCTGGTCGGTGAAGGCCCCAGAGAAGCACGTCGCGAATATGGATAGCACAATCACCCCCGGTTCTGAATGCGTTCGAATGTTTTCCTTCCAGTCTTTTGCACTGATAAAGATATTATCCGATATGCGGGGAGTAGTATACATGGAGAGTGGTCGCGAGTCATGATGGAGTGGCCACTGAAAACGATCGCACGGACGTCTCCTGGAAGCGCAGAAGCCATAAAGGCAGCCACTCTCGTGAGTATTTCGTCCCTGGTAAACTCCTGCGGAGTCAGAATCTCGATTTCATAACCTAGCACTCCGAAAGTAGATTCCATGTCGTCTATATCGTTTTGAAGTGCGTGGAGCGACTGCAGCGAGCCGATGCTGAGTCGTGTGTTACACCTTTTGGTACGGTCACGATAGTCGCTCCCTATGATCAACATCTTTCTTTCGCAGAGCTGTTCAACGCTGTAAAATGTCTCGGTGGGCGACGTGATTCGTGTTGTAGCAGATGTGGGACTTTCGACAGGTGCCATCGGGATGAAAGTATTGTACCACTCTGGGGCTCGTGTGGAGCGAGACGGGTTTCGCTCATGGAAATTAGCGACAGGAGTTGAGACGGCCGGGGCAGGGGAGGTTTGAATTCGAGGGTTTACATTCGGACATGGATCCAAAGGGCAAGAATTATTTCTGGCGCGAGCTGGTGACCGGAGTGATCCTGTTGGTGGTGTGAGGTGTTGGTCAAAATCGAGTGCCTTGAGGCCTGCAAACTAGTCTGACATTCGATCGTGAACGTTAAAAAATATGCGTTCGTACCATCCCCTGCCTGAATATCTTGCCCCAGTTCGGTGGGGCGTTCAATTGGTAGTATTCCGGCCCATCGAAAACGAGAGTTCTGTCTCACAGCAACAGACTCGAGCGGATAGAGACTAGCCTGGAGTGGATGTGGCTTCGGCTTGAGGTTTGCAGTGTCTGTTCAAGTTCCTATCGACTCAGTCGGACGAGACGATGATATGCATAGACTCACCCACCGGGCCTCATCGTTCGAAACCACAGAGTGAAACAAGGGACCTTTGGTACCAATTTCCGAGCTTACACGTCGCAACTTGGCCCCAGCTATCTGAATCTTGGACAGCTGTGGTCTAATATGATGACGGGATCCAGTCGGTTGTCGCGAGTTTGCTGGGTTCATGGTCAGAGGATAACGACGGAGTTGGGAGGCGAGGCGACTTCATGCAACCCAAATAAGTCCAACTCGCAAGAAGCAAACAGGAACGAGGTACGCTTGCTATACTGGAATGAGGAAGAGTGACGTCGGTGTTGATTCCAAATCGATTCGTCTATCTGGCAGGGCCGATCAGATTTATGCCAAAAATCACATGCAAGGAGTCAAACCTCCTATCTAATATTTTTCTTCCAATCAAGGGGCTTTTGAACTCGAAGGGCTTTTCTACCAGCCTGAACTACACGAGGAGGGTGGCGGACATTTAGATCCGAAACTAAACGAAAGCGGGGGAGGACAAAGAAAAATAACCACATTGGGATCGAGGCTCCTCCCGTTCCCAACTTTACACCGAATCAAGGACTGCAGCAACACGCCACTTGGATGGTGCCGAAAATCAATAGAGTGATGAGATTTTGGGGTTGTACACTCAAAAGACATAACCTAGAAAATGAAAACAAGCATCGAGAATATCTCACCTGGGCGGCTAACACCGAACATGTTCCTCAGCGCCTCCGGCTCGAAATACGCGAAGCCTAGCGCTACGTATCCACCCTCACGGGCGAGGGAACCACAAGCGAGCACCATCACCCACCTTCGGGCCGGCGTCTTCCGAGTTTACGTCTTTGATACTCTCCAGAAACGCCATGCGACGCCAGTGGAGCCAGGATCCCAAAGTGAGATCGAGTAGATCCAGATTTGACGAGATTTCGTCGGGCAACGTCGGTTGTGGTTGGCTCGTGGTCGCCGTGCGGCAGGCTACAATGCATCGCGGATCAAACGTGTGCTTAGACGCCGCGTGTTCCAGGGCCGTGTCAAACTCTAGTTGAGCCTTCGAGCTGGCCCGCGGCAAGCATGCGGGTGGAGATCCTTTGGTCACGTGCCAGAATAGACACTCGGTTCAAGGGGCAGAAGCAAACAGATCAAGGAGTAGGATGTCCAGGATAGAAATATTTTATTTACAAGCATTTTCAATTAATGGACACGACAAACGATGCAACATGGCCATCCCATGAATTCAATCAACTAGTTCCTTGTGAGAACCCAATGTAAACGGGCGCAGCGAGCCGGTTTCGCACAAGCATGGGTGCCAAATCAAGTACCAAGAGCTCACTTGAGTAACTCCTCGACTACCCTGTCATCCGGGATCTTCGGGACGTTCGCACCTCGGTAATTCAAACGACGAAGGACATCAATCTACCGGAGTATGCTCTGAATACAAGAAGCGCATTCGAACCGAAACAAAGTGCTCACCACCTTACTGCTCTCGAACCCAAGCGAGCAAAACTGATCCACGTGAGCTCGTTCAAGCCCCGCAATGGCGATCTCATCGCGAGGACCCGAACCTGCACCCCAGACTTGGTTAGAAACGATCAACAAATAATTTCGTCAATGTCGCGTACCCGTTGGAGCTGACTTGCCACCAGAGGTAATACCGGATGGCGGTGCTCCTGCATAGGTCTCCGCCCAATACTTTGCCGTCTCGTTGAAAGATGACCGGGATGTCAGGTAGTGTTTCGCAACTAGATGATTCGCGCAGGACTTCATATATAGCACGTGCTTCTCGAGATGTCGGCTCACCTTCTGCATCCTGGGGATCATCGGGTTCAGGACTGCACAAAAGGCTCTGCAGCGAAATGAGAGTCGATTTAAGTGTAAAAACGGGGGACCAGGCATCTTTGAGGATGTCGAGGCAAATAGCACCCTAGTTACTGTGTGCTCAGGTAGTTGGATTCAAGGAACGAGAGATTACTCACAGAGGCAGACGACACATTCGGGTGATACACTTTCCTAATGAGCCCTTGTCGTTAGTTCAAGGTTAATTGCACGAATGGTGTCCCCCACGTTATAAACTTCATTTTCACTGGTTGGAAAGGGTATCCATCTGGAATAACAATATCCTAAAACGTATGAGAGTGGCTGAAGCTATGCACGAAAGCTAACTAACCACTTGATATGTTCCGCCTTGATAGGGAGTGTCTTCAGGGCCCGGGAAAGACCCGCGCAAGTGAAACGGATTATCCTCAACAAGCTCGATCGATATTTTGGACGTCTTGTCGTTCTTGCAATCTAATCTGAATGGTTTAATTTTTAAACAAACTACCATTCGCAAAGACGCACCAGCAATTTCCTTATTCACGCGCCGGAGTCGGGCATCCATTGTTGTCGGCGTCGGTTCTGGAGCAGCTGATGGTCACGTGACTCAGATCAGTCAGCTCGGACATCGCTTAGCGATCACATCTGCAGCTCACGACCATGTCTGTGCTCCCCGTATGGCCCCCCTCTCTGAACGAGATACAAATAGAAGAGCTCACTCTACTAGCATCTACATGGGCTCTTTCTCATGGCCTTGCATACCTTCCTGTCTCACCTGCTGAACAAGGAACTGCGATTCATGCGCCATTTACTTTGATACCAACGCCTTTTCCGAAGAGCCTGTTCGAACGAGCTCGCATGTTACAAAAAGCCTACAACGTGCTGTACTCTCGAATTGCCCTAGATAGAGAATTTCTAGACTCGGTAATGGGCGATCATGGTGGTGTTGCGGACGTCGATCCTTTTACTCAAAGTCTATGGAAGACTTGGAAGAGCACACGAGACTTGCCGAACCAGCAGGTGAGCCCACAAGCATTGGAAAAGATATGTCTTGGAACGGTTCGATATTCCTAGTCTCTCCATCTTGGACTTTTCCGATCCGATTATATGTTGCATCAAGATCCTGACGGCCGGTTAGACATCAAACAAGTAGAGTTCAACACCATATCCTCATCTTTTGGTCCACTCTCGCATCAAGTATCTGCTCTCCATAGGTACGACACCTTGATTTGACTTGTCGTAAACTCATGCCGTCTAGGTATTTATTATCCGCGACGAACTACTATGGGGTTTCTTCTCATCTCAAGACCGATAACCTTCCGATGAACGAAACACGATATGGACTAGTCGAAGGAATTGCGACTGCTCATCGAGCATATAGTGACCCAAGGTAAAATCACCTTTGTTGAAATTCCGAAACCCACTGCATCCAGTATGCAGCTCGAGAGTATTATTCGTCGTTCAGCCCAACGAGCGAAATATCTTTGATCAACGTTGGTTGGAGTACGATCTTATGGAGCGGTATGTATTGGCACATGCGCATCGAACCAGCCCTCCTGATGCGCCGTTACATAAGCCATGGCATTCCAGTCATCCGTCAAACAATGACAGAACTTGCAACAAGCGCGTCACTCGATCACGACGCTAACCTTGTCGTGAAATCTGCCACGATTTCCAACCCCTATCGAATCTCGGTCGTCTACTTCCGAGCGACATACACTCCAAACGATTTCAAGACTCCCGGTGACTGGGAAACGCGTGCTCTCCTTGAAAAAAGTCGGGCGATCAAATGCCCATCTCTGCCTTTACAGCTTGCTGGAGGCAAGATGATCCAAGCGGTCCTAGCAGCACCTGGCGTCTTGGAACGCTTTATTGGCCGAAATGAAGAAGAAAGGGGTTGGGTCGCGGAGCTTCGCCATAGCTGGATGGAAATGTGGCCTTTGGCATCGTCCGAGGAAACAGCCGCGTACATCCGTTCGCTCGACACGGCAAAATTATCTGCCTCCACGAACCCTGCGCCCTCTGCCAGCAGATCCGGGATCGCACGTGCCGCTGAACTTTCTTCGGATCTCGTACTCAAGCCACAACGCGAGGGAGGCGGCAATAACGTATATCGCCATTCGATCCCCCCTTTCCTGAAGACGCTCCAGCCTAATTTGGAGGAAGCACGAGCATGGATCGCGATGGAATTGATCAAACCGCCATCATCGGGTAGTGAGAACTATTTGGTTAGTGCAGGCAGTGCCAAGGCAGTCAAGAAAGAGGCAGTGAGCGAGTTAGGGGTGTTTGGATGGTCACTGTTCGGAGGTCCGGATCAACACGCCCAAGAGGCGACAGTTGGCTATCTCGTCAGAACCAAGGGTCGAGAGAGCGATGAAGGAGGAGTAGCCGTTGGGTATTCCGTCATTGATAGTTTAGTGTTGGTTTAGTGGTATATAGTACAGGTGAGTTACTCCTCATCAGAGCCGGCTGACCCCTCGAATGATTAATTTAGATAGAAGGCCAGTCCAAATATTCCTTGTGAACATCTTCACGAAACCCAGAATTTAAAGTGTAGACGCCCGAATGCAATGCTTTTGTGAAGAAAAGATTCCACGAAGACTCAATTAACCTATCTCTATCGCCTCATCGTATAACCTCTGACGATTAACCTCACCGTTTGTTGATATTGGGCGCTCCTTTCTATCGAATAGTAAGTGCACGCGCTCTGCGCGAGGTGGATTTTACATGCTGTAGCGCCATGAGGATGATACGAAAGTCACCTCATGCACAACTCAAACGCCAAGCTATATTATGCATGTGGGATATCGGTCAGAATGTGTCTCATAGCCTGCCCGTCCCTGTTCGTCCTAGCACCACACGTGATGGTTTTCGTCACACTCTGCACCGTTCGCCCAAGGAAAACGTCTTACTTGGAGCATCTTTATCCACCACACCCTCATTCTGTTGATAGCACCTCGGAGCGACAGTCTAGAAGGCGGCGGCCATCGGTGGTTGAGCGTGCAGGTTAGAGGCTGATTTTGTTTCCCGAGCTTGAAACTCAATTCCCGTAGTTTTCGGAGTGGGGGCGCGTGCGTCGGCTATCACACTTGCACTTGATCATGGGTTTCCCCGCTCACCATCACCGAGTGCTAGTCCTAGCACCCTACCGTCGCGAAACGATTCAAGATGCCCGACCCCAATGGTAGGGGATGATGACCATGATGGCCGTTATGGTATGTCCCAATTGCGGTACTATATTAAGTAAAATACTCAGCATAACCCCAGGGGAACAAAGCCATAGGGCTGCAGTAGGCGATTGCTCAGCTCATCCCTTACGTGCACCCAGTCCGCTCCCCGCCACAGATGTTCTCGATTTCCGGCATCTCGACCGATCGATTCCGGAGCAGAACGAGCGTGCTCCAGACTGCCAAACCCTGTATTGCGAATCACCCATACCTCTCACGGGATATGCGAGCTCCTATGGTCCCTCTGTTACTTGCACACAAAACTACAGCACATGGGGAACCGTCCTGGGCCAATTTGAACAGCTTGATCAAAACCTCTTCCCGACTGGGCTGCCGGCCATCCCTACTAGTCCTTCTGGTAGTATTACCGGTGATCAGTCACTTTAGGATCAATAGTTGCCCCACGTCAGTATTACGCAATTTCATCGACAATGGGATGCGCAATCTGGTTTGACCTTTTTCAACCCTATCTCAACCAGCTCACATCAATCGCGTGCACGTGTTCCTTTGAGGCAGTATATCGATGAAGCTGCCGTGCCCGTGCATATACCTCATGTTTGCATTATGAATAACCTCAAACGGGTCGTATCTGTGAATCTCCAAACGTTTGTTCTGAACCGAGTGCCTGTCAAATATAAAGAAGTTCGCTGCTCCAAGGACAATGGAGCTGAGCCCTTTTACTCACCAACGTGCCTCCCCTGTTTGCAAACCGTGAGGGCTCCATGAGTCCTAACATGTTTGACTCTAGTTTACATATAACGCCCATCGCATTGTGCGGCGCAGACCCAGCTTTGTTGTACCTCTTCAACTCTCAGTCGATATGCCTCATCTACCGATTCCTCGAAGGCGCCGATCCGGGAGCAATATTGAATTAAATTGGGTCGAGGTCGATTGTACATCCGACATCCCTGATTCTCCACGCTCGCTCAGTCCCGATGGCACAATACGCCCGGATTCATTTTACCACGAGCCTCAGCCAACGGATGGAAGCCGAAATAGCTCCTCAAGTACGGGCAGTACGATACACGAGCAGGGGCCTGGTCAGGGTGCAGAAAGCAAGCCCGAGTCCACGTTGATTAGTCGAGGTGGTGAGCCCAGGCCTCACAATGCTTGTAAGCAGTGATTTTGACGGATTTTATGCATTAATAAAGCGTCGTGGATTGCAGTTGTATGGGCAAACCGGATCGCAAATAGTATCATAACAACACCAGCCGGACAAGTGCAGGATCACCACGAGGTAGATCCTTCTCGAGTAAGTTGGCAAATGGTATCCCCACTCTCCGACCGGTCTTCACGAGAGGTATTCAATTTCGTGGTAAATAGTAAGCTAGGCTTATTATGTGCAAGTATTCACAAGGCTGAGCTGGCCTTGAAAGCATCACAGGATGTTCAGACCGTCTCCGGGTTCGGCAATGACGATAGTTCGATACGAACTCAGTCTCAGGCTGATTTCGGCCACCCAGAACAGGACCCTGGCTCGCCTTCCTTTACGCAAGGGACATTAGACAGCCCGGTTTCCCCTGTCTTCGACACATCGATACCAGAGGACATCCTGGCGTATGCAAGAGCATATCCCGAGATATTGAACATGAGAACACTGGATACAATATTAGAGGATGAAGACCAGATCTCCATGTACGACGATCAACCCCCTCCGAGCGCGTGCAGCGAGGCTTCGGAACTTACTTTCTATACTGCGCGGATTGCGTTAGACTCTCCGCCGTGTCTATACCCACGGTTGAGTCAGTGTGTATCACGTTAATGCACGTAGTCACCCATATCACGGCGTGCGATTCAACCTCTCACCATGCGTATGGCACACTAGAATCTTATTTTCGCGATATTTGCTCCGGAAAACACCGGTAGTTGCAAAGACTGGGGTGCTGGCGGGCTATGCCCTGACAGTTTTCGGCGATTTAGACCGCTAGGGCTTAAGCACGCGCATATATACATCAAGTATCATAACAATGGCTGGGGCTATGGACAACGAATGCTATGATTGCTACATGCGAACACCCTGCAGGTAGTCAATGATTATGTGTCGTATCGACTATCTACGTAAGAGCACTTTTCAAGTGCTGTGCTTGCATGTATTGGCTTTTGGGGGAAGTGGGTGAAGGTTATGAAAGAAATGAACCATTGCTTCGTGATTTTATGTGTGGCCCTACCTGGCAAGGCGAATTTCGAAAAGTAATAACCACAGGCACATCATTTGTGAAATAAGCCTTAATCGCCTCAGGCGCACTTATATTTCGAAGTGAGTTCGCAAATTTGTGATCAGAAATAACGTCTTACCAGCTCTTATGTTTATCCAAAGCTGCCAATTGCTGCAAGGTTCAGGGTGATATTATGATAAATCTGTGACTCGGATTTTTGCCAAAATTACTCCATACGTAATCTGATTTACAGGTATGGCAAAATCGCCAAAGGTATACGCAACCTCCTGAGGCCCTTGAAGGGCAGCCACCCACTCCACATTTCTTTTCCTTGGTGCCTGCAATTCAGCGCGATTTAGGATGTCGCCCTGTCCGTGGTTGGCCTTAGTCTGAAAATTTCGTGTTCCGAGGACTGGGGGGGGGGGCACCGTCTTAGAGATCGGGTCAGCCATTGGGGACGAGATATGCCAGCCTGCATGGCCAGAAGAATGAATTTTAACATGAAGCCCTAACCAAAGCTATGCTTCTCTGTCTGTACCTCGCCCTATCCTAGCTCGACTACGAAACTTGTCAGGTGTATTATTTTGTTCACCTCCAAAATAATTAATGGATGCCTTCCCGCAAGGCCTAAATATAACGCTAGGTTCATTTTAGCTTAAGTTCTTACAGGAAGGCATCCACTGCGCTAGTACAGCGCTTGCTTGTCTGTTGAGATTGCTCGGAGCCTTCAGGAAGCGGGCTAAGGGGCGGGCGATGGGGTGGAGCAGAAGGCAGTTTTCTAAACCATCATAGCGCTTGAATTGACTTACATTGCAACGTACGGAATAAGTTGGAATTCAAAGAGGGGAATCCAACTATACCGATCACATCAGCACAAGCTAAATAGCTTAATTTGTAAACCCTAATTTCAATGGGCCACAATTCGAAACTCGCTGCGAGAGCTAGGCCTAGTTGTTAATTATGTTCCACGAGTGTGAAGCCACAGACGTCTGGTTTCAGGCAACGAAATGGACCTGAGGATACTGGATGACTTCCCGTAAGAGCTAAAACTAAAGCTAAGCTATTCTAAAGGCGGAATGATTACAACGTGGAGTAATCAGACATTAATAACTTATGACGTCATCCAGACTTTAGCTTAGCTTAGCTTAGATTTGGCCCTTACGGGAAGTCATCCACTAGCGCCCCAAATTCATAGCAAGGCCACACTGCATGGCCACAACGAGTACCTACATGTCACTTCTGGATACTTAGCTTGTGCCGACACGCGTTTTTTAATGTCGAATTATTGTATTGGATGTGTGTAAGCGGCAGTACCGGCAAGAGGGCGTGGGGGAAGTGGGAGCGGCGCCGGAGGCGGCCGCGTGAGCCCGGATAGTGCAGCCGGGGCCGAGCCAGCCAAGCCAGCTCGGGTGGGCGGCCGAAACTACGGCTAGCGCGATAGGGGTGGTGGACGGGGAAATGAATACATAAATAAATAAGTAAATAAGTAGATGGCATAATATGCACGGATCGAAGACGGGCGTATAAGGTAGGGGAGGATAAGCGAAGTAGTGCGGTCCGAATGGGGTGTACGTAAGCTCAAAGAGTGTGTGCAAGGCAAAGGTCGGATGGCGGGGATAATGGGTCAGAGGGTGGAGAGAGAGAGAGAGAGAGAGAGGGGAGGGAGGTGGATGGTGTGAGAGCGCATAGCGCCCGAGTATATGTATGCTAGATCACGTGGTTGTTTGCGTCTGTGCGGCTAAGTATTCGGTCTGCTGCCTGCGTAAGCCGCGGCGCAAATCGACACAATTCGACCATTCCATTTCAGGATTTTTAAGGGCCTAGGCACCCACCCAAACAGTTTATTGACGGGCAAAAGCTATGAAACAAGCTTAGACCCCCCGACCACGAGGCGGCAGAGGGAGCTTGCCATTTGGCAAAGTGTTCTAGGACGTCTGGGTTTGGGACAAGACATACCCATCATTGCGCTCTTAAACACACGATGAGTCATCCAGACGCTCAACGCCGTACGACTCCTGGCAAACAAAACGGTTCGATACGAACGGGTTCTGAGGTAAGCTTTACGATCCACTTGATTAACAGGCTAAATCAACCTATGGGCAGGCATACGGCAAAATCAAACAACTCTTGCAGCAGAGCGGAGCCAAGCAGAACACCCTAGCAAACGATAATAGCTCGACTATTGCATCCGCTCGTGAGATTTCTATTAAATAACTATTTAGGGAGAAAGAGACGTACTGAAGGGACATCTGTCATAGTCTTATCTGTGAATCGCGTTGCGACTATGATTACAAACAGCGTCATGTTCTCCTCTGCAAACGGCGTACCAGACGATACAAATATCACAAGGGCTTGTAGGTTGCCTATAACGATTCCGACTCGGACAAACTTAGCACTTAGGTCGCCTGATGGATATCAGAACGGGCAAGACCGCATCCGAGATCCCCCTAGTACCGATCCACACACGCAACCGTCCTCGCATGGAGATGTTGCTGGAGGAACCCTTGAGGAACCAGTTGTGAACAATATGGTCATGTCTCTTATGCTTGCAAGCCCAGATGCGGTACTTTCTTTCCGGTCTCAACAGGTGCAACAGGAGAAAACATGGGTTGATTTCCACAGAACCCGGAAGCTATTGATGATATGGATCACTAATCACGACAGAGCCCATCCAATGAGTGGTGGATGTGACTTGGATGCACTCCAAGGGGGCGTAGATCTCCTACTATCGGGTTTCAAGGAATGGGGATATTCGATCGAAACCACAATATCCGCTAGCGAACTTGAGCAGTCTGTGTTCGATACAGTGATTGGGTTTCTAGACTGCGCGCGGCCAGGTGATATACGGGCAATCGCTATGGTTAGCCCTCTAGTAGACCCGACGACTGCCACTCCGCGTTCATCATGGAATTCTAGTCGGTTATGGAATAAAACAATTGAAAGGCACGCAATACCAGGGACAGTGACTATGCTAGTACTCTCAGTGAGCAGCGCTGGAGGCTTAGCGGTGGATGGATCCCAGATCATAGATCCCATACGTATGGCAGAAACTAAGGATTTTTCATCCCTTGAAACCCCAATTATTCTTACGTTTGCGGCATGCGGCAATAACCGACAGAGGTACAGCCTCCCTAAGCATTCCCAACTAGAATGCATAGATCCTTTCCTTGAAGCGTTGGTAACCGCAATTCAAGATCAAGAGGTGCAAGATTGGGCATCATTCGATATATCATTTAGGGCTTGCTTCCATTATGCACGATCCATGGGCTTATATAAGGCCAATTTGCCTCTCAAATGGTTGCGCGAACACCCTCAGAATCCCATTCTCACCGTCTTCCCTCAAACGCTTCCTGTAAGTCGCCCTTCATTTTGTATGCTCAGTCAGTGGCCAATTTTATAATAAATCAGTCATGGTCTCTGCTATTTCCCACCACAACTAAGGTATGGGGGAGGATGGATGCCCAAGCTGGGCATCGAGATAACTTGCGTTTACTAACGACAACATACCTAGGGTTCATTATGCTTATCCACTTCTGACTCATCATGGCCAAGCATTGACCCCGACCACGCGCCAGCCCGGCCGAGTCCGTGGGCACGAAATTCACAGAATTCTCAAGCATCAGGGCGTCGATCCAAAACCTCAGTCATCAGTAGAGCGTCTGTGAGTAAAGACCTTGTAGATCCAGAAATATAGCCAGTAGGGTGAGCTGCCTCAACGCCTTAGGTCGTTTCGGACATTGTCCCCCGCCTGGCCGACTCCGGATGTTTTGATATAACTGATCGCTTGGACTTGGCTCAATGTGGGGAACGCCCGATTGCTGGTGGCGGATTCGGGAATGTTTACAAAGGAGCACTTATCGAGGGTGGAATAGTAGCCATCAAGTGTTCAAGGCTGTTTTTCGATTCCGAGGAGAGCGGCGAGGTTCTAAAGGTAGGCTTTGGCCCAGAGGGATCACTCAGTAAATCTTACTTTGGACAGAATGTAACTCGAGAACTATATGCCTGGTCTAAACTCAAACATCCAAACGTACTTACATTACTTGGTTTATGTAATTTCCGAGGCCAACTTGCAATCGTAACACCTTGGATGGCGAATGGAACACTCCCTGGGTATATAAAAAACAACGCATCTGATCATTTCCAACTAGTGAGTTTAGTATTATATCACAAAGTGCAGTTATCTCTCTAACTCCCGAAGTGTTTACAAGTTGCGGCCGGTTTGGCATATGTGCACAGGGCTAATATCGTAAGTCCTGCTGACCCGCATATGCTTCCATATACAGCTATTGACTGTTGAAGACGCACGGAGATGTTAAGGGTGTAAGTGATCTCAGTTATATTGTGTCTGGTCCTGACCGTGTTGTGAAGTCCAACGTCGTTGTTTCAGAAAGCGGGGTCGCTAAATTAATCGACTTCGGAAACACAGTTATCAGCACGTACGCGCTCCAGTTTACAAGTTCATCGACAACCAATATGACTGTTCGATGGGCGGTTTGTACATTTCCCCTGATGTTTTTCCGCCGGCTGACTTTGCTAGGCCCCCGAGCTGATACGGGGTGAAACTAAACACACGAAAGAATCCGATACATACGCCCTTGGAATGGTAAGCTGATCCAAACATTTCCCAGCTCCGCAAACTCACCATAAAAAACCAGACGTTTCTAGTAGGGTCTCCTATTGACCAGGCCAACCCGTCCACGTTTGATTCTATTTTCGTTAGGAAATTGTGTCAGGCAAAGTCCCATTTCCTGACAAACTTGAAAGTGCACTCTATCTACTCGTTGGCCAACGGGGGCTAAAACCAGAGCGCCCCACAAGCTCGATAAGATGGAAGCGCGTAGGGCAGAAGTTTTATGGAAAGTGATGCAACAATGTTGGGAGTCCAAAATGAACGACCGACCCAATACGACTGAGATAGAGCAAGATGTAAGTGAATAACTTTTCCCTGTTCAGGGTGACTATAACTAAACCTTGTGATGCAAGCTGGAAGCCCTTGCGAGAAACAGGGCTCGGAGGTAGCCTTGCGGTTGTTTCATTATAAACCAGCGATGCTTTTCGCCCTAGCTTATAGGATTATTCGGATCACTTTTATTTTCTCGTCAGAACGGACATATATGCGGGTTGGTCACTATTAGAATCGTTGTGTATGTTCAATTCGCCAAAGACCGAGACACCGGTGAATTCGAATTTGTCTGTGTTACGCGATGGCTTCACAAAATACAAAGAAGACTGATTTCCAGACGTGAGTGATCAATCCTTATATAAATCCGTTTTCCATCCTAGCTCTTCAGTCTTTGCACCACCCTCACGCCCGTTCGCTCTATCGTTATCCCTCGCTTTAAACTCTTGCAACGCAGCCCACGCCCGCCCACTCGCGATACTTTCCCTCGCCATCTTCACCCCGGTCGGGTAATCCAAAGCCAAACCGGCGACGACAAGCAGCGCCGACGCATTCAACAACACAAAATCAAGTATCGCTTGTCGGTTGACCTTTGATTCGGCCGAGGTCGTGTTGGAAGTAGTCGTGATCGGGGGAGGAGCTGCCGAGTCCGAGGGCGGGACGAACGCGGGAGACGACGGGTCGAGCATGTCGATGAGGATTCGGGCGTTTTCTTCGGGTGATCCACCCGCTACGGCGCTGAGAGGATGGGTCCTGAGCTCGAAATGGGACGGATGAAGGCTTGTTGTGGTGATGTTCCCGTTCTCGAGCGACCAAGCCTGGTGTCGGACTCGTTCAGAGAGAGAGCTTTCTCCCCAAGTCCTGTCAATTAACCGACTCACCCATGTTCCTCCGGCAATACTAATCTCATCCAAGTTTTCCATCCCACACACGACCAGCGCACGTTGAACGCCCATCCCCCTCAACGCCTCGGCAAACACCGGCCCGAGTTCTCTAGCATATACGCCTAGAATCATCCGGCTCGGTTTAGCCGGGTTGACGAGCGGACCGAGGACGTTGAAGATGGTGCGGAACGGGAGCGCTTTGCGAATAGGTGCTAGGGCTGTGAGAGCCGGGTGGTGGTGTGCTGCAAGGAGGAACGTGAATGGAGCATTGTAAAGTGGGGGCGAGGGCGACGGGGGTGGTGCGAGGGGACAGCCGAGCGCGAGAAGAATGTCGGCCGAGCCGGACGAAGATGTAGATGCCCTGTTTCCGTGCTGCCGAAACAAAAGGGCATTGGCAAGATTATTAGAATGGATCATTGTGGCTCGCCTTGACAACTCGGGCCCCTGCACCGGCTGCAACAATCGCAGCCGTCGTCGACACATTAAACGTATTATGACCGTCCCCTCCAGTTCCTACAATATCCACCGCCGGGACATCCGAGTCCGCCAAGGGAACATGAACCGCATACTCGCGCATAATCTGCGCCGCAGCCGCCAAGGTTTCCGGTAAATGCTCAATCTTGGACGACTTGAGCGCAGCCAGAAATGCGCCGGCCTGCGCAGGGAGCACACATCCGGTCGTAGCGAGGTGGTGCATAGCGAGACGCGTATCATCCGGTGTAAATTTGCCAGGCGTGTTAATCAGTTTGAGCAAGAGCGGTTTGAATGTGTCCGAATTCATTGGAGTGGTGGGAGCCGACGTGGCAGCCATATTGGCGAGAAACAATGAGCCCGAGCGAGCAATGGGAGTATATATGCTAGCACCCAGTCAACCAGGACAATAAGTTCTGGGCAGATCTTAGATTCGGTTCCAAAGGCCGAAACGAGCGAACCAAAAGGAACGTAAAGAGTCTAACCGAGTGTCTCGCCAAGTCACGTGTGTATCGGCGCCAACCGGATGTGGCAGTGCTAGACGATTTGCCTCCCACACCCCTTCTCCTATCGCTAGTCGTCGTCGAGACTACGCATAACCATGCACGCCTCGCTTATCCGTCGGTCGTTCAAGACGCTGGTTCCGCCCAAGATTGCCACTCCAGGCACTGTTGTACGTCTTGCCCCATATTTCTGCGAACTTATCGAGATGAATGATGGGACGACGATAGTCGGGCGGAAACGCGGCGAGCATGGCCACCGTCGTCGACTTTTACTCCAAGCTGCCCAAGGGCCCTGCACCACCGAGCGGAGGAGGGATCAAGGGCCGGTACTTTGACGGAAAGAATGCGTCGGGCGTGCCGCTGGTCGCTGCCATTGTCGGTCTCTTTGGTCTAGGCTATACGATCGATTACAACAGTGCGTATTGTGTCCTAGCTGGGGTGTGGCGGACAGCTTACCGTTATTGTGCTTGTGCTGTGCGCGACGCCGTTCTGGGTTATAGTGCACCTGAGTGAGTACTGCCCTAGTTCGGTCAAGAGCGAGAGGGCTAACCAGGATGGTGGCAGAGCATCACAAGAACAACCACCACTAGACGCTAGATGGAGGTCTAGAGGATGTCGAGGGTGCATTCGTTCTTGTCCGACTAAAATCGCCCAATATAAAACCGATTTGTTCATCGTATTTTACCGATCATCGTCATGCTCCGTCGATCATCACAGCTAGAAAAACCTGGTATCCGAAGCCCGCTGCCGAACATTTCACTGGCAAGCCACAGAAGTAAAAACGAATGACATCCGCACACCCGGGCGTGAATAGTAGAGTATTATCATAGACAGGCGCGTGTGTGGTTAAATGGTCAAGGTGGAGAAAAAAAGTAGATATGGTGAGAAAAAGAAAGAGTTCAGAGCAAAGGAAAAAAGAGCACAGCAAATCCACAAATGTCCGTTCCGTCCCATCTGTCAAAGACCACCTTCTATAATCTACACAGTGCCCGTCAAGTTCACGCTCAAAATTTTGGTCGGCAACATCTGCGGGGGGTCATATGTCTGGAACATGGGCGCCAACGGAGCGCCGTCGAACCGGAACAGGTGCAGTTTGGGTCCAAACACCGTGTCGTGGAAGATACGCCAGGCGGAGATGTACTCGGTTTGGTTGTAGAGTGTAATGATGTTCGAGACAGCCGCACAGGTATCTTGGACTTGGATGCGTCCGTCTTGGCCAAAGGGAGTGAGAGTGATAGAGCCATTGGGGTTCAAGGAATAGGTCCCGTGTTGGAAGATGACAACCCCCTTGATGCAGTTGGGCTGTGTGCCATTGCCCTCGAAGCGGTAGAGCGCTTGTTCCCAATAGCCGTCGTCGGTGCTATCGCCTTCGAGTCAGACTGGGCAACCGAGGGAAAGATGACGGGTGGGACATACAATGAATACGAGATACCAGCCGTAGAAGGATAGTTGAACGACGAGTTCAGGGGGTTGGCAAAGTTCTATGATGTCCAACCAAAATCGGTCAACCGGCCGTTCGCACCCACACCGCCGATGTACTCACAGGACCGGTGAGAACGTGCTGGGAGCCCGAGGACCAAGTGCCGCGGATGGACGTGTAGTTGTGGATGCTGTCGAGGTTGATCTGTTGGTCCTGTGCGAGAACGACCAAGGGCGCGATGAGCGCCGCCGCAAGTGCTCTCCACATCATCTTTGCGTTTGCGGGCGAGTGAAGCGTCGAGGGAGAAAGGCGAGCAGAGGACGTGCACGAACGGGAAATGGTGGAAGAAAGGCAAAGATGGCGTTCTGTTTGTGTGGCAGGGCCAAGATGGCGACGGGCATTTGCACATGTTTGCTTACGTCATGCAACGTGACAGCAACAACTTATGCGAACAATGTTGGCTGGAGCGTAATCATGCGAGAATGGAAGCATATGAGTATTCTCCTCGTCCCCAACAAAGTCCTCTGACGACGCATTATCATTCAAATGCGGCTTCTAACTGCCGTTGCTTATTATTAGAAACCCTACCTTAGATAAGCCCCTGGTTGTTCGCCTCTCTCGGGTACGGTCTTGCAGTTATGTCATGAGCAACATGATGCTGGGCTCGTATGTTTTTACGAAATTGTGACCGCCGAGAGTCACAATCAAGGAGCTCGGGCTAACAGCTCAATGTGCCCCGCTCCTATCCAAGAAATACTATGGGCATGACGTCGACATTATAGCACGCCGACGAATCAAGCAGGCATACTGCGGACGGCAAACCAGGGGCCTTGCGAACAAGCGATTTCAATCTCGGTAGCATTTGTACTTACGATTGGTACTGGTATCACCTCTTTCACGTGTTAGTGACCGGTGTATATGCTCGAAACACTCAATCGTGAGAAGCGTAAGATCCATAAAATCCAGAGATTATTGGTAGGATTTCAACCTGCATGCCAGTCAAAAAGAAACCCCCATCAGCTGCTGAGCGATAGTTTGACAATCATGGGTCCGCTAAAATTAATGATCCACCGCATACGTGCGTCTAACTCACGAAGAAAGAGGATTGCTTGCTTTCGTCTTGTAGTTGCATAATCACGCTACTCTCACGGTCCCGTAGAACACCCCCACAGGAACACCCAAACTTGAAGAGCGTTATTCGCGCCGAATCCTCAATTTGAAGCATCGGCCGGTGCTTTCTGCACGAGTGAAAACACGCAGAATTCTGTAATACTGGCCAGAAGCGTCAATCCGATCAATTTTTTGATTGGGGTAAGCTTAAATGTACGTGCTTTCCATGTAAAAACAAGTATGTCAATCAACTCTCCTAGTGCTCGCACAAATCAAAGACGACCTCAGTGAATTTCTCGTCGGATTTGATCGCAAAGGTTTTCCTCTCGCCCATCAGCTCTAACCTATATGCACTTGCCTCCTTTGGCGTCATTGAGCTATCCGTCAACGCGGTGATGTGATCGAGTATCTCAGTGGAAAACCTTCGCAGAGCAGGATTCTCAGACGTGGCTGACAACACCCAGTCCATTTGCTGGGGCGGGACTGTCGTCGTCGACGGCCGACGAATGGCAGGGTCGACTAGAAAGAGAGCAACGATCTTTCGATGACCGGGTTTCGTCTTGTCCTTGAGCTCAAAGGAGGAAACCTTGTGCTGATAGATGTTCGGAAAGGCGATGGCTCGATCTTGGCATGTTGAAATCCCACCAAGGTGATTGAGACATGGATCATCCCTTTATTGCAGTTTGGGTTGGATATTTTTAGTCAACTTCACCGTCGTCCAGGATTGGGGCTATTCATACTGACCTTCCCACCCCCCATGTCTCCATACATCCATGAGTGTCATCCTGCTCATAGTCTTCGGGAGGACGGGCCGTCGTACGGAACTCAAGTCGGCTTTCGGTTATGTTATCCTCGTCATAGTAGTAGATACCCGAAGCAGCAATAGCCTCGTTCGACATGCCCTCGACATGCCACGAGCCCCCGGCGTATTTTGGCTTCTCTGGAGTCTGAACCGTACATTAATATAGTGAAACCGGAGTACAGGAGACACTGACCAGATGGATGTTTGCAAGCTTGACAATAACTTGAATAGTCTTTCCCGCAAGAGCATACGTGGTATAACGCAACTCCAAATTCCCAGGGACATATCCGTCAAGGTTTATCGCGGGTGGCTCAACCGGCCGGTTCTTGTGCCATACGCGCATCGCTTCATTGTAATCGTCGTTATTATCGTACTCTTCATATTCTGGCTCAGAATCATAGCCTTCTGTCTTGTAAGAATACCCATTGGTCGTCCGCTCGGGGGTGATTTTATTCCGAGGAACCAAGTCTGTCAAAACGCGCTCGAAGAGTGGCACAAACGCCCCGACGAGGCCCTCGATAGTTGTGTGCAGGTCGACGTGCTTTTCTGGTGAAGATTGTTGATATAGCTCACGCTCTTGACGGATTTTCCATCCTCGGAAACTACGAAATCGGTGGGCAGCCATTGAAACCTTTTGACATGTCGTCCGTCCCCGCCGAGCCAGAGGGAGCAATCGGCTCCAGATTTGCTGGGTCGCGGTCGGTTGTTCCCTCAGGGTACGCCAGAGTTCGACCATAGACGATCGGATATAATGAAGGATGCACAAGATCCAAGACCATCTCGTTCGAGTTTGGGTGCCAGTCTTTGTCTGAGTCCGGCACGTTCTCCAGTCCGCCAGCTCCCAGAACGAGTTTAGCCTTGAGATCAGCTGAGACCAGGCGGTCGGACTGCCAGATACCGTCGTTGCACGCCACCTGAGTCATAATGCGTATAAGGGATAGCCATGCGCCATGAACGACTCAGAATGGTTTAGGAAGACGTACCTCGGCACCTGATTCTTCGTCCCTCAGTTTGGCGTATCCTTCAAGTTCCTGGAGGACATAGTCAATATGCGACTCCCTCATGCGGTTCGTCTGCGCAAGAGCCTCGGCGCGCCACTTGGCTAGGATCTCGGGGTCGTGGCACTTGGTCCACCAGGATGGCTTAGACCTGAGCGTAGTCGACAGCTGAAGCATTTCGCGTTCAACAAGCTGATAGATGGGTTACCTCGAGCATCAGAAAGGGAACTTGATATCGCTAGTAGAACATACAGGCATCATAGGGGGCAACTCATATTCGCTGTACACAGTGGGACTGTAAAACGGATTGGGTAGTGGTTTCATTTCCATTGCTCGCAAAATCAATAGTGCTAGATGATCGTGGTAGAGAGGAGCATGTGCTGGGCCTAGATATTCACTCCGCCCGCTTTAAGTCATCGCCTTCGGGCAAGTTCGCCGTGTGGGCTGGAGTCGATGGTAGGGCCATGCTAACCGGATGGGCAACCGCAGATGCTCTCTGGGTATGATGGCCGGATATGCGGATGGAATTGAAATAAGTGGTGCAGATGACTCGGACGCACAGACAAGTTCGGTGAAGAAGGCCGAAGCCTCGGGATTCGCAACAAAACGTCGCATATTGTTTGGGCAATTTGCGGAAAACGCGTTGTACAGCGGTATAACTTCCTCAAAAATAGAGAAAAATGCGCTTGACTCACGCTTGACACCCTCCTTGGCTGACGTCGAGTTTACGTGCCCGAAAGTTACAGGGTTTTCAAATAACGAATGAATTTTGAGTATAAATACATCCATGTAAAGGAGGGAAGCGCAATGGATCCTTTGCCCACATGCCTTCAACACCTCCTGAGCCTTCCTCTTTTTTGTCAGCTGTATGGCACACTTCGCCACCTGAACCTCCACGCTAATGTGCAAGGCGTCGCAAAGGTATAAACACCATGACCAACGCTGAGTCACAGGAATACGATGATAAGAAGGTGCTTGGTAAGTATTTCTACGTATCGATTCTAAAAAAGGCTTTTTACTAATTCTTCGCACCCGAGCGCAGATGAGACTTGTTTGTCGTGGAGATCTTCGGTATAGGGCCATTACAATCCTTCCATCGAGCGTCATTTTGACAGTTATGGTTATTTTTCAATTTGTGATTCGCTTTGGCTGCAAGTACAACCATCCTGGTCATAACTCGCAGTATCGCAATCGCCTCAGCAACGGAGACGGCACTGGCAGCCTCATTACTTTAGCCGCTATATGGGATCGTGATCGGGGAGTTATAGCTCCTTCCAGGACTTCAGCATATCCTCCGCTCTCTTATTCTGCTGCTCAGCATTACGCAATCCTTGTCCTTTGTTGCGCCCGAGATCGTCACCCTTTTGAGTCAGTTGTAGACGAGTTCCATCGGCAAGAATTTGAACTGTTATGCCCTGGGGCGTTGGTTCCAACTGGTAAGCCAGTCTCAACGGATGTGCAACGCATATATGAAGACTCTGCGGAATATGCTGCTCCCTATCTATAGGTGTGTATCAGTCTTTATATCTGAGCTACATTGCTAACCCATAAGCTGATTGTTAAGCTGATCCCAGGTGCGCTACACTGGCGTTTGACGGATGTACGAGTCCGACGCATGAATCATATCTTGGCGTTTTGATCTTTTGGGGCTAGTTATTCAGTGATACGCTGAAAGTCACGGGCGTATCCAGTGTAATTATTGACTGCATGTATGCGCCTGACTTAAGAGGGAGGGGAACTAGTAACCCCTAGAGTTGCGCAATCGCGTGACTCTCGTGACCTTGCAGAGCGTTTATCCAGTATCGATCGGGTTTGAGCAGCGTTCTTGGCAGCCTCGTACGAGTTCATGGGTGTCATTCTGCACTGGGTCGTTTCCACGCTAATGAAACACGTAGAGGGTATAATGTAGTTGAGAAGAATCAACCAATTAATCACCCGGCTGAAGGGGGGGCTTGGACGTCTGAGAATGTGTGTAAGCAATATCTTGATCAACTCCTCTAGTGTTTGCGCACATCAAATACAACCTCAGAGAACTTCTTCTCATATTTGATAAACGGCTTTCCTTTCATCCGTCAGCTCTAACCTATATGTATTCGCCTGGCCTGGGGTCATCGAACTATCCGTCAGCGTCCGAATGTGGTCAAGGATTTCAACGAACCTATGTAATCTTTTCCTGCGAGAGCATACGAGGTACAACGCAGCTCGAAATTTCCAGGATCATATCTTCTGGGGTTCATCTCGGGCGGCTCAACCAGCTAGTTATCCTCCCACACTCTCATCATTTCAAAACAATCGTCGCCGTTATCGTATGGTTCCCAATGTGACTCCAGATCAGACGCATTTGTGTCGTAAGAATACATGTCGATTGCCCGATCAGATTATATTCTGGGGCATCAAGTGTGTCAAACTGCATTCAAAGAGTGGCCAAACGCCTCGATGAGGTCCTCAGCAGTCTTGTGCAGACCACAGCGCCCGTCTAGGTAAACATGATTGATATAGCTCCGCCAGGCTCACATTGGTGGAGTCTGAAACCAATGGCCATGGCGTTCAGTGGGATATCGAGAAAGGAAAATCTGGTACACTTTGTGGCACCTTTTGTAGCTTCACTCTGATACACGAAAATACTCGGTGCTTTGAAAGGAGTTTTGGCAGAGTCGCGGTTGGTGCCGTGGCTCTGCGACCAACACTGCATGGCCCCATATTCTACGAGGCCAGCAGAACCTGTAATTACAAGAACAGGAAATAATATAAAGATGTCGTGCCAAAATGAGCGCGTCCAGATGCTGCCGAAGAAGGATATCATGAGTTCCAGTAGATGATCAATGTTCACACGAATCAAAGATTACATTGGTTATTTTTTACCGCCGTTGGTAATGCTTCCGTTCATCTATTGGTTTGAATCTATAAGCTTGCCCTTCCTCTCACATCATCACCTTATCGGCCAAGACATCAGCCTGTTCAGTCATGCTGGCTGACAGCTTTTGGAAAGCGTTTTTGATTGGATAATTGAATCACTCGAGCCGCACTTTCTACATATTGTCTAGAGGAAAGGTAGTCATCGATGTGATACGGAGCGCAGGGTAAATTAGAAACAACGAAGGCCCTCCTTGCTTAGGTTTGTTCGCTAGTCTGAGCGGCAAGACTCTATGTAGAGATTTGCTACAGCCGATCTTGGCTGTAAGAACTGCCTGACCTTGTGTGTGATTTAAACCTGAGCGGCTACGTTTTCTTTCGCCTATATTCATCTAAATTATTACTTTCATGACTACATGCACCGAGCTAAATGAAGCTCGTCAATTGAAATACAAATCTATAGCTATACGCGGCAATTGTCTAGCCTTATAATCAAGACGTCCTCGGCTCCGACAGCCCTTAGTTGATCCATGACATCGGCAACCTTTGCCCGTTCTACCATGCTCGACACTGCTACCCATTCCCCATCCTCCAACGGACTGACCGTCGCTGCTCTTCTCCCTGGAGTAATCTTGGTGGCTTCAGGAACGAGTGATCGTGGAATGTTGTATTGACACAGCAAGTACTTTTGGGATGCGATGAACCCGGCGATGCGAGATGTGAGGCGTTCGAGGAGAGGTTGTAGATGTGGGTGTTTTGGTTTTGATGACGAGATAAGGACAGCCTCGGAAGACATGAGAGTACTGATCGGGTGGAGGCCTGCAGCACGCATAGTTTCGCCGGATTCGACCAGATCGACTTTATTCGGACTTGTCAGTTTTTGGTCAGAGGACGCACGGGCGCAACGGCATACCAATCCCGTCTGCGAGTCCGAGAGCGCAAGCAGCCTCGACACTCCCACCGACGTACTCGATACTCGTCTTTTGATCTCCCTCTCTCCCGGCAGCGGCGTCAATCTTTGCAAAATACTTATTGGCCAGAATCTCAAAGCTCGTTACGACCCTCTTGCCCGCCAGCTGGTCCTCGGTCTTGATGCTACTGTGCTCGGGGACTTGAACTTGGAGCTTGCATTTTCCGAATCCCAGGGGAAGGAGTTCTTTAGTGTGATGTTCCATCTCGGCTTCGAGGATCACGTCTTGGCCGGTTATACCCAGGTCGACGTTGCCTTCACCGACGAATCGGGGAATGTCAGCGGCTGGAAGGAAGACACTGGGGTGTGAAATGAGCCGACGAATACGAATCAAAATGAACGAAAACATACAGAGCAGCATTGTGGTTCGTGACGAGACAGACGTCCAGTCGGTGTGAGCGGGTAAATTGGATATCTGCGCCTATAGAATCGCTGTCTCAGCTCGTGTCTCTGTAGCCTGAGCAGCTCAGAACTCACCAGCGAGCAGCGCCAAAGACTTTTCGTACAGCCTTCCTGCGCACTCCAGTCAGGCATGCACTCGTTCATCCCATCTGTGCCAGCCAGCTCGCACCTTTCTTCGGGATCGCAAATAACAATCGACCTTTGATCGCCTCGGCAAAGAGATCCATCATGTAGTTGCAGAACGAGGGAGGCGCAAGAGGGGGATATGGTTGAACTTAAAAGAGCGACAAACGTGCTCGAGTCACCGAATGAGCAACGAGTTCAAGTTTACACAAATGGGAAGATCACATATCACCTTCGGTTTTACACGGACCTCCCTCCGGATGAGACCCTGTCTTCCGATATATAAGCGAGCGGATGCAAACACACTTTTTTTCACTAACGCGAAGCTCAGATTGACTCGCGACGCCGCTACGCCCATGTCGTGATGTCTCATTCCCTTCGGAGATCGACTGTCTTGTGGTGCTTCAAACTATCAGGTTTTCGTGCCTAGTTTCTTCGGAGATCGCTTAGATTGCCTAGTTAGTTGGCTTGTGGTTCCGCCCCAGGGGCTGCAAGTGGGCTCATAAGCCGTACAGATCTTTCTTTGTACTGTAGATAGATTGAGAACTATGAGATATAGAGTGCTGTCGGATGGCGGGAGATGATATGTGTGCTCTGAATGTCGAGGCGGGCCGTGCCAGACGACACGGCGGCGTCGACTGAGGAAAGGAGCGTGTCCAGGATTGACGCAGATGAACATGGGCGAGCGACATATCTGTTGACACAAGTCTCCAACATCAAAATGTTTATTTTCCGCAAGCGCCGAACCACGGACACGTCGCGTCCCAGGGCGATCTTTAACTTGGCCACCACCACCTCCACCTCCTCTCTCTCCACGCGCGTTCACGATGGCTGCGATCGGCGAATCCCGCACCGAACTCCTCCAATGGCTCAATGACCTTCTTCAGCTCAACTATTCCAAAATCGAGCAATGCGGCACTGGAGGCGCGTATTGTCAAATAATGGACTCGATCTATGGTACGCATCCGTTTGAACCTCAAGAATATTCGCACTAATCTCGATGATTCTTCTCGATAGGCGATTTGCAGATGAGCAAAGTCAAGATGAACGCGAAACACGAATACGAGTTCCTTGCCAATTACAAGGTCCTCCAAATGTTCTTCAAGGCAAAGAAAATTGACAAGGTGGGTCGTGCCCTCTCTTGTATTTTCCGCTCTCAGATGCTCATTCCAGATTCCTGGGGCTAGCCTATCCCGGTAGAGAAACTCGTCAAGTGCAAGATGCAGTACGTCCTTTTGCCCTTGCCCTTTTTCGTTACCTCTCTTGACGGTTATGATCGTAGAGATAACCTCGAGTTCCTCCAATGGATGAAGCGGTACTGGCTTCAGAACTACGGTGGTCATGAGTATGATGCTGTTGCACGACGACGTGGCGCTCCAACCGATACACCGGCGACCATTGCTCCGTTGCGTGCCGGACCAGGGCTGAGCGCGAGTGCGAGTGGATCCAAGGGTAGGAGAACGCCCCTTGGTAGGCCAAAGTTTCATCTGACCTAGAATATCTAACTCGTGGACGAACAGGCGGCCCACGAGCTGGATCGGCGTCGGGTGGAGCCTCGAGCGAGCACCTCGCCCAACTCCAAGCGCAATTGAAAGAAATGAGTGCTCATCTGGAGGGACTAGAGAAAGAACGAGACTTTTATTTCGCCAAGGTGTGTATCCATACTACTCGGCTCGTACTCGTACTTTTCGATGTGTTTGGTTATCAATTTGCTATCTCATCGTCGCATTGCCAGTGTCACTTTGGATCTAACTGTCTTTGTGCCACAGCTCCGAGACATTGAGATTCTCGTGCAACAACAGGTGGAGGTACTAGAGGGCGAGTCAAAGGATGACCAAACACTACGCGACATCCAGAAGATCTTGTACTCGACCGAGGTGCGTTCTGTGTAGTTCATCAGGTCTTCTCAACTAATCCAACCTCGTTTAGGAGGGTTTCGAGGTTCCAGAGACAGGAGCCGTAGATGAAGAGGAAACGTTCTAACTACATTACTCTGATTTCCTGTCATACCTCTCTGATTTTCTCTCGTCATACATACCTCCACTTTGCACTGCAACCGTTTCCTTTCCTTTTTGATATATTAGAGGAGTAGTTATTTTGTTGTCGCTGAGACGAGTTGAGCGCAATCTCATACATTTTGCCTGTTCATATTGGCGCAACCGCTGTTATGCTTATCGCGTGTGCCCCACTGCTTGAGTCGGTGTTACGAGTTGTGATGTTAACCCACCTGGGCGACTTGAGCCTGCCTGGCTCCTACCCGCACGAGATGATAAATACAAACGTGGGATTTCAGCTATACGGTTTTTAATTTCGGAGTGACAATGTTTCAGTTAGCGGGACGGTCACGTGACACTAGTATCTTTATTGCTCGCCGGTCAACATCACTCTGCTCGTGTTCCTTAGCTCTACTAATGAGATCAAAATGATCAAAAACATATAATAGCGATAATTTGGCAGCGCATGAAATGGGTATCGATAAAGCTCCTGGATTAACTGATCTTTTTTTGCAGGGGTCAGCCCGTGTTTGGTCGAGCCAATATCTCAGATTACGCCTCGATTGACTCTGTCTTTGGGGCGCTTAAATATTGTGTTCTTGATGCTGCCTCCTGGCCTTCTATCCCCCCCCCCCTTTGCACTTCCCCCACCCATCAAACGGGCCAACACAGTGTGGAAGAATATGCACCAATATGCCGTTCCCTCCAGCGGAAGTGGAGGGCAACGGTCGTCATCTCATTTGGCTGTCGCCTGCCCGTCAAGCCAACTCTCGGGGGGGGGGGGGGGGACGTGGGCCTCATTCTCGTGAAATTTTACCAGATTGGAATGTCAGTTCCACTGCGCCGTGATATATGCGCGGACTAGTTCATTTGTTCCATCGGCACCGGGCGTGGGAAATGAGCACAAGATCCCTAAAAGGCGGGCATTGTGGTTCAAGATACCTGATTGATAGCATAAACTACGTGCAGAAGGAGGAAATGGTGAATAGATATTCTTTTGTGTGTATATTTCACTATGCGAGATTTTGTAGATTTCTCAATAGCCTTTCAGTATCAGCACAGAAAGTGCTCAAATCATCAGATATGGAAAGTACGAAGCAAGTGAACAAACCGGCTGAGCTAAAACCCGCACTGATAATTCATCTTTTGGTGACCCGTGCCGATCCTCCCCTGCTTTAGAGTTTGATACCTCTTCTGGCCCCCAGAGTTCAAGACTTAGGGGATCTGCGGCCCATGTCACAACTCGAGTTCTTGGGTCTCTCGTGCAGCAATCCTGTATCCGCTGATAACACCATGACTAATTTCAGGGGGTCAGCACTGCGCCAAAAAACTTGGTGTTTGTCAACGGTTTAGGTCGATCCAAGTGAAGGTCGCACTTGGTGCGTATAACTTGGATACATTGGGAGTGTCCAACCTGGAGTGACTACATGAGGCTACATATATGAGTAGGAGTAGATACATAAAGTACCATTATGAAATACACGATTCGCCTATCAGGTCATGAAAAGAAGCAAAGGTGTCCAATTGAAGCAGTGCCAGCCAGAGAATTATACATCACAACAACACTCTAAAGCCCAGGTCGGCTAAAGCTCATTCTGTTAAGTGCTCCCATAGTCTCGAATTTGAGATGCAAACACACAACAACTAGGCTTCCCAGCTACGGTTTGGGGTGCCTCAGCTGACAGGCACTCGAGCTATGAATGTGGACAAACTTACTACGACAATTGTTGTGGATACAATAGCAGTAACAAGCGCCTGGAACCTCCAAGAGTATATGACGATTCCAACAATAAAAGAGTAGAATCCGCTACGTCCTATATCAGTCATAGAGCCAAGGTGAATGGCCACGCAAACTCACAATAGAATGAAATAGAAGGGGAAGAAGATAACTTTGGCAGAATCCAATTTCGTGTATCCCGTTTGCACGCATAGACTTGTTCTCTGATTGAATCGCTGGGAAGATCACCATCGTGAGTATACTCAAACTTGTCGGCTAGCCCCGAATCTCGTTTGGTCGAGTTAGTCGGTGGTCTGGAAAACCCAGCGCGTGCACATGCCCATCGATGATTTAGAAGCGCAATCTCTTCGCCTTTGAGTAAGCTGATTGGAATATAAATCATCGCAATTTTTCAGATATTTAGTGCGTAGAACTCACTCGAACCACCTGGCTGCGAGTAATGCCGTAACTGCCCCAAATGAGGAGAGTAGCAAACCAATGATAAGCAGTGCAGATATGGCTTGCACTAGCCCTTTGTCTGAGTTTGCACCCTCTGGCACTAGACTGAAGCACTGAGCTTCGACCCCTGCAATAAAAGTGGAGACTACCCCAAGCGTCCGATAGCCTGGGTCCGTCGTCAGTCGGCGCTGCATACTTGGGAAACCATAGTGGCATACCTTCAACTGTCACCTGGTGCAACAAAGATTTCGCTGAATATAGAATAGCGACCGTATGATGAAAAACACTCACTCCCTGCATGTCTCGCTCTATCCGGACGGTTTTGATTTCATCGTTTTGTTCTGTTATCCAGCATTTTTCACCACTTTGGCCTCCTTTTTCCAGATCTATGGCTTGGCTACCTGTGTCAAGTCCAATCGTAAGTACTAGCAGAAAAGAAAACATTTCTCGAATACTTGCTTGTAGGCAGCTGAGCAAGTGTCGGCAATGTCGTCGCCATCTAATGTTGTCGAGGTTTCAATACAAGGGTATAATTCTGAGAGAGGTAGGAGCTCTGTACTGCGGGTGGCACAACGAATAACAGAAGCGGACATTATGGTCTTATATCCTGCAGCCGCACAAAGGTCGTGTGGAGTCCATGCTGATCGATCATGTAGACCAATTGCCCATATGCAGGCACATGTTGTCGACAATCACCAAGCAGTGGTGACTTGCCCGAAACGTTTGCACAGCCCGGCTCCTCCACCGTTCGCCGGAGTCCATACATTCGACCCTATTTCGAGGCAGTACCAGCGACAATCCCACCGATGCAACGCAAATTATTCATGCTCACTACCCAAGTAGGAAGGCGTGCGTTGGTGATCTAACCAGATGGGTAAACCCGCAGACACGATGCATTACCGCCTCGGCGTGTTGTGGAGCACCTCGCGGTTTCAAAGCGCCGGCGCCGTGTCAGACTCATCAGCCACACGACTTGTCCCTTTTTTTTTCTTTTTTAGCGCTGATCGATACTGGCTACATGTAACCAAGCGCACTAGGCCATAAAAATTGCCTAAATCTCTGTGACAAAGCCCAGGCCCAGGGGGGTGCCGGAAAACAGGCGCCGGACATGAAGGGGGGGGAGGGGGGTAGGCAGGGTCTAGAATTCTCGTTGCTAGGAGTGACGCTCACTGCCGTTTTGGGCTCGCTTAAGTGGTGGCGATGCGCAAATGAGTCACGTGCTGTGAGGCAGAGTGACGCCGGGAGGGCGCAATCGCCGGTCGGAGAGGCTCTCCCCGACGTCACAATGTATGCTAGTTATGGGATAGATAGTACCGAGTGACGAATGACTCAGCTGCCGGCGCAGTTCTACCGGACACTGACTTAAACATGTATCTAGCAATGTTAACGAATAAATTAATCTGTACATTGACGTTTTTGGACTTGATTATCATTATTTGAAGGGCCGCGATCGTCCGTATCCCGCTTGCGCTTGGTAGGTTTTGAGTTTTGTACGAGCTGATTCTGTCTAGTGACACCCATCCACTCAAACTCACTCTCTGTCGGGTCGTATTCCCGAAGTTTTTTATCTTGTATGACAACCGCTTCGGGGCCATGAATCGCAAGAATGTGAGACCGCAGTGCGTAAGTCCAGACGTTCGAGCTCTCGGGAGGGCAGCATGGGCACTCTACCGGCCGGTTGGTGCAGGGGTTCGATTTCGACGAACGAGGGCACGAGGAATATGTGAGAGCGTCTCTGTATGGGCAGTTAGAGGTAACTCGGAGCGTCTTAGTAGGCTGGAGCTGTCGCTCTGCATTTGATCGACATGTACCTGCTCTGCCGCAGAAACCGCAGGGGGATCCGGCTAGCTGTTGTATTGCTTTATTTAGATTGTAGCTGGAGCAATTAAGGAGACTCTTACGTTTCCCGGCATCGCTTCCGAGCTGGGTGCGCTAGAGAGGTTCGCTTGCAAGCTCAATAAATGTTGCCCTACATGTATGCGCATTTTTTGCTTGATCTTGATCTTTTTTCCACAAATGAAGCACGTTCCATCGATTGGGCGAGCTGAGTTGCAATAATGATCAGTGGCGACTTGGTGATACAACACATGTTCAGCTGTGAGAAGGAATTTAATGTACAGCTCGGCTTGTAGAGGTGTTAGTGTACTTACAATTGTAGCTACGGTACGGGAACGATGCGCTTGACTGACAACTAGGGATATTGTCTTCAGGTACATCTTTTGCGCATTTACGCCATAAATCATCCATAAGTGCGCGCAATTGAATATCTTCAAATGCCCAGACCTGCTCGCCACGCCATTCAACTAGTGAAGGATTGACAGGCAGCGAAAACCTAGCGCTAAAGTCCGCACCCGAGCTCCGCTTTCGATGAGCAGAAGCCGCTGTCTTTGCAACACCATCATACTTTTGGGTCCAGTACCAGACTCCGCAGTCGTATTCAATGGCAAGTATTTGTCCAGAAAGCGTAATCCCCGACTCGCAAAAGTGTTTTTCGGCAATAGACTCTAGCATGCGCCCATCTCGCGCCAGAATATTTGTAACTCGTATAATTGCGATTGAAACTCGATTTTGGGCCAACAAGAAGGTTGCTACCAGCTCTGAGACATGAAAATCATTCCCAAGAACTGATTGAGTCTCAGCCGAAGGGTTCAGGTAACGGGTATAGCCACATATACGTCGAAGTCGGTCAGTGGACCGAGGACCACCCTCTAGCCCCAAAACATATCTTACTGCAGATTCAAGATGTACACGCTGCCCGTCGACAAGTATCCAGCCTTTTCTACTATCACTCTGAGTGGGCTCGTTAGGCGTTGTGGGCAGCAAATGCTCAATACTGAGCTCATCGTCACCAATGCGGAGAGGCTGTATTCGGTCGCTAGACTCCTCAGTCAATGTACTGACAAATGTTTGAGCACTGTCCACAGATCTTCATGCCGAACAGGCTGTGAATTGATTTCGATAGTATCCACCTGTATACCTGGATACTTTCCATGGGGGCGCATCACGTCGATTTGAAGGGATTCAATTGAGAGAACAGCTGGATCGAATTCAAACGATGCACCAGCCCAAGTTAAGATTTCGGCTGCTTCGGATCGACCATCAAGCCAACAAGAATACAAATCGACACTCCCTACAGTCACATCACCCTTCCATGAGGCCGGATTTGTGTGATCGATGCCAGAGTTGCCATCCATAGATAAACGGTAAGGAACTCGATTCCAGCGAGGACGAGCAGCATAGATTTCGTCAATCTGCTGTGCTGATGCAGCACGTTCGCACATCTGCAATATATCGCCGTTTCGATCGCTAGTGACAGTTCGAAATGTACCAAAGCGAGACTCCAAGCGATCAGTTCCAGTCTGAAGAAGATAAAACGGCAGTTTCGGGTTGACAAGCTGAGTTTTTGCAACACAGAAAAAAACATTCTTGATGGATGCCTGTATATCGTAAATGAGCTGCCCTGTTAAGAATCGAGTCCCATCTAGGCGGTACAGCGCAAACAAGAGATGAGCACATTTTGCTAGACTAACGAGCTGTTGCTTTAGCGACATTGTCAACGTAGTATATGGGACACAAATGACCCAAGAACTTCGCCCAGTAGAGCAAAAGGCTTGTGAGCTGTTTGAGAGAGAATCGAAGGGAGCTGAGATGCATTATACATGCTTGTTAGAAGGGCGTTTGCTTTTGGGACATTTTGAGGGTCGGTGCCATCAAAGAACGAGAGAATTCGAGATTCTGATAGATCTTCGAGTTGGCGAAGATAATGAACCATCATCTTGGGGGTGATCTGTGTTCCATTGACTATAATTCCTGAACGAGAGCGTAAAGCTGAAGCCATGCCTAAGTCAAGTTTCAGTTATAACGTTACCAATATACCTCCAGCAGATACGCACGTTTTTCCTCATGTTTATAGTCGCCGTCATGTGTGATATAGTTAGGACCGCAGCAGAGATTGAAAAGCGGTAGGTGACCTAACAAGTGATATAATTCTGAGCCAGGTCGAACACTAGATGTCATGCAGTGCTGAAATATTGCAATACGTCGTCCGGCATCGCCGTCAGTGCATATACACCAGATATCTCCGTGTACAGTAGCACCATATGGTGATTTCCGCCAGCTATCTAGCACAACTCCAATCAACTCAGCATGCTTGCCATGCTTCTCGGTTTTACAGGTAGGAGAGGCTAGGATAATCGAAGCATTATAGTCTGATTTTCCAAACCGTGCAATGGCAACCATTGTCGCTTCAGCAGCTCGATGACAACTACCTGATTCCAAAGTGGAGTGCGCTTCAAGTAGTGAGTCTAGAGCATCCGACCGAGTACTTAGGTCACTGAGATGAACTAAATCTGCGTGCTCACGGCAGATTCCGACCACTGCGTCCTGTTCAACACTATAGCGAGGGCGAGGTTCGGTAGCCACTTCGTCCATCAAAACTGAAATACCAACACCGCAATCGGCACCTGATGATGCTGTGTCGGGTCCAAAGAACGACTCGATATTCTCAGAAACTTCTGCTTCAGTTGGGAATCCAAGACATGGCTTTAACCGTGGTAGATGAACATGTTTACGAACAGTTCTGACGCTTGGTAAGTGTAGTGCTCGAGCCATCGAGAATGCAAGTCGTGGTCCCCCAATCTTCCATATCAATGCGGACGCATCAAGCTGAGTTTCCTAAAGATTTTTAAGCATATACTCTGGTTTGACTAACAATAGGAACCTACAGTGAACAAACGTGGGCTGAATAAGCCCTGGTGAGCAAGGGCTAGTCGCTTGACTACAGTCTTAACACCTGCTTTATTGCGCAGCGCTGTTTGAATGATTCGGCCAACTGCAAACTCATCATGTTGCGCAAGCGCGAACATAAGTTGTTTTTGGTTATCCATACGCCCAGAGAGTGACTGTATGCGGCGCTCCGATGAGATTTTCTAGGTGATAGCCAATTAATCGGAGACAATGGATTTATATCAACTAGTCACGTACAGTTAACTGAAGTGTATTGATCCGTGAATTCTTATCTTCGAGTAATTCACATAACTGCGAGTATGTTCGATATTGTGTATTTACTTGTCCTGATAGTGAACCTTTTGGATTAGCCCGTTTCAAGAGTTCCTGAAACTGGCGACTGAAAACCACTTGATTACACTCCTTACATGCTGCGCCAATCCCAGGAGATTTTTGTGCGCATCGGCGACTTTGGACATAGAAGAATCGACCTTTAGGATCGATGAAGCTAAACTCATAATCCAGAAAGCTTGTGTCGTGTAGGTGCCATGGATAGTGACTAAACATCGACATGCCATAGTCGTAGAAAGCGCCGGGACAATTCATCGATTCACCTGATATTGGGTGACGCGTTGAGTAGTCTAGAGACTGAAGCTCATGCTCAGAGGGCGACGCTGAGATAATTAAATTAGCATGGTGTGTCGCTAATGATGCTGTGAGCTCTTGGGGCGATAGTTCCACTACAGTAGCTTTAGAGTCCTCCAAAGGAACGGCAGCCGATTTTTTGGTTTCTCTGAGTTTCTTCTGGGTAAGTTGGCATTTCCTAGAGTACATATGTTGAATGAGAGAGTGATCTGCTGATCCGTTGCCCAACTTTACCGATTGGGCACAGAAGCAGCATACCTTCGCTCGTACAAGCATTGGTGATGCATCGGACTGTTTTACTTTTACTTCCTCGCATTTACTAGCTAGAGATAGGTAGATATCAGCAGGTATTTCAGAGAGCTCGGGCATAGCAGGAAGAATTTTTTTGCCGTTTTTCGCATACCACAAGGCCTTAATATTCGAACTCAATATTCACTATGATTTTGAGTACGCGTTTAGCCAGTGTCCGGTAGAACTGCGCCGGCAGCTGAGTCATTCGTCACTCGGTACTATCTATCCCATAACTAGCATACATTGTGACGTCGGGGAGAGCCTCTCCGACCGGCGATTGCGCCCTCCCGGCGTCACTCTGCCTCACAGCACGTGACTCATTTGCGCATCGCCACCACTTAAGCGAGCCCAAAACGGCAGTGAGCGTCACTCCTAGCAACGAGAATTCTAGACCCTGCCTACCCCCCTCCCCCCCCCTTCATGTCCGGCGCCTGTTTTCCGGCACCCCCTTGCCCAGGCCACGGCCACCTTTGTCGTGGCTGTGGTATGACAACCCCCTGCTTCTTTGACATGGCAATAGAGAGCTTGGGCCTAGCGCCGATTTGCCAAAATGTCACTGCTAGCAGTGACGGTTTGAGACTGTGACACGAACAATTCGGTGGCCCTGGGCGAACCAAACTTGAGGCGCGCCAGTTTTGAGCCCGATGGTTATACCAAGCCATAGGGGTATGTTCGTGCTTGAAATAACCCAAAATACCAATGATAGAGCGAATAATACATCGATATTTCATAGCGACATTTTCACTCACTAAACAGCGATGAAGCTGACCGTGAAATCCACTTGTATTCCGGCGTCGACGGTTGCCTAAGCGCTCTGAAAATGGGTGGAATCCTTTCTCTTTGCTGTGACTTGCTGTTCGTTGGAGCAAGTGGCACTGTGGACGGCACAGCAAGTTTGCCCGCTGACTTCTATGCGATTCAGGCCTGGCGACGAGGCCGACTTGGCAATCCAACATTGGTTCACGGATATAGGCGGCGGCGACAACCCTTGAATTTATCCAAGCCGGTGTCTGCTGTACCTACTTTGCAGATTCACGTACAAGCACCGGACAGACGACAGAGGCGAACGTTTTGAACAATATGCTGATGGGATCGGGTAATCCAAGGATTTGTATTACATCCCGCCAGAAGCCAGCGGCTATAATAATAGCTTATTTAAAAAGATCGAACGATTGGGTCGTGGTATGAACTGGGACCCACCGTGAACGTGGCCGTCAAGTGCACATCCGATATCACTTCCACCACTGGAAAATGCAATGTGCTATTTTGTTCTCAAGCTTGGCCTCGTTGGTGCAAGCGAGGATCAGGCGCTCATGTCTTTGATGGCAGAGCGCCTAAATAGACGCATTGAATAGACCAAGGCTAGACAGGGGCACGGCAATAATAACTACTCAGCTGGTTCGGTTGACATAAGATCGGATTTCTCTGATGGCAAGTGTCAGCGTGCCCAAGCATGGAGGGGCTGCCGCAAGAGGCTACGCTAAAGGCCTTGTCCGGGTACCGCCGACGCATTGGCGAAACCCTCGTAAGCGATGAAGAACAGTCACGTCGCATTTTCAGTTTCAAATCTATCCAGTCGGGTCACTCTGTACAATGCTTTGAACAAAATTTTCATAAAATTTGTCCCTCTTACTAGGCTATATGGGCACGTCGCAGGCCTGGTTGGTGAGCCATTGGCTTGATTCATCATGATTATCACGGATCACATTTGTCAGGTTGACGTAATATAAGACTGTCAGATTTGAGCGAGGGGCTACTTGGCGGATCGGAAAGCGAGATCGACTCGCTGTCAATGTAATTGCTAGGGTCATCAATACCCTAAAATCCACTGCATACAAACCGAGGTGCATGAGGAATTTCGGTCTCTTCAAAAACGACCGAGGCATTTTAACGGGGGAAATTCGGGTTACTCTTAGCGATCGTGTGTATGTATATCAGTGACATCCACCCGGCCGGATATATAGTGTGGCAACGCAATCCAGTTACCGAGGGACAACTCGGTTGATAGCCTGGTGCTGATGCCAACGAATATTGCAAGTCCCCAACGTGCATCATGCACTCAATGGACCGACGAGCGCCAGAGATGTCGTGGGCTGACGAATAGAATAGCTCTAAAACGGGGCAGCATCGCTATTATGCTGAGCCTAGTGATTGACCGACGGAAATGGACAACTGCCAGCGTGTCTCGAAATCGCAAAGAGGCAGTCCAGGATGCCGGGTGGGCGAAATGTAACACGCCCGATGACCCGCCATTCAATCGCACCTTGACGACTATGCGGACGGCGGAGCACATGATAACTCGGGCCGCAATCTAGGCAAGCGCCTCGGATTGTGAGACTGGCAAGTATCATCCTAAGCGCCCAACGCCTATCCGTACCACCGGATCTCCGCCAAGCCAAATACTAGATGCCTTAATTGTGCGGATTCTATTTGACTATTGATCCCCGGACCCCCCTATCTGCCTGTTTCTTCGAACGCCCTCGGGTGCTTGTACGGCACACTGTACCCCCGCGTACAGACAAGGGGGCGCGGGAGATATTGCGGAGCCGAGCACGGGATCGATAAAGTGTGCGGTTACGTCAAGTTGAGATTTTGGGGGAGTCGGCGTCGTCGATCCATAGCCGAAAAGGCGTCAGCCTTGACCGGGGGCGACTGGTTACCGTCGTGCGGTCCAGCCAGCCTTCTCGTCCGACGTGTCGCTTGCCGTCGCAGAGCAAACACGGCCAAAGCGATCCCGACCGCTCGTGCGTTGGGCGGGGGTTGGCGGGCGATGGCGGGGGCATGTGAATGCGGGGTCTACGGCGCACACACGCTCCAGAGCGCGGTGGAGCGGACCGGGAGGAGGTGCTGACATAAGCTGATGTGATTTGCCGGATGCGTTGGGGCGACTAAAAAATCCTGGCGGGCTCGGACTATATAAGCCGCGTCGAGGACCCCCACTCGGCCAGTGTTCTCCCCTCCAACGACAACTGCCATGTCCCAGCTCACCCACCGCAACAAGCAGGCCGCCATCGCCGACGCCGACAAGCTCCAGGGGCCCGAGCGATTCGTTGTCCCAGAGCTCACCGTCAAGGACCTGCTGAGCGTGATTCCGTACGTGCTGGACGCGTCAGATGTCGGCGAGCACGCGTAGCTGACCCCTCCCACAGCTCTCACTGCTTCAATCGTTCTGCCCTTCGCTCGTTCTCGTATGTAGCCATGGATGTCGGGCTTATCGCTGCGATCTACCGGACAGCGACGACATACATCCCCAGGATCAACCCGACCGACCTGCCTATCCCCGCCGAGGTCCTTGCCGCGCTCCCCCCTGCGGCCCAGAGCCTCGTACCGCACCTCTACACGTTTGGGCGCTTTGCCGGCTGGCAAATCTACGGGTTCGCGGCTGGCCTCGTCGGGACCGGCCTTTGGGTCGTTGCCCACGAATGCGGTCACCAGGCGTTTAGCGAGTCCAAGACACTCAACAACACCGTCGGCTGGATCCTCCACTCGGCTCTCGGCGTGCCCTATCACAGCTGGCGCATCACCCATGCCAAGCATCATGCCATGACGAGCCATTTGACCAATGACCAAGTGTTTGTGCCCAAGTCGCGTAGCCAGCGCGGTCTTCCACCGCTTGACCCAGCCAAGGAGGACCTTGTCGGGTCGCGCGTCGACGAAAAGGTCCAAGCCGAGCTCTGGGACGCGTTGGGCGACTCGCCCCTAGGTGCAATGTTCTGGGTGTTTGCCCAATTGGTTAGTCTAGGCTGTCATTGTCCACGTTCATTCATTGACGCGCTTTATCCAGACATTTGGATGGCCAATGTACCTCCTCACTAATGCCTCTGGCCAAAAGTCCTACCCAAAGGGCACCAACCACTTTACTCCCGGCCTGCCGCTCTTTGCCCCGCATCAATTTTGGCAAATCATCATTTCGGATATCGGCATCTTCATCTGGCTTTCCGCCATCGCTACCTGGGTCTACCAACGTGGCTTCCTCGAAGTCTTGACTCTTTACCTCATCCCCTACCTCTGGGTCAACCACTGGCTGGTCTTGATCACCTTCCTCCAGGCAAGTCTCCCAACAATTTTTTCACCAAAAAGGAAACCCCCTGTAATCACGTGCTGATCTTTCATTTGTAGCATACCGATCCACTGTTGCCCCACTACCGTGCCTCTGCATTTACCTTTACCCGTGGTGCGCTCTCGACGCTCGACCGCAACCTGATGGGCGGCGACGGGTTACTCGGTTCCATTATGGGCTGGTTCGGTGCCACGCTCACCCACGGAATCAGTGAGACCCACGTCGCGCACCACGTCGCCAGCAAGATTCCACACTACCACGCGTAAGTTGATCCCCAACGAAAACTCCACTCGTTTAATTCCTGAGATTTCTCCGCCCGATCACAGCTGGGAAGCCTCTCGTGCGCTCAAAGCCCGTCTCGCCTCGGCCGGATACAATCACGAGGGCGCGCCTGGAACCTGGGGCGAGGCTCTCCGCATCTGGCGCGAGTGCAAGTTTGTCGAGGACGAGGGCGAGGTCGTGTTTTATAAAAACGCACGCGGGTTTGCTGCGCGCCAGGCAGTGTTTGCCAATGAGGGCGTGAGCGATTCGGGTGTCGATATTGGCAAGGATTAGAAAAAAAAAGTTATGTCTTTTTACGACGGGTTTTGGGTATGCTTGGGAGGGGAACGTGTTTTTTTTTTTTTTTTAATATCGTACGATAGAGATGGTGCTTTTTTTGTTTGGTCATTCATTGACTTGTTGACGAGATGTTTATATAAATGCTTTCGTTTGATGAACTCTATTTTGATAGTGTGATATGAGTCTGTCGTGGTTCGGGTCTTATCGGGTGGGGTCCTTGTCGTGGTCGAGGTACTGAAAGGGTTGCTGTGAATTACGGGCTACCTTGAGTTTGAAATGCTCCGCCTGCTGACGAGAGTGGCGCATATATGTGCAGTCGATGCCGCCGGCTTGCGCGATCCTCCATAGGAGCAATGCACCTTCCAAAATAGTAAATCATTTTGCTTCACACTAGTTGTATTGCGTCGATTTGCTCTCGTGCAACACTAGCTTTGTCTGTGGCGACAGGAATGTTTAGCCAAGTATTCTTAGGCTCGTTTGACGTTTCCTTAGCGAGTTGACCCTACCTCGTTTTTGCCCGTTTCAACCTCATTGGCAATTGACTCTTGTACTAAAGGGCGGAGCGGGGCTTGGCTCCACCTTATCGTAGTCCCACCACCACACTTTTTCTCGTTCCCTTTGACCTTTTTCCTCCATTCCTTCATATCCCATGGGTGTTCGGTCCAAAGCCAAAGCCGCAGCCAGAGCGCAAAAAGCCAAGCTGGCCGCGCTCGTCGAAGCCGAGTCGGTTGGACCTGAAAAATTCGTTGTCCCCGAGTTGACAGTCAAAGATTTGTTGAGCGTTATTCCGTGAGTAGTAGAGCTTTACGGTCAAGTCGAATCCTGTGTTGAAGGGATCGGGTTTGACTTGGCAGTGCTCATTGTTTCGAGCGATCGACGCTTCGTTCGTTTTCCTATGTCGCGATGGACTTTGGTCTGCTTGGAGCGTTTTATTATACCGCGACGACTTGCATACCCAAGATCGACCCGACGCATATCCCGCTATCGTCGATGATCGCCCGTCTTCCGCCGGCGGTTCAGCCGGCGCTATCTGCTTTGGAGCCGTACGTCTATCCGATGGCTCGGTTCGCCTGTTGGAACGTCTACGCGCTTGGCGCTGGGCTCGTCGGAACCGGGCTGTGGATCCTCGCTCACGAGTGTGGCCATCAGGCGTTTAGCCCTTACAAGTCCCTGAACAACGCCGTCGGATGGGTTCTCCATTCAGCTCTGGGCGTACCGTACCACAGCTGGCGCATCTCGCATGGGAAACATCACGCCGCGACGAGCCACTGTACCAGGGACGAGGCGTACGTTCCTAGAACTCGAAGCGAGAAAGGTTTACCTTGCAGGGGCGACGTTGAGCGGCCGGACGAAAAGATGCAAGAGGAAATGTGGGAGGCGATTGGGGATTCGCCGTTGGGTGCTGCGTTGGGTGTGTTTGCACTCTTGGTGAGTGGCCAATTTTTTTTTTTTTTGGAAGGTGTTGGGCCCGGAATACTGATTGGATTTTTTTGATATTAGTTGTTTGGTTGGCCGTTGTACCTTTTGATCAACGTTTCCGGTCAAAGGTCATACCCGAAGTGGACGAACCATTTCATGCCTGGTGGTGCTCTCTTTGCGCCACACCAGTATAACCAAATTCTCTTGTCCGACTTTGGTGTATTCATATGGCTTGCGCGACGCTCGTGTTTTGGTCGATGAAGCGAGGCTTCCTCGAAATGTTTACCATCTACTTTGTCCTTATCTCTGGGTCAACCATTGGTGATATTGATTACGTTCCTTCAAGTGAGTCGCGTTTGCGTTTTGGGCAGTAACTCGACGCTAATCATGCCTTTTTTTCAGCATACCGACCCGCTTTTGCCGCATTACCGTGCGCCCGCGTTTACGTTTGCACGAGGTGCCCTGTCGACGCTCGACCGAAGCTTGTTGGGAGGCGACGGATTCGTCGCGTCCATCACGGGATGGCTCGGCGCTACGCTCACTCATGGGATCAGCGAGACACACGTGTTGCACCACGTCTCGAGCAAAATCCCGCACTATCATGCGCAAGTCCCCTTCCCCCCCCTCTTAACCTCATCTCTCGCAGCTAATCTAAAAAAAAAAAATTGCCTTTTGGGTATGACAGATGGGAAGCCTCGCGGCATCTCAAGGCACGCCTGGCGCGAGCTGGATATAGCCACGAGGGCCGACCGGGCACGTGGGGCGAGGTGTATCGCGTCTGGCGCGAATGCAAGGTTCGTTTGTCTGTCTCTTTGTGTCTTCGTCTTTTGTGGGGCGCAGTCAGCTAAAAAGACGTTGTTTAGTTTATTGAAGATGATGGCGATGTTGTGTTTTACAAAAACGCCCGTGGTGTGCTGCTCGTCAGGCAGTGTTTTCAAATGAAGGTCTGAGTGATTCGGGTGTAGATGTGAGAGAGGATTAGATTACTGTTGGTTAATGCCGAACACACGGCACGGTTTATCCATTAGAGGTTGATTAGATTTCGTAATATACGCGCATATAATAGCACACCCATATGCGATTGATTGTCAGAACAGAGGCGCTAACTTGTACTTATCAGCCATGGCGGTCTCCTCCTGCCAGCCCTCACACTGATGCGACGTAAACAGCTTGAGGGGGTATATCTAGGTTTGCCTAAATGAATGTAACCAACTTGCATTGCCGGAACTATTGGTTGGGGGTGGCAACATTTGATGGTTCCTCAACAAGCAAGATTTTTGTCATTTAACACGCCCTTGTTATTGGAGCCGATTGAACTACGCGAGGCTTGTGGAACAAGTACCCCATTTCCTTATCTGCGGTGGACGTCATTGGCCGCTTGTGAGGTCGGTACGACCCATGACCACAGTGGTGCTGATCAATCACAGCACATAGGACCCATGGCACTGTGGTCACATTGGAATCGGCCCAAGTGGCAGTCAGACAACGGGTTAGCATTCTGATTGACACAATGTTTTCGGGGATGAGCGCCCGGTCTGTGTGACATGCCGAGATGCATCTGCCGTTGGTGCGGCACAGGAGAAAGGGTCTCAATTGGATTCTTGATCGAGGGTGCTGACATTCGGAGATAAAATGGACTTCTATCCGGGCGTGGAGTGTGGGTGAAGAGCGTTATATTAGATTTTGTCATCACAGCATTTAAGCGGCCTGAACGCCACGGAATATTCGAGGGACAATGAACTCTACTAAAGGCACTTTATGGTGAAAACGAACTGCAAAGGCGACTGTCATTTTTGAGGCCTAGGTAAGCTTTCCTTGGAATTGAGACTTGGCGAATCGAACAGGAGTGGCTTTGACAGGCTAGTTCCTTTAATTTTTAAATGTGACAAGTTATATCCAAGCTTTAAAAAATGAGATCTCTTGATGGTCCCGTGGAAGCACCCCCTAACTTGGTTCATATCCTTGGGCTTTCTCACAGCAATCCGCAAACGATGTTCCTAGCGATGACCGCAACAGACACCGCACGTGAGTTCTAAACGCATCCCACCGATGCGCGCCTCATGGGGTACACTTGAGATTGTATTTGTCCGATATCTTGTGCGGGAATTCGGGTCATGACGCATATACCACCTCGGGGAGAATATATCCTGCTCTTCGGCGCCAAACGATAAAACATCCGAGACATAATCTTACCACAGGTGTCCAGAGACGATACCGTGGCTAGCTAGTGAGGTAATCTATTGTTGCGCCAGATATAAAGGCCCAGGATATCCGGCTGTCTCTTCAGCACCCAACTACTCATTCGACAGCCCCTCGATACATTTTCCCCTCAGAATTCTCTCCGACCGCATATTCATATCTCCAAGCATTTTGTACTATACCCCACTATCTCGAGTCCATTCATACTAGCCAAGCATCGTCTCTACCGGAGAGCACGCACAAGATGCCCAAACACAAGCTTGTCGACCGCTCGGCTTTTCCATCCAAGATCCGTATGCCTAACATCGTGGAGATGACTGGTAAAGTCCTGAAAAAAAAAATCAATCCACACTAGAAGGAGGCGCAAGAAGGCTCCTATGAATGGTTCAAAGGCTACGGTATGATTGTATCGTACTGGTTGTGGGAATTTCAGACCAACGGATGGATCTGATAGGTATCTATTCTGGTCAGAAACTTGAGAAGTTCTTCCAAACAGAGTTCGGTTTGATGGGAGCACTTGCGTTCCCGGACGCTGACCTTGAACACCTCCGCCCAGCCATGGATTTCGTTCTTTGGTTGTTCATGGCAAGTGTTACTCGGATATTCAGTTTAAGGCTGAACTAATGAATCTGTAGTTTGACGATCTAACCGACACCGAGGGATTACGAGACGATGTCACTGGAGTTGAGAAGGCCGTTAGTGAAGTAATGGATGTTTTGCGCAACCCGGGTGTGGCCCAGCCTCAGTTTATGGCTGCACAAATGCTTCAAAGGTACACCTCTATCTAGTCATCTTTCAGCTTTTTGTGACGCTGAGCTTTCATAGCTTCTACACTTACATACAAGCCGACTCCACTGAGGCTACTATTCGACGACTCATTGATGCTTGTGAAGGATATACGCAGGCGACACTCAAGCAAACCACGAACCGCACTGTCGATGAGCTTCCCACAATTGAAGAATTTATTACACTGCGCCGGGAAACATCTGCAAGGAAGGTGTTTTACCATAAGTCGATCTCTCCATGATAAAAATGCGTTCGCACATTGATATGGGCTTGGTAGCAATACTTGAGTATTCCTTGAGTTTGGACCTTCCCGATGAAGTATTTAGTGATCCTGTCATGGCCGAACTCTTGGTGGCTGCCAATGATCTCCTCACCTGGGCAAACGACGTATACTCATTCCCGGTAAGTTCATTCTCTTCGAGTAGGTCAACAGTGACGCTTACCCCGTGTAATGATAGATTGAGCAATCGCGAGGGGACACACACAACCTCGTATTCATTGTCATGTGGAACGAAGGGCTCGCCCTGGAGGATGCCATGGGTTATATGGATAATCTAATCCGTAAACGTCTCGAGGAATACTTGAATGTAAAGGCCCAGCTGCATTCTTTTGGCCCAAAAGTCGATCTTCAGCTTGCCGAGTACATCCAGGGTGTCGAGTATTGTGTGCAGGATTCTATTGCCTGGACATTTATGACACCTCGTGAGTGAAGAACTTCTCGAAGTTCGATTCGGTTCTAACGCCTGTATTAGGATATTTCGGCGATGATGCAGACAAGGTCCGGGAGACGGGTATTGTTGACATTATGATCCCGGAAAGTCCAAGCAGGCTGGTGGCAGCCTAGTAATCGGGGGCAAACGCTTGAATGCTCGCCATGCCCATTAAATACATGACTCTTCGTATGCCTGTTCCATAGGAGCTCTTGAATGCTCTTAAGCTTCCAACTATGCCTTCTTGTTAGAATTCAAGTAATTGAGATACCTTGCAGTGACGCCAGATCTCGCCTCCGAAAACGGTGCCCGCAGCTCATCATGGAAAAGTACAACTACACCGTCTCCACTTGCACAGGCAGATTGGACAGGCTCAAAGAGCAGCAGCTTCAAGCAGAAAGGGATCGATTTTGGATCATCAGCCGGTAGTTACAAAACGATATTCAGCGCATAGACGACTAGCCATCAACCAATCCGCGCTTCGTGATAGCCATCTAGGAGAGAGCAGCGATGATGGCGTTGTACGCGGCCTTCTTCTGGAAGTTGCCGTCGAACAAGAGCGGGTTGGAACCACTGCGCCACGAGTCCTTGTCGGAGGTACCCCAAACCTTTTCGTATGAAGATTAGCAAATGAAGGAGACATATTTGGAGAGAAGGATGGCTTACCGTGATACCGACGCACTTCGGGGTGTTGAGGCAGGCCCTGACAACGGTCACGTAATCGTTGGCTATATTGCCATTTTTCAGTCAATAAATCCCTGGTCACGAATAAAGAAACGCTTACAAGGTGCGTTAGCGATGTCGAGCTCGGTGATGGCAACATCGCATCCGGTGGAAGCGGCCTTCTGGAGAGCGGCCTGGACTCCGCCCGCGCCACCAGCCTGCAGCTCCGTTTAGCACGAGAGTATAATGATGACCGAATAAAAAATATCACTCACAGACAAGTGAGTCTGGGAGCCAATTCCGTCAATGGGCACACCAGCAGCCTTCTTTTGGTTGACCAAGTTGACGAGTCCGTTCAACTTAGCGTTGACGGAGTCGAGGTTGTAGTCCTGGCGAAAAGCTGTTAGTTTCATTGGGTGATATTGGGTGGGAATATATGCATACGTTGATGTAGAGCTTCGCGTTGCTAACAAGTACTAAGTTAGTTGGGGGTAAAGGGGGGTATAGAATTATACGTACCCGTCCGCGGCACGGGCAGCCTTGAAAGCGACATCGACAAAGTCTGGGCGGAAAGTCAGTGGATACTCCGGCTGTGTAGTAGTCTCATAGCTCACTGTTGCCGAGACGCTGAGAGAAAACGGAGCTACGGAGCGAGCCGTCCTCGTTGAAGATCTCGTTGACGACATCCCAAGCGTAGATCTTTCCCTTGTAACGAGCGCCAATGGTCGAAATGTGGTTTTGAATGACGGTGGTCAAGGTGTTGCCGTCACCAATGCTAGATACCCAAGACGGGAGCTGGGAGTGCCAGACGACTAGAATGCATATGGTGAGAAATAGTAACTTGACATTGGACATTAAGACTCACAGGTGTGGCCGCGAACGAGCTTTCCGTTGCTCTGAGCAAAGTTGACGACGGCATCAAATCCTCCGAAGCTGAAGCTACCACGCTATACCAAAAATTGTCCGGTCAGTGACGGCTTGAAAGCTCGGTCGAACAAACAAACCGAAGGCTCAATCGGTTGCCATTCTGTTTTGGAGTTTATCAGTTGGCGACACTTAAATGAGCCCCGGTAGACACTCACTAGCACTGTTCTCGGGTGTGACAGCACCAAATTCGGTCTTGAGAATGTTGACGTTTTGCGAGTTGGACAGGAGGTTGGAATCAGCGATGGAGCCAAAGTATTTCTTGCCTAGAGGGTAATAGTTTAGGTTAATCAGCAGAGTCACGTCTCACGAGCTGTTAAAGGGCCTACCCTTGGCCTTGAACTTGGCGTCGAGCTGACCGAAGACGACCGGGGAGGCGGCCAATGCAGAGACGAAGACAGCGGCAGTGAAACGCATGTTGAAAACCGAGTAAGAGTCGAATTGAGCGAGCTGGGTGAGTTCACAAACGAGTTGGTTGGGTTGGAATGGAGGAAATGTCTAGCCATTTTATACCTCTGCGGTTGTTGGAACGGAAAAATAGCTAGCACACCACCGTTCTGCATGTCCGACGGAAGTACTTTACTCCAAACATTCTTGTCCTAGGAACCGTATGGTAGTAAATGGCTAGGCGTGTATCCAAGTCACAAGCGTTGAGCTCGTCAGCTGAGAAAAGGCTTTGAAATGCTCGGATGAGCGAATGGGGTTATGGTGACGACAGTTCCGAACCCAAGAGACCATCGTTGTAGGGATCTAGCACGGTTCTTGGCAAAACGTGTCAGGACCGTGACCTCCAAAATGAGGTCGGGAAGTAGTAAGCTGGCGACGATTGATCCGAAGGAGACCCCATGGGGCATGCAACCTAGTTTCCTCAAGAAGCCAGGCGTAAAAATGTTGAGCCAGAGTCGCAAGCGACCAGAAATCGCAGCCGAATATGGGTAAATAAATTAGACGATACTTGCGCAGCATCGCGTGCGCTCGGTCTTAACGCGGAGTCTACGAGTGCCGAAGATTAACCAGTCCACGGGACAGGCTCAACTCAGTCATCATGCGAGCTAATGCTGGCAAACACTCGAGATGTGTCGATCTTACTTCTGGATGAGGTGATTGCAGGCAGGTGACATGTCAATCTGCTTAACTAACACTAGGAACTCGACAACCATCAATGGAACACAGCACCAACAATCGGCTCTAACTCTCCTGTTGATGTTTTACCCCAGTTTGCAGTCATGTGGGTGGGTAGCCTAGACTGCTCATTCGTACCCTTTCTCAACACAACCAATCGGTGCATTTCGCTCCCACGAGGAGTATTGGACTGTCAGACAACCTGGCGCTTCTATATCATGCGGATGCCGTGATAGAATTATATTTTTACCAGATCACCAAGTCTTTGTTCTCACCTTGCGGATAAAAAAAGTGGACTCGGACTGTGCTAGCTCCCTTGGTCTAAGGGCGTGACGTGCGGGGGGACTAGCTCGGATGATCCATTCGGCCGCCACGACAAAAATGCTCACCTCCGTCGGTCCGTACTGTCCCGTCTCGAACGTGGGCTACTGCGTATCTGTATCCAGGTTGACTTCGGAAACGTGTATGCGTGAGGCGCATGAGTCACCTGTCGATACGGCTCGCACAAAGCCGTGAAAGCAAATAGTGCTTCAATGTAACTACACCTTTTCAATACACGCCCAGGCATTCATACTTGAAGGGTTCCTCTCTTAAGGGCTTTGGGTCGTCTAAACCGATGGTTATGTGGACTCTCCACGGGTGCAATTTCGGTTTCAGAATGGAAGTCAGGGTGGTATTATTTTACACTTGTGCTACAAGCCGTCGTATTGTTTAACCAGATTGTCAATAAATACGAACCATTGTTTTTCCCAATGGGCCAAAGCGTTGGTTTTGCTAACTGGGGCTAACAGCGAGTGCTGGGGGACAAGTCAACATGAGCTATGGGCTGTTAGGCAGGTACCAACCTCCAGACTCTTCCTGGCCATTTGCCCTAAGCTGAGCAAACTGGTCGCTTCGCTTGCAACAATTACCTGGATTTTGATGAATTAGCCGCGTATGTTAATAGGTGAGCGCGAACATGTACCTGATAGAAGTCGAAGGAAAGCGTCAAATTCCCAAATATGGAAGGGTCGTCAGGTCCCAGTACGACCGTGAGGCCGTTATTAAGAAGAACTGGCAGCGGATGTGTGGGCATAGACGATGTTAGCCTCTGTACGTTTGTCAAACACATGCTTCAACTTTGAGATTCAGGCACACACTCACCAGAATCTCGTTTGAGATTGGGCAAACTTCAATTGCGATCCCTTGCTCTTTCCATTTCTGTATCAGTAGTGAGTGCTTGGCTAGAGAGAAGCCGCAGGAAATTATTAAGTCGAACAAGATATTCGAGCAATCCAGTAGCTCACCCATGGCCAATCCGCTTTGTCCCGAGAAGTATAGCATCGTAGAGATTGTTGCCTACGTCTCCCCCGTCGTCAAGGGTTTCTCCCTTGAAATAACGAGCGTCGATATCAAGATTCATATTGGCTAACCGGTTTTGAGCATACCGCATGAAAAATAAATGGGATATCCAATCCTCGTCTCCTCGCTTCGTCTCGGAACGCAAGGAGAGACTCGGCATAATAAAGCAACGGCCGGCCGGTATCCTCATGAACAACCAAATCAAACCCTCAGGTTTACCCCCAATATCAGGCGGAGTATGATGAATGAAATTAAGGCCTTACCAGCGACGATATGAGGGAATTCCTGTTTGAGTTTCATGCAGTCTTCGTAATACCAAGTCATCTGCTCGTTCGTCATGAAACGAAGGGCAGTATATATAATCTGTCGAAATTGACCAGCTCATATTCAGGGTCATGATATGTTGTGGGTCAATATTCATTTACCTTGGCACCAAAGAAATCATCCTCTCGACCGCGCTCTCTCATAAGCGCTTTAGTCTCATTCACAGCCTCTTCAAACATAATGATCCAGTCGCGATGTTCCATATTCTTGGAACTGTCCTCATGAATGCCGAACCTAATCGGCGAACATATAGATTAGCCCTCAATCCGCGTCCAAGTCAAATTACCATTACCGGGGGAACCCGAATCGTATTTCTAGATAGGAGATTCGTCTTCTGCTGCGGCTAACATTACCTGACGTTGGTATGATTTGGCAATAGGCTGATGTCGCATAATACTCTGGCTTCTGGTCAGGGCACAACTCAAGCGAGCGTTACGCCTGCATACCTCCACAACGCCGAAAGTAGATTGGAACTTCTTCCAGATCTGCTTTTTGAAATCCAGTATCTCGCTAATAGCATAATATCAGACCTCACCTTTGCGGAAGTAATATACTCAGCGTATGCCTCTCCGAGATCTATCATCATTGAACTTATCACCCACTTGTCGAATGCTTCGGGGCCGCCTAACGCAAATTCCCGCCGAGCTCGAATCAATGGCACCCAGTCGCCCGGTGCGTAATCATGGGCGGTGAGCGAAGGCTTGTTTGCATAGAGTGCAGCAATTTCCGGCGTCAACGCTTCGAAGTTGGGAGACGGAAGCGGCGAATCAGGTATCATGTGTGCAGGGACACGGATGTACATGTTTGGATATTCAAGCGCGAGCATGTAGAGGAATTTTGCGTCGTACCTGCTCAAGTGTGATGGCTTAGATTTGTCAAAATACAAATGCGAACGTACATCGCGTCCATATGGCCGTGCAACATTGCACCTTTCGGCATCTATTTTCGTCAGGTCGAGATTATTGATCTAGCGGGGCCAAAATGGGCCTTGCCTTTTTCACGATTTGATAGAGTTCGGTTTTCGCTGTTTGGCAGCACGTCAACGGACACATTGCTACTATCAACGCATCAGTCACCCGGCTCACCTATCGTATCTTTTGCGACCAAAAACTCCATTCCGGGATACATGAGTTTGTTAGTATCTGAGCTCCAGATCACATCGGCTTCGCGGGCCCGTAGCTTTCGCACGATCTCACACGCTGCTAGCTCTTGTGGAGTTGCACGCGCAATGACCTCTCCATCGAATCGAAGAGCACGCTCCCGGGATATCAAATCTTGACGTCGGCAAAGATAATCGTCAAAGTCGGACATATTCGAATGTAAGAGTGGGGGGGGGTGCTCTAGAGGCTATACTCTAAGTCTTTCCACACGGAATTGACGAGTCAATATAGCCAGCGTCGAGTCAGAATTGCCCTGGTATAATCGGCTGCGCTTTTCCTGGCTCCGAATCACATCGTCAACCGGCATGGCCGATTATGCCACATGGTTTGCCTGCCCCGAATTCGCTTGTGATGTGCAAGGGAAAGCGGGGCATGATCACGTGATACACTTCGGAAAGATATCTGTATGAAGGAGCATGGGGCGCAGAAAGGATTAATCATTTAAATTGAACAGATTCAGTGATATAAAACAGAGCGCATCTTTACGCAGGATGATTTGCGACCAACTCATTGACAAATGCCTGCCATCGTTTCTCCCACAGCTGGATAGCTTGATTCTTATCCGGCTCGTCAAGAGAAGAGTACTAGGCAAGATATTAATCTAGAAAATGATTTTGGTTTCATGCATAGCGAGGCCTACCTCAAGACTGTGCCTGGCAAGCTGCTTTAAACTCAAGAGGCTCGTTATTTCACTGGCTACAATTACCTGGAGAACGGCTTGAATCGGAGCCATCTGTATCATGGGGTGAGTTTCTCACCTGATAAAAGTCAAAAGAGAGGCCCATGTTGCCAAACACTGACGGGTCGTCAGGGCAAAGCGCCACCGAGACACCATTATTGAGAAGCACGGGCAATGGATGCATGGGCATCGAGGACGTAAGTCGCTATACACAAACTTTATTAGCGCAAGTGGATCCATTCTAGATACCATGCGTACTAAAATCTCGTTTGATATAGGACAAACTTCGATCGCGACTCCACGCTCCTTGCACATCTGAATCAGAAGAGGATGTTTAGCCAAGGAAAAGCTACGCCGAAAATCTTCAGTATATGGAATGTATGAATTTGACAACTTACCCGTGTCCGATACGTTTGGTTCCTAGAAGCAATGCGTCGTACAAGTTGCTATCGGCTACACCACCATCATCTAGTGTTTCTCCCTGCAAACTCCAGGTTTGAATCAGCATTCCCACGGATTAGACAACCGACATACTGCATGAAAGATGAATGGAATATCCAGGCCGCGCTTCTTGGTCTCAGCTTGGAAACCAAGCAGGGACTCTATGTAGTAGATAAGCGGATACCCAGTATCCTCTTGTGCGACCAGATCGAAGCCTAACTTGCTACCATATGAGTAACTACATTAAACTCACGACGGAAATTAGCCTGCCCGCAATGAGTTGAGGAAACTCAGCCTTGAGGTCCATACACTCTTGAAGATACCAAGCAAGCTGCTGATTGTCGATTATGCGAAGGGTGGTATAGATCACCTATCGAATGGATGAGGATAATACCAGGCAAGATCCGGCAATTAGAATACCTTGGCACCAACAAACTCGTCTTCTCGCCCTTGGCCCGCCATCTCCTTCCTGACTTCTTCAATCGCCTGATTGAACAGAAGCAGCCACTCTCGATGAACGAGATCCTCAGAGCCGTTCTTACGGACCCCGACCCTGCCGTTGTTGTAAGCGACAAGAACACACGTAGGTCTAGGCTAAGACGCACTTGTAGAAAAAGTTGACTCGGAGTTCAACATAGGATATGCCATCCTCAATAGAGGAGAGCAGAACTTGACGCATGTACGCTTTTAGAATCGGCTCGTAACGGATAATCCCCTATTTGAGTCATCAAAGCGCGAAAATGACAGCCAGATAGAATATCTTACACCTGCCACACCAAACGTCGAGCGAAATTTCTCCCAGATCTAACGGGCGGTATTTGTGAGTATGAGCCAACTCAGCGAACGCAAGAAAAGGTACCTTGACGGACGTGTTGTAATCTACGTATGCCTCCCGAGGATTGATCGTCATCGACCCGATGATCCATTTATCAAACGCCTCTGGTCCACCAAACCGGAATTCGCGCCGAGCTGTGCTTAGCGGAACCCAGGATTCTGGTATATACGAGTCTGAAGTCAAGTCCACAGCGCTCGCGTTCTGCGCTGTCGCTTCTGAAGATAGAGGTTTGAACTGGGGAACAGGGAACGAAGCCGAGGCCGATGTGAAGGGCGAAGAAACCCGAATGTGCATGTTGGGATATTCGAGTGCCGTTTTGTAGAGGAAAGAGGCGTCGCACCTGAACGTGTTTCCCATAAGTCAACGGAAGCAGTCAACTTGGTGGTTTAGCTCACATCGCGTCCATGTGACCATGTAGGATTCCACCTTTGGGCATCTGCAAACCGTTGGGTTTGGATACCTTTGGACCAGCTCACATAAAACAGACCTTTTTGATAATTTTGTAGAGCTCAGTCTTTACTGAGATATTTTACCAGAGTTGGACTCGTATTCAATTCGGGACTGCCGATACTCACGAATCGTCTCTTTTGCAATCAAAAACTCCATGCTGGGATACATCAACTGGTCCGTGCTCGAGCTCCATACATCTCTTGTCTCTCTCGCCTTGATATCGCGAATAACCGCCGCGGCTCGGTTCTCCTGGTTGGTAGCATTGGCAATCGCAGCAGAATCAAATCGCAGAGCTCGTTCCGACGCGATCAGGTCCGCCCGTTTTTGTTTGTATGCTTCTAGTGTAGTCATTTAGCCCGAGTATGAAGTCCAAGTGTACAGTTCTAGAAATTCTGTTGGAGACTATGCGATTGAGGACAAGATAGAGACGATCGATCCAATCGATCGTGTTCAATAAGAACTTGTGGGAGTCAGTGGGTTTCATGAGTGTAATGAAACGAGGCGAAAAGGAGCCGAATGACACCGGTTATGGATGATGACTAATCATCACGTAGCATTACATTATTGTCGCTGCTGGAGGCTAGCTGACACAAGCCTGATCTATGCGAAAATCTTTTGGCCCGACAGCTGGAGCCCTCGATCAACGATGATACTATTTGAAGCATGGCATGACGTTGGTGGGTTTGCACGGATGGCATATGGATTGTGGTTATGTATTCCTGCTGTGCTCAAAAATCCCAAGACCCACATACCTGCTCTTGGTTTGCAATACACATTCACTGGGATGAGGCCTTCTCACCTTGTTATCAGGTCTTGTCATTATTGTATCATAATTTGACTGCTACGACGACATTTCACTTTCCCATGGGCAACAATATCACCAGCTAGCCCACTGGCTCGACATGACACCAGCGTCCTAAGCATCAAGCAGTACCTCCAACAGCATACAGACATGATCAAGGAGGAAATGTCACGCCTCAACACCAACATCATCCAGGATGCGACTATGAAAGATTGGAAAGTCATGCGCACCGTGTACACTATTCGGTTCCGAGAGCGACAAGAGATTTGGTCCGCGAGCAACAACAGAGAGCTTGGAATGCCCTTTTTGTGAGCTAAGGACATAATCGGTGAGTGGGCATTCAGTTGTATCTAGTAAAGCATTTGATTTATATTGGGTTTCAGGTCATACAGCCTGTTCAAGGCCATACGAAAGGCAAGCGCAGCTTGCCAGCCAACCCAATCGAGGCTTGCTAAAGTAAGCATATGCCCAAAGGTCCACTTTTTCATGCCCATTTTGACGCGATGTAGGCTATTTCAACATTATCGCATAGGATCTAAACTAGCCCTCCACAATTTCCCCCAGGGGTGATCCGGCGTACCTTCTTCAGCTCACTCTGGACCAGCCAAAGATGCACATTTGTGCTCCTTCCAGCTTGAATAGTACCACTCAACTTCCACCCCAAATTTGTCACCTCTTACAGACGATCTAGTTCAGCAAAACGCGAATAATGCGGGTTTAACCTCATCCGACTATGTGTCCAACTCCTGGAACCCTCTGCTGCGCGCACGAGACCAATCATCAAACAAACTCGGTGGCAAGGATGGCTTTGAACGGATCGTGAGCTCGATGAGGATCACTGCTAAAGAGGCGCATGTCCAACGCTGTACGACGACCCTGGCAAGCCCTAAAACAGGTTTCATTTCGCATACAACGACCGGGTGTTTGCAGATCTGGTCCAAGTTTGACGAGGTTTTCGATTTGACTTTGGTATTTCGTAGCAAGTGTTTTGATGGCACCTTGCTGTTCCATACTTCAGAGATTAATGCTCAACGCCAGGTTATATATGCGACGATGCGGAATATCTTGGCTGAAGAAATGACCAAGGTTGGTCTAATGAATGCGCTCTAGCGTGACTTGATATTCAAGTGGAAATATCATAGTACTCTTCATTGGAACCGAGGGAGAAACAGGAGGCTATGGCTCAGGGAGGGCCATTGGCTTGCCTTTATTGATGGCCTGCTAAATGACTGAACATAGCTGGCTTAACTATCCCAGACTTTAGCCTTACCTCGGAGCTCCCCCTGGCTGATTTTGCACGTATATATTACAGCAGGAAATTCAAAACTCGCTAATCGCCCTGACTCCCCAACCTTGAAGCATGTTGAGGTAATGACATTGATTCTCTTGCCATGCGCTTCGTTCATTGATACGTCTCGCCCTTCTGGACTCCATGCCATGCTATCGCTGTGACCGTCAGACACAGCCAAGGACACATGCTGGCATCGTTTCCAGCCCTCCAGGCTCACTCCATGGAGGGATTTATTGGGGTTAAACATTGATTCGCTCCAGCAAACCCAGTATAATGCTATACTGAGCATAAAGTTCATGTAGAAATGCATTTAAACCACTCTCGGTTTCACAGTTTCCGTGTGACTTGTATCCGCGCGTTGCGAGTTGAAGAGCTCACAAAAGGTATTGTAGGGACTGGGGGGGCAGTTGGCATATGGGCCTCATTGCACAGTCTCCGTTTTCCAGCCAAATTCTCGCATTTTGATTACATTATTATGCTTTGTATTTTTATCTTGTTTCATTTTTGTTTATACGAAGGGGCCGCTTCATTGGGAAACTTTCTGGTCGAATATTGCAACTGAACGTCAGTCCAGCTCTCCTGCCCGCAGTCCGAAGGTTATCGTAGCGTTTTGGGAAGGATGAGGAAGGTATATATTTACCTCAACGATTGGCGTCATCACAAGCATACAGGTGTTGTATGTTTGAGGCTTGATTCCGAGGGCGCGAGCCCTGCGACGGGTCAAACCTCTCAAACGCAATATATGGCATTGCGAGTCACGTTGCCGAATTCCACTGCAGCCGCTCATTCCGCGCTGGCCAGGTAATACGACCTCAACCGGGGCTGACAACATTGCCCGTTCCGTTTCCCTGCGGTCCGTCCCAACCTCCCCCGTCCTGGGTAAACCTCCACCTCACCTTGCTTGGCCTCTCCTTTTTGAACCGCACTTACGACGGGCATGGATTTTCGGGTCGACTGAATAGATTGGAGTGCTTACTTCAGCTTGGGTAGCGGGCTCTCGTTGGCTCCCAGATCATGCATACGAGTTTCGTCTTGACCGAACCGTACGCACCATCTTATTCTTGCACACTATCCTTTTCGTTTTTCTACATGTCTTCTAGCCGACGGCCGTTATGCGAATCGCGACTCGAAGTATCGTATTTAGTAAATGACTTCCCGTAACGGCTAAAGCTAAGGCCAAGCTGCTCCAAAGCTGGAGGGATTACAACGCGGAGTAATCAGCCATTTGTACATTATAATTCCACCCAGACGGTAGCTTAGCATAGCCTAGGTTTAGTTCTTATGGAAAGTCATCCAGTTTCGGAGTGATCGAGTTGAAGTGTGGGGATGAATATTCCTATAGGTAGTCCCGTATTTTATGATATGACATCCACCTTTATACGAGAATACCTGCGTTGGTAGAAAATTGGCCACTTAAAAGATGTTGATGATAAGCGTCTATTCCGTCGGATGGCACTCGAGCTTGTTGCCTCTTGCTCAGTATGCAGGGGCCGTTGCCGGCTGAATAGTATCCTTGAAGTCCGGCTCGGCGCTCATATGCCGATTCCAGACTGGGGTCGATTCTAACTTGGGGTGATTGCACACAAAACAAATCTGCTGGGGGAGGCGCGCTTGTGTCTATATTTGGCACTCGATGCCACCATACTATTCTTGACCATATATTCACAATCACACGCCTGATCCCCAGCTACGTCATACCGCTCGAATTAGCATAGCTGACATAATCGCCTCGACGCAAACGTGGCTGAATTGACGTGGCTCGACTACGCTTGGATACGTGGGAGCGCTGTCCGAGATGAGACATACAGACGTGTCCGAGTGTCGACTTCGCGCCATTCAAATCTTCGCCAATTGAATCGGTTCTCAGGACGTGGCGCTCTTGATTTGCCTGATTCGAGTCTGCTGCCAATCACCCGCTCCTCGACGTATACCAAGAATATATCACATTTTCAGCAAAAACCTAAGCTAGGTAGGAAAGGAAAGAGTGGAAATACAAGCGGGATGTCCTGTACGATTATTTATTATAAACCAAACCACTCGTTCGAGTGGATATGTACAACATCGCATGCGATGACTCTAGGAGCGCAAAAAAGAGGGAATCAGAAGAAGAGGTATGTGGTTATGAACACGCCCTATAGTCGACGTTAGTCAAATCGCCAAGGCCGAAAGGAGGTAAAGCGCACCATCGCAATCAACACGACCAACTGCAGTGGGACACCCTCTTGGTGGGTCGCAACCATTTGCTCGGTCTCGACAATTGTTCCTTCCTCGGATACGTCATCACCCATGATGGTTGTGCTCCCGTCTTCACTCTGGACTTTACGTCTCCTCATAGTTCCAGCCGGGGGAATGCTCGCCAACAGTCCGCGCAGACGGTTAATCTCAATTTGCGCCTCTGCATATCGCTGGTTGAGCTCGGCAAATGCTGCATCGTTGAATTTGGAGTCTTGGGGTTGATTAGAAGGACCTGGCGTCGTGGGGTTCGAGGGCGTAACAACGTTGATTTCGACCACGTTTGGCGGCTGTGGCTTTTCTTCTTTTAGGGGCTCGATTGTTTCGTGGTGGGTAACGACCTCTTCGGCGACCATGTATTCTTGAGCGCCTGGGCTCGATGCGCGCTCGCGTTCGCCATGTCGGGGTGGGGGCGAGGGTGTGGGTGAAGGAGGTGAAGGGGCGGTCTGGACGGCTGCCGAAACTGGCGCGGCTACGGGCACAGACGGAACAGGTGGCACGGGCTGGCTTGGGTATTCTCGAGTCTGATTAATATCAGGGATGGGGTGTGAGGGAGGGTGTGGGGAGGGTGTGCGCGAGGACGTGCGTACGATTTCACTTGGGGGGATGGTGCGGATGGTATCGAAGCGCTAGGCGTCCAAATGCAGTGAGTACTAACCCTAGCGTCAGCCAGATCTAGGACCAGACGTACCTGTTCGCCTTCAGTCATGACGCTTTGGTTGGCGCCAATGTCTTCCTCCTCGAGCACTTGGCCCTCGGGTGGCAGGTACGCGACTTTGATTTTTTGTTGGTGAATTTGAGGTGGTTTTTCGTCGTCGTCAAAGATCCACTGTAGCGAGAATGAGTATGAGAAAAGAATGGGAAGCAAGGTAACGCACCATGTCGTGTGCAGATTTGGATTGGCGTTCAGGTGTGAGGATCATGCTCTGGACCAAGAACTTGTCCTTGCACTTGTGGGACAGCGGAGGGTCCTCGCGCATCGCCTGCAATAGCACTGTTCCCAATGTGAGCTCCTGCCAGTTACGTGCTCCATACGACCCACCTTGGACATCGACGCTGTCTCCTGGCTCGATGACGCCCGAGTTTGGCCGGACGCAGTAGAGCTGGGAACGAGTGAGCGGATGACGTCAGCAGAGTGGCTTGGGAACGGCGTACCTTGGGCGCGGTCGTCTTGACCTTGAAGGCGACCGGCTGGGGGTTGTGGTTGGTGACGGTGAGCGTGCGGCGGACGACCTGTGTGAGCGGGCCTACAGCGCACACGATATGACCACGTGTACTACCTCAAACAAGAGCCATGACGCACGATTGAAGCCGAGCTGGTTGCCCGGGTTGAGTTGTACAGACATTTACGGGCGGCGACGGGCGGTGGTTTGGCGGTGACGAGGACAAGTGTGGACAACGCCTGATGAGGTGGAGGTCGAGTACACGCGGAAAAACACCACGGGGGTGTGAGGCGGGCCACGTGACGCGATGACACACGCTCACGTCATCTGTCGTGTTCGATACGCGTCTCTTGCATCGTACCACCATCGAGGTCATCATGGCCAGCACGACACGCAACCCCAAGACGACGCACTACGAGTTTTTTGGGCCGCCCGGCGCCGCGTTTGTCTCGCTCACCGTCCCCATCGTCATCTATGCGCTGTACTTTACCTGCAACGAGGCCTCGGGCGGGTGTCCTCCCCCCCTCTGGGCCCTCCCCGTCTATTTCGTCCGCAGCGTCGGCGATGTCGACTGGTGGAAGAGCCTCTTTGATGTCCAGGCTACCATCGCCTACTTTGCCTGGTACGCCTTTACCGTCGTCGCTTGGGCTGTCCTGCCAGGTGATTGGGTCGAGGGAGTCGAGCTGCGAAACGGGGGCAGGGCTGACTTATAAAATCAATGGTTTGTCTATTTTCTCTCTGCTCAGACCTGTGGCTCATGATCGTGACAGCCTTTTCGACCATGCTGCTTGCGCTTGGCCTCGTGGCCGGATGGATCATGAATTTTGGACCTCAGTCGTTTACATTCATTTTTGACCACTGGGTTGGATTCTGCACTGCAGCCCTCATCAACTCGTTGATTCAAGCAACGTGGTGCTACTATGCTTCATTCAAAAACCAAGACCAGCGCGAGCTTGCATTGGGCGGAAACTCGGGCAACATGATCTACGATGTAAGCCCCCCCTGCTGTCGCAACGATCGATTTCAACTCATCATGATGTAGTGGTTCATCGGACGGGAACTCAACCCTCGCATCGGCTCTTTTGACATCAAGTCCTTCAACGAGTTGCGCCCAGGCTTGATCCTGTGGCTACTGGCCAATATCAGCGCGTGCTGTGAACAACTTACCCGCCGAGGCACATGGATCCCAACCGATTCTATGGGTCTGGTCTTGCTCTTCCAGGGACTGTACGTTGCGGACGCCCTGTACAACGAGGTAAGCCCTAGCCGTAGGATGATCTTCCTTTTTTAGCTTATTCACTCGATCCTTCTCAGCCCGCGGTCTTCACCACGATGGATATCACCACCGATGGCTTTGGGTTCATGCTGTCGGTCGGCGATCTTGCCTGGGTCCCCTTTGTTTACTCTCTCCAAGCCCGCTATCTCGCATTCACACCCGTCGAGCTCGGTCCATTCTGGGCCAGTGTCATTTTCGCCGTTCACGGACTTGGCTACTGGATCTTCAGGGCAAGCAACAATGAAAAGAACGAATTCAGGAATGGGCGGAACCCAAAGAGTGAGACAATCGACTTTGGCATCAGATTTGGGATAGGGGCTGATGACGAATGCGGCGTAGATTTGACAAGCTTCCAGACCGAGCGCGGAACTAGGCTTTTGACGAGCGGGTGGTGGGGCATGTGCCAGCACCCCAACTATTTGTAGGCTAAATTCTTTCACCTGATCGTCCTCGGAACTAACGCCAACTCAAACAGGGGCGACTTGGTCATGGCCCTCTCCTACTGCCTCCCGACGGGTTTCAACACACCGATCACCTATTTCTACCCCATCTACTTTTTGATTCTGCTGGTGCACCGACAGAAGAGGGATACTGAAGCTTGCGAGAAAAAGTATGGGAAAGACTGGAAGACCTATACGGACATCGTGCCGTGGAGGATTTTCCCGTACATCTATTAACGAGACATGGATGCTTTTTATGCAGGGGAATTCGACAGAGGATATCGTATTGTAGTACTGTACTCTTGGTTCAAGTGTACTTATTTTCGGGTGTAGCTCTTGTTCCGTTTCGAGGACAAAAAGGGTGCTTGTAAATGCGTTCATGCATAAGTTATCCATTTCAAAACGCCCTGCGCGAGATTTATACGTTCAAATATCCTAAAATAGTTTCCAACACATCTTGCGAAGCCGGAATCCAAAGCACCTCCTCAAGCCCTCCGCCCTCTTCTTGACTCTTTTCCCTCTCTTTCGACACCACCATCCCGTGATCCCTAAATTCCCCTAGCAAACCCCTCATAGCGGCCTCGTTGGCTGCAATGAATTCGTCCCGCGCCGCACCAAGCAGTACATCAAATCCAACGCCATACTTGTCCATTCCGGACGCCGGCACCCGAACGACACCCTCGTCCTGGAGCGCAGCCAACTGGCGAGACGCAAGTGATCGAAATAGCTTTTGCGCCTTGGCCGTGACCGAAGCAAAGACGTGTTGCGCAGCCGAAGGTGTGACTTCGGCTATCACCGCCGCCGAGGCACCACCACCACCAACAGCGGCGGCGGCGGAAGCAGCAGATGTCGATGGAGGAACCGTCAGATCGCGATGAGCCAGTTCGGCCATGTACGGCTCAAACGTCGTGAGATCGTGCCAGAGCCAACTCCAGCCCTTGAATGCACGTTCGCCCGGGACCTCTTCCTCAGCATCGGCATCGGCGTCGGCGTCCCGGGCATGTCTGTCGTTGTGTCGAAATGGGGCCAGGTGGGGTTTACGCGCCAACGCTTGGTCCCGGGAGAACAAGAGCGCCGAGTTGACGTGGTCGACCGATGCGATGAGGTGGACGTGTTTGGCCGAGGCGATCGTGGTCAGCACGCGTTGCGCGCGCGGGGTACGGAGTTGCGGTGCATCAATGTTGTGGATGAGGAGAAAGAGCGGGTCGACGTCGTCGCTGCGAAAGAACGAGTAGACTCGTTTTGCGCGGTTCTCAGCTGTGGACGTCTCGAGCTTTTCAGAGTCGACTAGGTCGGGTACTTGTTCGATCGAGGAGAGGATGTCGGACGTCCCGACGGTGGGCAGGTAGCCATTGACGACGACAACATGGCCGTGTTCGGCGCATTGGGTCGTGGCGAATTCATTTAGTATATTTCGCTTGCTGCCGTATCCATAGAACAAAAGATTGAACCCCTCGACGAGTTCTTCGAGCCAGTACCCAAAGAGCGCACGCGCGTCGTCTTTCAGCCGAGCCCGTTCGGCGGCGTGTTTTTGGTGTGCGGGGGACGAAGAGAGCCAATGGTCGAGTTGCGCTCGAGATAGGGGTACAGATATCTGAGAATAAAGTGTGTCTGAGGATTTGTTCGATTTGGAGTTGTGGTGAAAGTAGAGGTCGAATGGCGAGGTCTTGGATGCCATCGTGCTCGGCTCGTGGGAGAGGACCACGTGCGTGTGGCGGGTGGCACGTGCTCTCGATCGGGTTGTCGCCCGCCAACCCCCGTGTCTTGGCCTCGCAGTTGCAAAACTAGCCCTGCTTCTAATTCTCATCAATCAGTAGCTTTCATTTCATTCGTTCGCCCTTATCGTGACTCAGGGTCTAATTGTATGCGCCTCCAGCAAAGGGCTCGCTGGCTGCGGCATCCGGGAGCCGCCACCGTGGCCTTTCGGCAGCCTCATCATCACCGAACGAATCCCGCGATACCAATCTTTGTTTTTTCGACCCCTTTCGACCCATTTGATGACGAACGCCGAGGCCCATGACGGAGCACGACGTAGCGCATAGGTATGAATGCGGGCGGAACTGATACGGACCGGTTTCGAAGTCTGGCCACTCCGCAGATCTTGGGGCGCTTTTGGAGTTCAGTAATATTATTGACGTTGCGCCGTAGGATATTACACTCCTCCTGGGTCCCTTCCAATGACGACAAGGCAGGTCATGAGACGAGGGTATGATGACAGTTGTCCCGATTCATATCATTCATTATTCATTTCTGGTCGGAGTATAAAACCAGACCTACGCCAGGCTTGTTGAGACACCACCTGCAGCTCTTTAAACGTGTAGAGTTACCTTTTTCAACAATGGCTACTACCACCGCTCTACCCACAACTGCTCCTGGCCGTGCCACCTATCCTGACACCCGCGCGACGCACGACACCACCGCACTCGCCGGCAATGGCAGTCACGGCAAGGGCGACCGTCCTGGATTATTGCACCTTGATTCGCAGGTGAGCAGTTTTCAGCGTTTCAGCTTGGTTGTGTTTTGGCTAAGCAGATGTTTTTACAGCCTGGGTTCCCCGACTATGGAAGCCGTCGTCGCTTTGCGAACCCATCGCCCACTGGGTTGTTCGCGCTCGCAGCCACCACGTTGATGTGGTCATTATTCAATGCCCGGACTAGGCATATCTACCAGGTATTTCCGTGGGTCTGACTCAGCCGGGCGAGGGTGCTCAATCTTGATACCCAAGGTTAACGCTGTGATCGGAATGGCGCTTCTTGTTGGTGGATTGTGCACTTTGCTCGCGGGAATGTGGGAATTTGCGATTGGAAACACATTTGGCGCGACAGGCAAGTGGTCGTGATCCACCCTTTCGTTCGAGCTTTTGGCCTAACTCGTATTTCGATAGCATTTACACTCCTTGGTGGCTTCTGGGGAGCGTACAGCATCATGTACTGGAACGGAACGGGTGCACTGAGTGCATACGATAGTGAATTGGGCAGCGCGCTTGGTATTTTTGTGCGTGTTGATCAACCAAGCTCTTTCAACGGGGGAACTAACAATGGTTATTAGTATATGGTCTGGATGGTTGTCGCACTCATGCTCTTCCTCGCCACGTTCCGAGCGTCAATCCCATTGAGCGGGTTCTTCTTCTTCCTCCTCTTGACGTATATCCTCCTGGGTGCCGCACACTTTACCGGACGTGGTACGTTCCTCCGTTTTCGGACGATATCGAAAGCTCGAGCTTACTTTGAAATCTAGTCTCTGTGCTCCGAGCAGGTGGCGTTATCGGCTGCATTGCTTCCATGTTCGCGTTCTACAGCGGAGCTGTCGGCTTGCACGACCGTCACACTTCGTACTACAACCTCCCGGCTTTGGGACTGGCGAAACGTACGACGGATCCGACTGATACCAATCGCTACTAAACGCGAAAAGGCCTGATGATTCCTGACTTTAAGGATTTGCACGATTCCCCTGCCTCAAATCATGAATCCTTTGTGCTTCTTTATTTCCCGACTTGTAGCTTCTTGACCGCCTGAATTTATCTTTACTCAAGAATTTTAATGTGTTTCAGCGACTTCATTGTAACGATTCAAAAGCACACAATGAATTTTTTATTGAATGTGCTCCCCGCTGTCGGTTTGGTCATTTGATTCACGCAATCTCTTCGACATGCCAATCATGTTTCGCATCCTCCTCACGTACAAACGCAACCTAAGCCCCCAAAGACTTTCAGTGTAGGCAGAGGATCCAGGCGCGTATGTGCCTACTTTGGGGGAGTGAGCCCAGTCAGGGGCTAGGTATAGGTACAGTTTCTCTGACCCGTTCATGACGTGCAGCCTGTGGTATATGCATCAAACACGCGGAGATTTTGTTGTATCAGTTGTCTACCCACTTGTATGTATTTTTTCCTGTCGATTCCATAGCAAGACCAATAGCGGATTCAGTAGCGACGGCTGTCACATTAGGATGCAAGGACGTAGCGACTCCAATGAATTTGCGAAATAGCTCGTTCTGGAAGAAGAGGGTATCGTCTGGCTGTCGATGAACTATCCACTACCGATTTCGTTTGTGGTCAACCAGCATATGGGTTTAAACCTGGAATCCCACACTCACGGATTGTTTTCCGTGTTTGCTATTGGAGCTCGTCGCATACACCGGGCTATCAGTGTCTCCATTCATCATGGTCAATATTTTCTGGTCCGACAAATATAGACGAATGGGAAATTTATATGACATCTTGTGATTTGGGCTGGTCGAGGTCGTTGCACCGAGATGGTCGTACCGAGGCGGGCTGAATAGCCCCAGTGATTCAGCCACTGACGTATAAAGAGAAGAGCTCCATTATCGTCATATACCCCAATTCAATCTGATCCTGAAATCTTGTTCGCTTTGCTGAAGAACCCGGTGACTAATTTGTTCGTGTTTGTCGGAGGCGTGCGTGAGTCCAAATGATTGGCGGTGCAATCGTTTGTTCTCCTTTTGGAAAACAAACACGTTGCCACCCAGGATTGCCACACTTTGGATCCTATAAGAGCGCGATACCCAGCTTTCTTAGCCTTTGTCCCACCTCTGACATCACTCGAGAGCATGGAGCCGCAAGTTCTGCTTGTGGACTCAGTGTCCGAGCGTTCACGTCGATCCAGCCGTTCATCTTCATTCTCCGAATCCTCTGAGCCCGGGAATAATGCGCACTCATCCTTTGATTTTGTCGATGTCACCGGCTCTCCGCCCCCAGCTGTAGACGACAAGGACATGAACACAAATGAGCAAGCTCGACATCGTCGCGAACTTTTGGATTTGATCAATCGATTACGAGGGATGGGGTTCGTCTTCAAAACGACAGCGAATAAACCACAAGCATATTGACAACGAGAGTGAATAGTCTTGCCGCTGAACTCGAACTTCCACAGATCGCTTGCATCGGCTCGCAGAGCGTTGGAAAATCCTCGCTGATCGAGTCTATTTCCGGGGTGAGTTTGTAGTATTCAATATGCTGGCGCGTTGATATTTACAGTACTATCCTAGATCGCACTTCCTCGGGCGCAAGGAACTTGCACACGGTATGGTGACCCGAATAGATGACCTATTTTCGCTGAACCGACCAGCTGAGTTAGTTGTCCCATCGAATGCCGGTTGAAATACTCCGAGACAGACTGGAGCGCAAATGTTTTGCTTCGGTTTGAAGGCGGAAAAGACGGATACACCGGCCCAACTAAAGAAATTCGGTTTGGTGAGTTGCTTGTCCTGACCGGCTAATAGTTTGATTTACGTACTGGTTGCAAGGTGACACCATGACTTCTCGTGATGAAGTGCAAGAACGAATCCGAAGGGCCCAGCTTGCGATCCTCAATCCCACGGTCGATCCATTAACCTTTTTGACTGGTGAAGAGAATACCCAGAATAGATCTCGTTCTTTCTCTCAGAATTGCGTAATCGTCGAGTTGTCTGGGAACCAGCTCTCGGATTTGAACTTTGTTGATCTACCGGGTGAGAAATATGCGTTTATTTCCTCTTGAAATTGTGACTTGATGACATCCTTGTACAGGACTGATCGCCAACGTTTCCGACGATCGGAATATTGGCGACATCACCCTTGTCGAAAAACTAGTCACATCATATATCAGCCGTCCTAGTTGCCTAATATTGCTTACAATCAGCTGCGAGAGTAAGACGCCATTTGCGAGAGATGAATTGATAGTTAAACCAAGTTTTGCAGGTGACTTTGAAAACCAAGGTGCTGGCAGACTTGCTCGCAAACACGATCCGAAGGGACGCAGAACAATTGGTATTTAGGTTTCCAACGCCATTGATCTTTGGCTTAACTGAAATTTCCTAGGTGTACTTACCAAACCTGACCGCATTGAGCCCGGTTCTGAAGAGCCATGGATATCCATGATCAAAGGTGATTCAAACGCCTTGATGCACGGCTGGTTTACTGTCAAGCAGCCGTCAGCACGTCAGCTCGAAGCCGGGCTCTCGTGGGATGGGGCACGCCTTCTCGACCGCCAGTTCTTTGAAGATACTCCTCCGTGGAGCACCATCGACACTCAATACCGACACAGATTAGGATGTGCAAATCTCATCGCCCATCTAGGAGATACTTTAGGAAAACTTATTCTTACAAGGTATTGATTTCAAGGTCCACGCGAGTCGCCACAAGTAGCTAGCGCTGATCAAATGATCCTTAGACTTCCGGATATACGCAATGAAGTTGAGCGCCTCATACAAGTCAATGCCAAGGCTTTAGCTGCCCTTCCGACTGGTACGACGCTCGACCCACTTGCTGAGATCCTGCAGGCAGTCAACGAATTTACTCGGGATGTATCGCGTCACGTAACAGGGGACCCAAGGTCGGGGCGTGCCGGGTTGGTTCAGGCCTTGGTTACGTCTGCGAAAGCCTTTCAAGATCAACTACGAGGTATCACCCCAGTATTCAGACCCGTTTCCAAGGATGGTTCGCATAGGGGGTGGACAAGCGTCCCTCCAAACTTTTTACCTAAAGGAGAAACGTGGCCTTCGAGGTCAGAGCACGGTCGCACGTATTGGTTAGAGGATATTGTGGAGCTGGCGGAAGGGTATGTTCATTGCAATGTGTGTGTTATGTATAAACATATACTAACATCGGCTCTACACTAGAGCAAGGACTAGAGAACTCCCAGGTGCGTTATTATCAATTGTTCCCAAACACGTCAAATTAATCTAGCCCCCTATTCAGGAGAGTTCCCTTTTGCCGTGAAGGAAGAGCTGATCGTTCGTACAATCGATTCTTGGCGTGCGCCTGCCGAAGATGTTTTCGTTCGCGCACAAGATATTTTTCTGCAGCGTCTCACCTCGCTCGTCGAGAAACACTTTGAAAAGTACACATATGGGGGGCTGCGGGGGGCTGTTATGTTAGTCGCTCCTATCTATCATAGCATGCAACGTTCAACAGTTCACTCTGACTTTAGGAAAATTGTTGTGGAGAAACTCGAAGAGCTGAAGCGAGCGACAGAACAAGAACTAAATTTTTTAATTAAAATGGAGTCCCTTCCATTCACGCTAAACTCGCACTACTACCTGGATTATAGGGAAAATTTCCTAGCGCACTACAAGTACCATCAAGGCGATCAAAATAGACATATCCGTATACTCAGGGAACCCGAGTTATCGACAACCACACGCCCGGTAACGGGACCCCGAACTTGGAACGAACCTATGGAAGAAAAGATCGACCACGTTGAAGAAGCCTTGAAAAGCCTGAGGCTCGCCGGTCTGCAAGGCCTGAAGAGGGAAGATATGGTCAAACTCCTCCCTGCAGATTTCTCTACAGAAGCTGCGCTTGAAACTATGGCGAGCGTTAGAGCTTATTATCAAGGTTCGCGCATTATGTTTTTCAGAATGGAAAACTTGATTAAACTATGGAGTTACAGTCGCATACAAGCGTTTCGCCGATAACATCCCCTTGGCTATCGATCAGCGATATATCCATGCTTTCGACGAAACGATCTTGGTTACATTGGTCACCGGACTCTCACTCAGCGGTGAGGGTGCAAGTGAGCGATGCGCTGCATGGTTGGCCGAATCACAGGCGGTCATCCGCCAGCGCGCTGAGCTGCAAGATCGCAAGTTGAGACTTGCAGAAGCCAAAAGGGAGCTACTGGAGGTGCCGGGAATTAGCGCTATGCACGAAAGGATTACGAAGCCGCTAAAGAAACGAGTTCGCCGAAGAAGCCAAGCATCCCGAGCGGTGGCGGGGGATAGCCCAGCAAGCCCTTCGGGCTCGCAGAATCATCCATTTGAAGACCCTACCTCACCGGAAGACCGACATTCACTAGAAATAGATGGGGTCTTCACAGTAGAGGCTGTACCCGCAGTGCCTGAATTACCTCGCATGCGCCCTGAAGCTCAGGTATTTCAGCCACGAAACATCTTTGGCGGGCGTCGATGACTTGCTTGAGCTATTAGATAGCTTTTCCAGTTAAATTTTGTATTGACACACGCGATACGTTGGTTCAACATGGCATAGTTTCAAACTTTCAGTATTGGCACAGCCTCATCGGATAACACGGAGTGTCACCACCACTTGAATCACTCCAAGAATCGAACTCTCCATGGCTCTCCACAAAGTTTCGAAGGCAACAGCGAGGCCTGCAACATAGCATTATTAGTTGATTCATAGAGTTCATAGCAGACTGTTTACTTGGGGAGGGAATATCCGCAGCAACGAGAACTCCAGGCACAGTTTTTCGCCATCGTCCTCGACGTAAAAGCTAATATCATCAGCGTCAGCGCCGGTGTGCACCAATATATTTTATATAAAATCCCTACTGAAAGCGACCCTCGTCATCTACTTTCTGGAAATGGAATTCCAGAGGTTCACTACGGGTCACGATCGAAGCATTCGGACGAACTGCCCCGGCTACACCCAGGTATTTGTTGTATTTCAGGTTCCGGAACGTGATGGTGTTTTCCGAACAATGCTGGATGACCCACTGAGATAGATCTAGGTGAGAAAACTTGAAAACACGATTACAGTCAACACACCTCTTGTTCGCCTGGATTTCCGGTAGGAGGTATGATGATAATATGCGCATCCTCGCTGTCGCTTTGCATGGTGAGCAAAGACTCTTGCTCGCCCTTGGAAATTAGAGCAGGGATTGTAGGGAAGGTCATCGTGGTAGTGTGCTGTAAGATCGTGGTGAGGGGGGTCCACTGGGCTCGACGGAGAATTTATACCGAGATTCGGACATCGAACCAGATAGGTTGAGTGACATCAGAAGAAAATGATCATTTGCCATTCTTGGGCTCATCCCTGGCAATGAATTATACGAGATGGGGCCGGACCGATGAGAAGTACACGAGCCCAGACCCCTTGCGAGAGTAACCGAACAGTCCCCAAATTTGAGGCCGGGTGTACAAAGTTTTATTGTGTTGGCCCACGTTTGCCATGAGTGTGGAAAAACCCAAAGGCGGGGAGGAGGGAGTCATCGGACCGAGTCCGAAAGAACAATCATGAGCTACGCCAACGGTCGGTCTTTTGGGTTTGTATATAACTTGGAAAAATGGGGGCGCTTGTCGTCAACACATCGTTATACATTTCTTCTCCAACAAGGCGCACGGTGAAAACTGTGAACTGGCCTACTTGAAGCCCCTACAACCCATCTCTTTTTGCGGCTCGTTCCTTTATTGAACTAAAGATGCTGAGGGGTTGAACATTTTGCATGAGACATATTAAAATGGAAGAGGCCGGTGAATACGGGGCACGGGCAACGCAAGGCAAACGCCATCCTTCATCCATTGTTTCTGTCGTATCACCAGTCTCCAGCCCGCTCAGTATTTTGCCAACGGGCTGCCGGTGATTTTATGACGAGGATAAGTTGAAACCCTTAGAAACCCAAATACCACTAGCGGCATAATAAGGAGGTGGTTGAAGGCAACAGCCATTGTCCCATCGGTCATTTAGCCAAGTGGTTGCACCAGCCCTGGCCGTATTGACGAACCGCCATTCCGTCAACACACGCGGGAGAAAGCCCACTGAATATCTCATTCTCAGGGAATTTCTGAATCAAGTCCATATTGGGGACGTAGGTGAGTATATATGCGCTATAGTTCACTCATTTTCAAGTGTATCTACGTCAAAAGTACCGACTAGAGAGCTTTTCCAGCCCGGGGAGCCTACTCTACAAACTTGAGGGTCCAGGTAGTTCCGTTCCGTCCAGGCATCAAGGCAGACTATGTCATATAGTTTTAAGATGCTTCAAGTGGACAGAACAGGTCGACTTACGCGGGGTGGAAAGATTTCATTGGGGGAAATGCTGAGGCTTAGGTTTGTGCCGTCGTCTCCCAAGACTGTGAACCTAGAGTGGCCAGATTGTCAGTGTTAGGAGTCGATTTCGTAGTGGCTGGAATAGCGCTTACGAATAATCACCAGAATCGTTGCTCTCTGCAGTGAATAGTAGTGGGTCGTCGCGTAGGTAAAGCCACGCATTCACACGAAGCTCCGAGGAGCTGCTCTCGATCCCAACGTATTTGCCAGAGGAAATATGCTTGATCGCGACCTTGTTTTCTGAACATTCTTCAATGACCCACTAGAAAAACATGTGATTGTTCTGTCAGAGACGGTTCCTATTAAAGCTAACCTTTTGAAGTGGCGTTTCGTCCAAGGGCACAAGCGTGACTGGTGTTTTGTTGGCATCTAGTCCGCCAGTGAGAGCCAGGCCGTCTGGCTGAGTGATATAGCAGGGTTTCGATGTTATGGACATATAGATGATCTTGTACCGCGAAACTATGAAAGAGGACGAGCCGAGTGAGTAGGTTCTATTGAGATCTATATGCTACTATATGGGCGGCAAATCATGGCGGTACACTAAACGGGCGTTAGTAGACGATGATCATCACTGTCTTGTCCATCAAGGGTGACCTTGATCAAGATTTAACGAGCGGTATGATTTCCAAGTTGGGAAACAAATCGCGGGGCACCTCACACCTAGCCTGTATTCATGCTGATTGAATATACCAAGAACAATGGCCATCGAAGAAAACAACAAGGTATTATACAGGCGGGCTCAAAGGTGGTGCGGCGTCATCAATACTTCCAATTGCACGAGACCACCCCGCAAAACGCATTCATCGCATCTACTTCTATGTAGATACCGTCAGTTTGACTAATCACGTCCACGCGAGCGACGCACCTTTTTCTTTTTCGACCCCTTCCCTCGATTGACCTTGGCTGGTGCCTTGCCTCGCGGCGCGGTGCTTTTGCGCGTCCCTCTTCGGGCAGTGGGTGCATCTTAGGGGCCGGCTCAGAGATGGCAAGATATGAATTGAGGAAACACACCTTCTGCCTCTGCTTCGCCTTCCTCTTCTGCCCCTTCCTCGGCTGCCTCGGTCGCAGCATCCGTCTCGGCGTCATCCTCTCCTTCAGTCAGGTCGCTCAGCTCCGAGTCGTCATTGGTCAAGCCCGCGTTGAGGTGTCGCTTCCGGGGTTTAGAGGTCTCGCTCTCTCCGCCGGGAGTAGCCGCGCGGCGGGAAACCATGAGGTCGTTGAACTGAGCATATGGCAAGGAAAATTCGCGAAACCAGGGGTGGCTGTAGAGCACGGCGGGATCGGTGGAGTTGGGATATATGATAGGGCGCCCGGTTGTGGTGTCGTATTGGTGGTAGTCTAGGTCGTCGAGCGCATCGAGGTGGTAGAGAGTGGCGAGTTTGGCCCAGATGTCGGCGACATCGACCCAGAGGCCGGACTCGTTGCGGATGCTGCGGCGGAGGGTGAGCATGTGGAAATGCTTGTGCATCCCCACCGGCCGCGCCCGCTCGACCGAGCGAAACAGCGCGATCTCGCCCTCGAGCGTGTCCAGAAACCCAGCAGGCGCCTGCGGTTCGTTGTCGTCGAACATATCAGCGGTGGCGCACGTGACCAGCTCGGCGAGCACACATGTGCAAATATCGCCCGCCCCAATGCACTATTGCCAACATACCGGCTCACGCTGCCTTTCGACAACCCCGAAAGATGTAATACAACCCATCTAATATCTCCGGTTTAGGCTATGGCAATGGCGATCCCATTGTTCATCTTACGGGTATACCCACATTTTATAAGCTATGCCCGTTGACGGCCGTCCGCAGTGCATCTGAAACGGCACATGAGTAACCAGACGCTTACAAAATTGGCCGGTTCAACTCCAAAATTGGAATCCGGAAAATGTCATATAGTAGGCTGAGCCAACACAAGCCAGCCATCAGAATTTAAACGTCCTCTTCGATTGCCGCGCGAGGCTGAAGGGGATACAACAGTGGGATTCCGTGCCTTTTGATGAGCGAATTCGAAGCGCCAACACTGCGTTTGCGGACTCTATAAAAGCATGGGTTTCATAGACGGGGCTAAAAACAAACTCCTTGCTCCCTACCGTTGCCCAATGATCGTCCCTTCGTGTTCTGCGATGTTGTCTGCCTTGGCAGTGCTCTCGGCTGGAGCCTTGGCTCATCCAACCAAGCGCACGACACCACTGTGGGAAACCTTGCCGCCCACACCCAGTCTACCAGGGAACCCAGCTGGAGTAAAGACGCCCGTCAACGGAATCCAGATCTGGCACGCCGAATTTGGGACAAGATCGTCTGCTCTGCCTGTTCTTATGATTCATGGCGGCTTCGGGAGCTCGAACTATTGGGGCAATGTAGTGCAAATACTCATGAAAAAGCATTATGTCATTACGATGGACTTGCGGGGCCAGGGGCGAAGTACCATGGACAGCACCCCGTTTACGTACGATCTCTATGCCCAGGATGGTGCGTAATATCCTCTTGTCTCGCCTTACCCTCCCTAAATGCTTGGTTTCCAGCTGCTGAAATCCTCAAGAGCTTGGGTATCTACAAAGCCGCGTGGGTCGGTTGGTCGGACGGCGCAGATACAGGTTTGCTGGCCCTTTGTCACCAACTCATTACCAAGTCTAACCCGCACTCTTAACAGTGCTATCCGCTCTACTAAACACCACACTTGCACCCATGGTACAGAGGGCTTTTATAACAGGTGCCAACCACAACGTTGCGTGAGTATACATTTGCCCCCTCCTCCCCATGATCCGATCCTTACCACGCCCAACCTTAGGGCGGGCAACGCGACATTCCAGAATACAGCCATCTACAACCAATTCGTGACGCGAGCTGCGGCAGAGTATCAAGCGTTCCAGCCAAACGGAAACCTCACCGCCCTGGCTAATGCTATTACCACACTCGAAAGCACTCTGCCGCAATGGACCGGGTCAGATCTCGCCAAGATCCCATTGGGCCCTCTGCTTACGATGAGTTGGGGACAATACGAAGAAGCTGTCAACTTGTCCGAGCCGTCCGTGATGCATGGATTTCTCCCCCAGGCCAAGCTGCATATAATGACCAATGTCTCACATTTCGGTCCTATACAGGATCCAGCGCAGTTTGCTGGACTGGTGGAGGATTTCATGGCTTAATTCTGTAGCATAACACAACGCAAGGAAAATGCACGTAATGCAACTCATTGTTGAGGATAATCCCGTCTCTTACATGTTGAAACCCCCAAAGACTACTCTTCCGTCTAACATCGTCGCAACCACCCCCGAGCTGAGAATCTCGTTATCCGGAACTGTCATGATATCCTTGGATAACACAGTCAAGTCCGCCCTCATCCCCCTAGCGATCTTTCCAAGATGACGCTCTTGGAAGCTAGCGTATGCGGCATTGGCGGTCATTCCTCGGAGAGCTGAAAAAAAAAAGTGTTTGGTTAGGGCGGGTTATGCCGGGCATTTCAGTTGTCTGACTACCAACCTTCGGAGCGGGTCATTCGTTGTTCGGGATACCATCCTCCAGGCCCGTGCGGAGATGTTCCTTCGGGAGACAATCTCGTCACAGCAGCGTAAAACCCCTTCCATCACGAGCGTCAACATGATCACCTAAGGTCCACGAGACAACTCACTAGTAGCGGATTGATTCCCTCGACTGGAAAATCGGACCCGGTCGTGACCATTGCCCCGTTTCTGGTAGATATTAGCCAAACCCGAATCGAACAACCTGGGAAATGTGTCGTACTGGATCAGGGTACGCCATGCATATGCACCTTTAATTCGTTCAGGCCCCTGAGGGCATTATGAATTCAAGTTTAATATGAATATCAATGTTGGCTTACTAGGCGAGTCTCGGCATAGCCCATATCACTCGTTCTGCGAATCAAATTATATTGCTGCCTTGACCATGCTCGATGAAATAGATACCTACGCATGAGTCGGTTGCACGCTCGCAATGACTAGCAAGGTCAGTCGCAATTTGCCTTAGAGGGATATCTAAACATACCTCCCAGATCAGCAAGTCGTTTTAGATCGGCCTGAGTTAGTATTTGAGCATGTTCAATACGTAGGCGTGGATCGGGGTTGGTATTTGTTGAGTTTTGAAGAACTTGCTCGTAGGTGTCGAGAATGAGGTTGTTGGCTCGGTCCTAACAAATAAATGGGATGAGAGGTGCAATTACGGGTACAAAGGTAAACCTTACACCTATGCAATGGGTATTCTACGTTCCGGCATCAGTTTCCAACATCTTGCAACTAGGGAGTCAGCGTACCACTTGCCAGCCCTGTTCCTCTCAAATTTAACCAAAAAAAAGAAGATCCATCACTCTGTCACTCACATCATTAAAGAAACTCTTGATCAGATTCTCAAACACCTCTGGGCTGCTTCTTAATATCCCGGTTGTGTCGGGCCGGTCCGAGTACGGTTCAAGCATAGCACTTCCCCAAGAGCCCAACGCACCATCTCCAAATAATTTCACTGCGCGAAGCGTAAGTCGACCGTCGGCCGATTCGGCGGGAGAGATGGTAGGTAACTGAGAGGCCCAGTAAGTGTCGGAAATAACGTGCCCCATTAGATAGAGTCGTATCGGAAGTCGATTGGTGCGTGCCATACTGCGTGGTATGTTGGTAAAACCGGGGGAAAGCATGAGCAAAACTCGCCTTTTGAAAAATTCAATGTCGGGGACGAGCGTTGCAGCATCGTGGATGCTCGTCAGACCCACAGAGAGCGCGTCTTTGACTGTACGTTGGAAGAAACGGAGGCGCTGAGCATCGGTCCATTGTGGTTTCGCGTCATCTGTCCAACCGCAAGTTATGGCCGTGTGATAAAAGGATGTGGGGGACAGGCTGACCTATCAACAGCATGGCGTTATCCAGAAAGATGCCTGTAGGATTTCCCTGGGCATCGCGCACAATTTCTCCTCCATCAACTTTCTCGGGAAGTGGACCCAGCCTGCGTATCACCTCGTTTGACACCTGTAAAAACAGAATTAGACAGGGCTATGGTCGAGACTGAGGAAGACTGACCCAATAGGCATGCACATCTGTACGAGCGAGCACTATAGGTTTATCCTTGAGCACTGGGTCTTGGTCCAGATCGTCCGCGGTGGGGAATGAGCCTCCCCAGAGAGTTTGGTCCCAACCTTGACCTTCGATCCAAGCGCCTGGCTCGAGTGGAGTTGTTTGAAGATATGACTTTATCTTATTCCGGATATCTGGTGCATAGCACAGTTGATAAAAATAGTTGAGGAAGGGCGAAAATCTCACCCTCTATCGATTTTGAACCTCTGAGAGGGAGTTGCATAGCCCACCCCCATTGCAAAACGTGCGCATGTGCATCTAAATCTCTCATGGGCGCCTAGTGCCGATTTGTGCAGGAAATAACGCACCATGGAATCCCGGGTACACCGCCTGTCCCGGTCTCAGAAACACAAACTTGAGACCAGTTTTCCTGCTGATTTCCGGTGCTCCCTTGACGGGGCCAGTGGTCGCACGATCACCCCAACGTCGACGTATTTCGTCCACTGAACCGACGTCGGCGACATGTTTCCCAGAAACAACCAGACACTCTACTCTAGGTATCAATCGATAATTTATCATCACATCTCGCCGAGATAATATACACCCACCTCGGTGCTCCTTCGTCAACCGTCCAGATATTCTGTTCCCCGTGCGCGCTACAAAGCGCGTATGCCTCGGGCAGCTCTCGACCTTTTGATCTTCTCATAAACAAAAACAGTACCGCAATCGCAATGGCCGAGATCACAGCCTGAATTCTCCCCCGGCCGATCGCAGACGCGCGCTGCCGGCTCCGAAAGCTAGCCAGACGGAGTTTCTCTAGAGCAGGCTCAGCGTGGGCATTCTTGTGTGGGTCATCAAGCGAGTCAGTTTTGGACTCATGTCGCCGGGCGGATTCATCCATCCTGGCTTGTCGACGACGAAGTTGGGCCGCGTGCATGTGTGGGACAAGCTCCGGTGGGGTCGTTTGTTTGGCTATGTGTTGGCAACGTCACAGTACCAGTCTTGGTCATCGCCATTGAGGCAGGGTTATCCTCCGCTAGATTCACTTTGACAGCCCCCATCACCAACATTTACTTCCCCTGGAGATCCGGCAACTGGTACTCAGCTACCCGGTCCCTCGATGTTTTGCCGTGGTCACAGTCGCCGTTGGCAGTTTGCTATCTCTGGCATGCCCTGACTCGTCCCAACTAGCCTATCTATTGAATATATCCAGGATCCCATGCTCCTTGGGCGGAGACTCACCGACAGCTACTTGTATATTCCATCCGCAAAAACATGGGGCGGTCCATTAGCCTCTCAAGTGAGACTAGGCCAGGTTGAACGGGATCTCGAACAGAGCTATCTATTATTCCCCTATTAGAGTATTTATCTGGGAACCCCTTGCCATTCTGCAGCTCTTCTACAAGATGAAGACAAGTGGCACCTGTACCCAAAAAATTTCATGCCCTGTTCGCACGGAAGGATACTGGAAAGCTCATGATATAAGATACAGGCTAGACTACAAGACGAATTTAAATTCGAGAAAATTTGCTCGCAGAGTCCGACAAGCAGTTGTTTTATCAGGGGAAAATCTTAGCATGGCGTAACTTACACAAGCAACATAATCTGTGATCTCCGGAAACTGCCACATTGTTTGTTGATTCTCGCTGGGGCATGTTTGCATCGGTTAGTATATTATCGACCCACCAGAAACATCCCCGCTCTGAGTATCTGTATGCGATATTCTGGATTGGGAAGTAATGTCTCCAGTCGCGCAGCACGTTCGCCACTTGGCACTTGCTTTTGTTGATCTTGTGTCTAAATATCAAGAAGCCCTGTAAAGCGGTACACATGTTCAGTTCCAATGCTGTTTCTCTGACGCTCCAGTGTATGCTAAATTTTTATTCTGTGACTGGAGAAGCCCCTTGTGGAGCCGATTTCTCAAATTAGAGTTACTGGCGGAGTCATTCGCCTCTGGAGCGGTGCTTTGAAATGGTTCAATCCTCAAAGGAATCAAGCTTCGTCCTCCATTCCCTCCACTGCACCGTGGGGCAGTGGCTACCTACGGCGGCTTGTCCCCTGTGGCGATGTGTATCACGGCTTACGAGGATTCTTCATTCCATCTCATTTATCTGCAACCAGTCGCTCTGGCACCATATGCGTCTGCCTAAAATATTGGACCCTGTTCTATTGGTGGGTCAGCATGCTGGACAAGATCTTCGAAAGACAGTAAATTTTCGACTAAGTTGCATTTTTGTATATTTGAGACTCATACAGCTATTGACCTATGCCCACTGCTTCGATTTCACGAGGGGTCGGCCAGGAGCGATATTCTTATGCCTCGAGGGTGGTCGATGCTCGACGCTGAGAATCCATTGCATTTGCTGACTGCTATTCACGATGCATTACTCGGCCAACCCCTTTAGAAGTCTTTATTTCATCGAACCTTGAGCTGAACATTTCATTTCAGGTATCATGGCTTTCACCGAAGCAGAGAAGATACACTGCGACATTAATGCATACAACTTGCTTCTTATTGACCCCGGAGCTCACTATGAAAACTTGGATTGGCTGGGTACCCCGAAAGTGCAAGCAAGCTGTAGAAGCTGGGACATCAACAGCCTAGGGAATTTATGCTCAAGGACCTTTAGCCCCGTCGTACCTCCGGGGGTTTTTTTTAGCTCATCTCAGGTTGGTAAAATAGAAATTGTTTGATTTTTCATGATGCCAGTTGAAGAAATACAAAAAATATTCTGAAAGAAAACAAACATCCAATTCAAAATTTAAAAAAGCACACAATTCAGTCATTCAGTACAGACTTATACACTACATTCCTTACAACACACTGTCGAGAATTGTTGAAAATACAAATCCGGGAAGCAGATGTACACTGAGACAATGCAACATATAACTGGCCATGTGAAAACACTGCATTTTCAAAGTCAAGTCCAACATACTTCACAGACTGTCCTTGTGATTTGTTTATTGTCATAGCAAATGCTAGATGGACTGGAAATTGACGCCAATCCATCACAAATCCAAAATCTGACTCCTCTGTAGACAGAGTTATCTGTGGCAGAAAAACAGTGTTACCTGTAAAAAAATGTTAGCTTTCATTAATAGAGTTTATTTATAATATTTTCACATACCTGCATGACTTCCTGTTAATAGCCTCACCTCCAAGACACGTTGACCTGCATGGACAACAATTGCTCTTGTCCCATTACAAACTCCTTGAGCCGGTGCCAGGTTGCGCAGAATCATGATTGGGCACCCAACCTTGAGCTCCAGCTTGGATACTGGAATACTGGCAGAGTTCAGTGTATTGAGGTACTCTGTTGAAAGCTCCCTTGTCAAGTGGCTGTCAACACCAATTTCTGTGTTGACCTTGTCTGCACTGTTATAGACCTTTTTTTCCCCAGGGAATTTTTCAAGGATCTTATTGTTGAGAAGCAAGACATCATCATTGCGTCCAGCTAGAATAGTGCGTTCTTGGAGAAATTTGTCACTGAACTGTTGACTGGCTGTCGATAGATTTGGATAGACTCTGTCAATGAGATCTGCTTGGGATGACACATGCATGTTTGGATTAAATTCTACTGGGCCATCATGGCCCTGCTGTATAGAGGCACCTTCACCCACTTGTAGCAAGAAGTTGGCAAAGTTGGCTGCCTCAGGATCACCTTGAAGACACATATTCTCTGTGAGGTGCAACTTGTGCATTTGGGGCCACAAAGGAGAGCATTTGAGACATGCAGCAATAATCTGCTCAGGCTCGCCATGTGGAATGACTGGAAGTATTTGACGGAAATCCCCTCCAAAGACAACAGTGATCCCACCAAAAAGTTGATCTGGTTTTGAGCAAATGTCTTGACAGGTGCGGTTGAAGGCCTCAGCACAGAAGCAGTGCTGCATAGGAACCTCATCCCAAACTATTAGCTTTGTTTGCCGTATAAGTTGAGCCAAATGAGACTGCTTGCTGATTGAGCAGGTGCTTGTCTCATGGATCTTGAGTGGGATGCTAAACCTTGAATGTGAAGTACGGCCACCTGGGAGAAGTAAAGATGCAATCCCAGAAGATGCAACACAGATAACGTAGTGACCTTCAGACCGGAGCTTGCTGCATAATGCCTTGTAGAGGAATGTTTTCCCAGTACCTGCAGGGCCATCAAGAAAGAATGTTTGACCCTGAGACTCAACTGCAGAGGTGTAGACTTGATTGAAGGTGTCTAGTTGTTGTGCATTCAGCTGTCCCACTAAGGCTTCAGGTTCACCGTCTGGGATAGCTTGTCGTAGCTGTATCTGCTCAAGAAAAATTCTACCTTGGCCTTCATATTCAGCCCATCCTCCAACAGATCTTGGAAGTTTAACCCTTTCCATAGTTGACCCAGCTTCAATGACCATTTTCTCTAGAAGATAGAGCCCGTAGTCATACACCTTCTCATCAGTGAGATCAGGTATATCCCAGCCTTCCCAAACAATGCAGTGCCTAAGGTCATCACAGATGGAGACCTTGTAGTCATTCCAGAGCTTTAGTGGATCTGTTGGGTTTCCGAATGTCAATATGACCACAAAAAGCTTTCGGAGCTGGTATCCAGTTTTGATTATGGAAGCCTCCTCAAGACACTGAGTCCATTCACCATCATGCTCAAGCAATCCTCATGCAGTACAGCAAGCCTGAAATGTGGGGTAGACTATTTGGCAGTAGGTTCGCAGGGCTTCAAATGATGTTGCGCCTTTAACAGTGGTGAGAAGAAGTCGAAGGTAAAACTTTTCGCCTTGGTTGATCCCAACAAAATACATTCTCCCTATTGCGCCTTGGGAGTGGGGACCGGCAGCTGCAGCTTGGCACCTCAGGTTCCATACATGCACCTTCTTGTTCCAGGAAAACTTTGATGGAATCTCTTGGTAAACCATACTCCTGGCAATATTGTGCACTTCCTGATTTTGATGTGCATTCAGTTTGAAGTAGCCAGTGAGCATTGTATCCTTCCGATTTGCAACAATGTCTTGGATAAGGTTGTCACCTTGGAAAATAATTGTCTCCTGATCTGGGAGATGCACCTGTAGCCAGTATATATTAGGCACCTCCTGATGCAAGGAGAATCGGCTAATCCGCCACATAGCCTCATAGGGAGAGACCCATTGGGCATCCAGATGCATTTTAATCTCATCCACTGCCTCTCGTTCCTGTTGATTTGTGATTTCAATTGAAACACGGTCACGCCCTTTGTAAACGTATTTGAATATATATTTGATGGTGTTGATTCTGGAGCAAGTTTCAACATTGATATGGCAATTGTACTGGCGGGATAGGAATGGGCTATGAGGTACAACACTCCGGTTGTCAAAAGTAAGTTCTTGGCCACCAAAGCGCTTGGTAAAGGTTCGGCCATTGTTTCGACACCAGTATTGTGGATAAGAATTTGGGATCATTGTTGTGGTGGGACACCAAGGTTTCAAGGGCCAATATCCTTGTTTGCACACCTGCTTCTGTGCGTCCCAGCAAGAAGCGTTGGGGAAATTTGGGCCACATGGACTGTGAAGCATTGAAGTAGTAACAGTCTCATAGAGGTCATGGTCTGCAGGATCAGGCAGCTCTGCTGAGATTACCTCATCTACATCATCAGGGGCAATGAGATGGGAAGCCCTCTCCACCCATACCAACAAATGCATATGGGGTAGGCCTCTTTTTTGAAATTCAATTGTGTGGACGTGAGCAATGCAGCGGCCCAGTACATGGTTTTTGGCAATGTCATGAAGCAGGGCACGTCGTTTTAGTTCAAAAACACGTACAGCTAAGTCTGGCCGATCTGCAGGAACTTGTCCAGGTAGCAAAGCCTTTTTGAGTTCCAGCCAGTTTGGGTTGGCAGTCATTGTGACAAAGAATTGAGGAGGTCCAAGATAGCGTGCAATAGCCATGGCATCCTGGTAGGATTCTGCCATCTGGCGTGCACCACCATAGTAAGAAGAAGCCAATATAGTTCCTTGATTTGCTCCAGCAGCCAAGATGTCAGTATGCAATGCGTCCACCAAGCCCAAGTAGAGGTCACACCGGATGGTTGCTTGATTCATGCGCATCCAAATCAAACGTGCCTGATCTATGATAGCCCATATATCCACCAAGAGCTGCTGGAAAAGTCGACACGCCCAGAATATTGTCCCAAAGTGTACATCCAGGCCAGGCATTGCATTGTCACTTGTGAAAAACTCTCTAGGAAAGAGCATATAAGCGTAGTATTCCAGCTCTGAGACAGTGGCCCTCCGCCCACGTTGGATAGGTGGATTGTTATCTGCATGGCTGTCACTCTCATTATCTGAGTTATTGCCACCTGCACCTGGTTGTGCAAATCCTGGGGCCCATGGAGCATTGCACACTGGGATACCCCGATGGTACCTGTGCTCACCAAAAATGAGAAGTAGCACATAGTGTAAAGTGATGTAAGCCGGATTCCATGTGCTTATCCTCTCTATCCCACCATTTTCATCAGCACGGTGAACAACAATATCACGTTCCCTATTAAGACCCTCTCCTGGAAAGATAAGTGCTAATTCGTCATTGGTTGGACGGTTGTAACGCCTTGGGTCAAGTGTACGATTTTGCCTAATAATCATAGATAGCCTTTGAGCTGGCTGATCTCTTGTGAGCTGCCAAATTTGCTTATAGATGCCCGCATAGTGATGGTGTGCGTGAATAACACCCATGAGCAAACGCATCAAGCCTGGATCACACCCGCCATTGTAAGGATTATTGGAGCGCCGGTGTGCAGCCTCATCTAAAGAGTCATAGACAAATAACGATGCATACGCTGAATCACGTCCTGGCTGTGGCTGCAGATTTCCAGTAGAATGATACACCTCGCCGCTGATCTTGAAAACATATGGTCCACACCCAGGAAGATGCTCTGCAAATCCACCAAAGCCCATTGAAGCAAAGGCTAGAGCTGAGTTGAACTGACGTATATGACTAAAGAAGTTGTCGGATAGTGGATGGCTACAGGTATAGAGTTGCCAAAGCTCAGGGGGTGGTCATCTGGTGAGCGGGATCTGGATGCGACCTTCTCGGCAGCAGGATCCAAAGAGTGGATTGTTAGCTTGTGACTTGGACAGTTTCTCCTGTTCCCAGTGGTATGCCCCACAGTGCTGGCACACAACATTCATCTCTCCAATGTTCTGCCTTCCTTCCGCAGTCAGATTCTGGACCACTGCCCGACGTGCCTCACATGCTTCAGCTCGAGCCCCCATGGCTTCTTCTAATTGCAGCACAGGCATCTGTTCTCCCCCCTTTATAATATAATATAATAATTGATATATGAGATTCTCCAATCATAATTCAGATGAGAATGCACAACCCACCTCATCTGCGTCATAATCTCCCGCATGGTTTTGCTGAATAGCTGGATTAGCGTTTGCTCCTGCCTAAAATAATTTGGTTAGTATTCAAGTGGCATCAGAGAGATTTTTACTTACCTCCTGGCCTCCTGGTGGAATTTGAGGCACCCCTTCAATTATAGCAGCTGCCTGTGCCTGATGTTCAGCTCGTTCTCGGGCCCTTCTTGCTTGCTGTCCAATCTGTCTTGCATTCAACACTGGTGGACCTGCTGGCGCTGGAACAGGAGGTGGTTGAATGGGGGCTGGTGGCACTGCAGCTGCTAGCCTCTCCTCTTCTTCTTGTCTTCTCTCCCGTTCTTGTTGTTGTCTTGCCCGTTGAGCAATTTGTTGGTTTGTCAACGCAGGTGTGTTACTTGGCCCAGCAATGGGTGCATTAAAATGGGGCTGAGGTATACGTCTAGCGTCTGGACTGATTTGTTGACGTTCCTCATGATCTGCCTCACGGGCCTGAGCTCTGACACGTTCAGGGGTAGTAGGATTTGACCTAGAAAAGGTTCAATAACATAACTATAATTACTTTAGGCACTGACATTTGGCAAAGTGTTTGTAGATTGAGGATTTTGGGTGTTGTTTTAGGAATCTGTGACACTTGAATTTATTTCAGTCAAAATCTCAAATTACAATCCAGTATACACACTCACAGCTCTTTTTAAATGTGCACACTGGTATGGGGAGATAGCCTTCTTTTTTTCCTTGATGTGCCTATTTTTTGTTTCTCCCCATGTGGTTGCAGCCCCTGATTTTTTGTTGCCAACCCCGAGGTGAAAACGCCTCCGTGACTTATTGTTGTAATCGGGTCTAATCAAAAGTCTAATCACATGTAATCAAATTCCAAGAGGGCCTCAGGGGGGAGCGTTCCACCAAGGCAGGATCGCGCTCCCCAAGTAAGAGCTCTTAACAGGAAGTGTTCGCTGCGCTGAGAGCTTTCGAACGAACTCTCAACCAAGCGATTTGGCTGAGAATTGAGGGGGGAAGCATTTCTGGGAGTCATAATTTACGTTTTACTAAGCGGCGCAATCGCTTGAGCAATCGGTGCACATGCGCTCCAATGTAATCGAATTTTCTCTTTTTTATGAGCCTATCTACATGACGATACGACGCAAACTCGCTGAGATACGCGCTGACCCCCCTTTGAGCTTGTGTCTGTGACTCGGACTCGGCGCTTAGACTTAAACCCTGAGTAGCTTGAGGCCCTGAGTAGCTTATGACTAATCCTCAGGGCCGTCGTCCCATTATTAGTTGATCTGGTGCCGCTACGAGCCCCAAGCCAATACTTCGATACTGACCATCCAAAGATTCACATTAATAAAATTTTCAGTGAGCATACATGGCCTCGTTTGCAGAGAGTAAGGGAGCTCGAACGTATGCCAATTTGTGTCATCCACGACACTGAGTTTACGATAAACGAGGATAGAAAGAATGATGAGGTACATAGTGGTCGAACGGTATGTTATTGGCGTGCTGTTTGGTTTCCAGAAAGATATACTAAGGAAACGACAGGGTACGCCCGCGTTAATTTCAACTCAACTGATGGGATGCTATATGGAAGGCCCACCGATCCGCCGAAGCTTTCTTCACGACGTGGAGCCTTTGCTCTGGGTCCTAATTTGGGTAGAGGCACCCCATTCTAAGAACACAGAGCGGTGGGAAGTTACTCCCGTAGTTGACTCCGTCATTCGCAAGTTGTCCGCTTTCGACACGCATACACCGCAGTCCAGCAAACGTAAGATGCTCGCAGAGACTCTATACTTGGACAGCCAACTTAGGAACATGGACGCTGATTTTTCTGTGGCCTTGGCTCAAGTCATCTGTGATCTCGCCAATGTCTTGTTGATTTACCTATATTCGGTCCCCAAAGTACCTTTCCTCCCTGCTAGTCCTGGTCGTGTTAACACTAACGCAAAAATGACCTCGAGAGATGAGCTCAAAAAGCTCATAATCCCCCGAGTTGGGGACCAAATGGCCCAACTGAACAAGACTCTTCACGAGCAATATCTTCAGGAGCCGCGCTATCAAACTTTCGATCGTGTCTTTGACATTATAAATTCATAAATCCTGTTCTTAGGAACCATTTTTCGTTTGCCCTCGGCGTGATATCCTCGTCTTGGTAGTACTAGTATATGAAGGTTCTTTATGAAGATTCTGTAGTTGTATTTTATAAGAACTTCTGTTGCTAGCCTAAAGTCCCGTAAGCCCATTTGAGTGATTAGAAGCGACAGTCTGCCAACTAGTGTATGGCTAAGAAATCCATATTACAGGATGCACTCAGCGCGAATCCCCATCTTTACCTCGGCATTGTTTTTATAAAAAAAAATCAAAAAAATCATGCTTTTTATAGTGCATCGAGGCCAAGCCTCATGTAACAACTCAAATCACATCACTACTGTGCTTTGGCGGAACGACCAGGAAATGATGAGGGACTGGTTACGAAAGCGAGATAGGAAAGATGGAAATACAGATCGGGTACTCCTGTCGCTAATCTCAAATCTTTCAAGCGCAGCTGAACAAGTGCAAATACAATCCTGAATCAGTGTCCTTCCAAAGCGGGTACCGGGTGCTGTGTAGGTGGAATTACGTGGTTGGTTGTCTCCTTCGCGCCACTGGTTCGCCCACTTGCTAGATCATTGGTGAAGCACCGGAATCGACCATCCACTTCATGCTCTATTTCCCGAAGTTTGCTACCACCAGGCGGCACACTCCGACCCCGAGATGGCCCTATTTCCTTTCTCCTTTCTCCATCTCACTAGTCATGGTTGGCAAGTCCGACGCGCCAAGAGCACGTGAAGTCTGCCCCATGCACTCGGAATCACGATGGCTACCCCGCAAAGGCTCCCCCTCGATAGAGATGGCGAAAGTTTTTGGCACGATGAAAGGCCTCTGGGCCCTAGTCGATTTTCTCAAAGACTCTGGCGCTTTCCGCTTCCCCCGCGACCGTCTTGTTAATTAGTTCCTTTTTCTCTTTGTGTTTTTGGCTCCTCGTGATCGTCCTCTGTCCTTAGTACGCCCTCGGGCCGTTTGACCTCTGTCCCCCGTTTCACCCTTTGTGCTCTGTTCTCTGCCCGTTCGGACGCGTTTTCCTGTGGTTCCTATGACCGGTTCGACCATGTGTTCGTGTAGGTCTATAAATATGTATGCAAAAAAAAAAGCCAAGAGCACGTGGTTAGCACAATGAAGGGCCATTGGGCGCCTAGTGGGGTTGTGAGGCGCAGCCCGCGGAGCTCGCACAAGCGATACTGAAGTCCAGAAAGCGCCGACGCACCAGAAGGATCCCCCCCCCCTTATCACGTGACCCACGCGGCACTCGTCACGATCCAGTGTTGGAATTCAGTTGTCATGGGGCGCTTACGGCGCTCGTGGCTTGACTGTACAGTACCGCTCGCTTATATGCGTCGGTAAATTTTTCGTGTATCTTCCACCTCATTTGTTTATTCACTCGTTTAACCGGTTTTCTGGCAGACTGGCCAAATACAGTGCTCCTCGATACCACCGCGCCGGATATTTCCTTCAGTTTTTTCGTCCCTCCCACCATTCCTATTGTCACCGTGCAAAATTCTGCTCCTTCTCTTTGGTTCCCATCCCTTCCCTGCGAGTTGTACTCGCGGCTCGGGCGTCCCCCGAACTACCGAGACCTAGGAGTGATATCGGACATCCACAATGTATCTAAGTACTCATACATATCAACCACATACTGCACACGAGTGATACCGAATGCTTGGTCCTAGGCAGTTTGATTTCACCAAGAGTTCTGGCACTTTTCGTTTCCCTCGCGATCGTTCTGACACTCGACTTTGTTTTTCGTTTGCTTCCCCGTGACCGCTCTGTTTCTCCGTGGCCGCTCTGTTTTTAGTACACCGTTTGGCTGTTTGACCTCTATCCCCCGTTCCGCCGTTTTGATGGCGGTGGGTCTTTAAATGTAGAGCCAAGCACACGTGACCTTCGGTTAAGCCCGCCGCTCGATCCTTGCCCAATGCGGCTAAGATCGGCCCATCTACACAGCCAAATCCGCCTAATATCCAGAGTTGTCACGAGCCACTAGAGCAGTCCGCAGGATCAAAGTTGGTCTTGAGGCACACTCATGATCAATTTTGATACTACAGATCCCCCAATTTGCTCTTGAGCGCTTTAGAGCTCCGGCGGATTTGCCTGAGATGTGCCTCCGGAAGATACCAGGCTCAGGTACGAAAGGCATCAATGTCAAGAGCTTTTCGGATTTTTTATACGAGTCGATAGTTCTCTGTCCGGTTTAAATTAACGAAGTCTTTTCGAGCTTTTGGCGTCACTTTGAGCCAAGTAAATGCTACTGCAAGTTAACTTGGCTGAAGCAAATCTTGACAGTCCAGAGACCCTCGGAACCATGATTAAGCGCCCGGCCTTTTGCTTCGCGCATCGTTTTTGGCTTCTTGGCATAGTTTATATGATTTAGCGCCTTCAAGGTTCCGCAGAGTCTGGGGGGTGTTATATAAGCAACCCTAGTCCCCCAGTGCACCGAGTGTGCATGAGGGCAATCGCCTGAACGCCATCCCTGTGTTCTCTCTCCCTCCACCCGAGAAATATCTTGCGACAGTTGAACGAGTCAGCCGACACTCCCGCTTCGGTTGTCAAGCAACATGGTCATATCCCTAGATAGACTTCCATGCGAAACGGTTTCGATTATCCTTTCCTATATCCAGTTGCGCCGCGACCTTGCGTCGGTTTGCCTTGCGTCTAAACGTTGCCATCGATTAGGGCTCACTGAGTTATATCACACTTTGTACCTCGGCCAAGCCAGTCACATCGAAAATATTGCCCGTCGTATAACCACCGAGAACCGGCCCCGAGAGGGCCCGGCCGGTTTACGTCGAATATCCCCCAATGTGCGAAACCTGATCTTTGATGATGAGCGATACACTAAGGACTATGGGCGTGAACAATTGATATGCGAGGATGTCGTCACTTGTCTTACGGTGCTTGTTATCCCTTTTTTGACCGAGCTTGAAAGTCTGGCCTGGAAGTCACACTGGCTTCCACAAGACACTCAAATCTTCAGAGCGTTTAGAAAATATTGCCGCAAGCTTTCCTCGGTAGAAATATTCGACCCGAACTACTCGACATATGGCAAATCAGGTGGGTCTGGTACTTCGTTGCTCGGAATCGGTCGACGCATCACATCTAACTCGGGGAACAAGACAGCTATATGAAGTCCGTAAGTTTCCAAAGATGCATTATGTGAGCTCTAACCCACTCGGTCATTTTTTGCAGCTCTACGGATTCAAAAACATTCAACATATTGTGATAACCGCCAAGCACGTGCCGTTCGGTAATGTCCTACACTATTAATAATGCAACTGGCTGACATGTATGCTATGCCAGTACAGCAAGCTATTCCGTCACCCATCATCCAAATGATACGTTCGTCTCCTGACGTTTACTCCCTTGAGTTGAAGCTGGAGGCTCAGAAATGTGGTCACCCTGCAAATTAATTGACGCCCTAAATCTTACTTTCCCCAACTTGCATGCGATATGTCTCAACGGCTCCCTCACAAGGACTGGCCTATTCTTTTTAGTACCCCTTCACGATTCACTGCTTTCTTTCAGCAACATAGGTCCCTACATACCGTTTCATTAGCATGGATGACAAACCTCAAAAATGACTATGTACTCGAACCTAACCAGATGGCCGACCTTTTTCCTTCCCTACAACACATTGAGGGGCCAGCGTTCCTTTGTCTTGCGATTGCTAAATCTTCTCTATCATCCCAAATTCAAAGCATCAAAATACTTGACCTTACGAGTCCGTCTCCTTTGGTTCGAGACGATGGGCCTTCCAAAACAGCATTGTTTGAATTAGCCACGACTGTTGTAGCACTACCCTCACTCCGTCGTTTCCAATGCTTACTCGACCCAAGGCCTCGCGTGAATCGTATCATCAACGATCTTACACAAGCCGCCCCTGAGCTGCGGGAGCTTGCGATGGATGATGCTGCCCTACAACAGGTTCGTATTTGTGATTGGTTTTGGCTGAGCTCACAAATTTTAGACTCGACTTGGAACATTTAGCTCAGAGTTTCAGAGAGTCTTCATGCCCCAAATCTCCGGAAGTTAACCATTCGGGCTGGGCTAATTCCACCGGCTACCCTTCGCGCTCTATTGGATAAATGCCCACGGTTGGAAGAAATATATGATGCGTATAATCCTGGGTCGGTCAGGGGCTGGAGAATTAGTTGTAGGGGTGGGGCGCCAGAGCTTAAACCGATGACTTAACACGGCCAATACTCATTCGCCTTGACTATTTTCCGGGGTTTAACAGGGGTTCCATCGTTTTGATTTGGTCAACACATTCTACTTTCGTCTTACGAAGAATGGAATCATTATATCATGTGCAAAATCCCGCTGTATGCAATAGTTTATGACAAAAGAAACGGTCAAAAAGCACCATATTTTCCGTTATGATAAGCAGCCAGAGGCGCGATTGATTTAGCTATATAATCTCAGGCTTTAGATGGGCCGGGTCAGTGGTATTGTGAGCCGCAGCCTACGGAGGGGGGCGGGACCGATCACGTGACACACGGTGAGCCGGTTGGTTGCGCCTGGCGACATTAGTGGCATTAGTCGGCGCGCGTCATCTTTTTCATGCGTGCCCACCACCCCAGTGTTTCCCAAGCCTTAGTATGTAACTGGCATGATCGTCAAGTCACGTCACGGGAATTGCGCAAACAGTGCGTTCGTGTCGGCAACTCGAATCAATTATAAGCTAACACTGAACCAATTTCTCCCCGCCGTGGAACCTATCAAAGCATCAGAATGATACAGCCTATTTCGAGCAAAGGGCCGTTCACGATCTTATAAGGATTATTTACAATAATTTTAGGGGGCGCCTGAAGAAATTGGTGCTTGACTTGGTGTTTGGTCCTGCTGCGACTCGGACCCTCGTTCAAGAAGCGAGACTGATCGCCGATGAGATCATACTTATCAACCACTCTTGATCTTAACGCCCAGGTGTCATAATTTATCTCTTTCCCTACTGAGCATTATTTCTGCACTGGATCACCAGACGGGGCCATCCAATGGAATCGTCTCCGTCAACCATTGCTGCAATCTTCGACTTGGTCGTCGCACGCATCAAGATTTGGACACTGCTCCGACCATCGCAAATCCGCTATCCGTTCAAAATGCGTTAGAGGCGCTTCCTAAGTCTCTTCCATCGAAAGGCCTTGGGACAAGGAGGCAATCAAGTATGTCAGGGAGAAGTTGGCACCTGGGTTCCCCACTGGACATAATGGATCCAGGTGCAGTAGATATGAGTGTTTCTAGTCGGGTTCAATGCCTATTTTATTGCGTCCTCGCAGGTATTTTGGGTTTTGTCACTGGTGGCACCCTACCTTCTGCAGAGGTAGCTATCCGAGCTTATTTTGGTTTGGACAGAGCTCATGGTGATCCGCCAGGCAGGCGACTTTCTTACGACAGTATATGATCTCAATTGCATGACGAATCTCGCTGTACTTTACATCTCCCCATCCATTTTTATTACAATCTCTTACCTTCGCACCCCCATATAGGACCAATCCATAAACGCTCCGCTTGAAGATCGTACACTGGAGATGGTTCTTGACCTATTAGACCTTCCACGCGACCGGTTTACGCTTCGGACATTGACGAGTGGTGCGACGGCGAGCAATGTACTTGGTCTTGGTAAGATACATTATCGATTTTTATTTATTTTATTTCCTTCCTGCTCATGGCTGCAGCTTGCGGTAGAGATTTTTCAGTCCGGAATGCCCTCTCCGACTCCAACTATTCAGTGGCCGAGGATGGCTTTGGCGGAGTTACCGTCCAAGCATTATGCGATCGACCCCATGTCTACTGTCAAAGCTGCTGGGATTGTTGGAATAGGGCGGAACAACGTGGTGGACCTCAGCGATAAATCCGGACAGGGAATGGATATTTTGAAGCTGGAAGCACGACTGAAGCAAATCGAAACGGAAAGAAAGCAAAACAATGGCAAGCAAGAAACGCAGCATTTGTAATCTTGAGCTACGGAGAGGTCAATACAGTGAGTACAAGTGTTGATTATAAAAATGGCGCTTTAAATGGAAATTTCAGGGTGAATTCACGTCTAATGTTGCAATGGTGCGCGAGTTGTGCGACAAATATAACGTTTGGTTACACATCGATGCAGGCAAGCTATGTTTTTTTCCCCAGACTGTATTGGATACTGAGCCACTTTAGCATTTGGCGGCTTGCTCGAATTGTTCCCGAGCTTGCCTTCATGGCCAAACATCTCGAACTTGCGGATAGCATTACTGCAGACGGTTGATAAAATTCGTCTTGCGTCGTTGAATTGTTTGAGTCAACTGTGTTGCAGGTCATAAGTGGCTCAATGTCCCATACGACTGTGGCCTATTCTTCTCTCGCTCACTCTGCTCCAGCAATCCATCTTCGGTCCTTCTACTCGCATCCCCGCACCAGCATACCTTCTCCCTCCTCCGCCACCCCCCAATCAGTCCCCCGAGCTCGCGGCCGCTCGAGCCGTTCCGGCGCCTCTCAATATAGGAATCGAGAATTCCCGCAGGTTCCGAGCCTTGCCGCTCTTCTGCGCTTTGATGTCGATGGGGAAGGAAGGGTACTCTGAACTTGTTGCGCGAAACGTTGCGTTTGCGAGGCGGATCGGTGAATGGATGCATACAGGGCCCGGGTCCCAATGGTATGAGGTCCTAAACGCCAACACAGGCTTCGTTCCGGGCAAGGTGGATTTAAACGTTGTGCACTTCCGAGCAAGAAAGGGATGCGGTGCACCAGCTTTTGAAGGTGCAGAAGGCGGAGCCAAACTCATCAAGGCGATAAACGAAACGAGGAAGATGTATGTATCACCTGGCATCGGAGGGGCCGTGAGGTTGGCCGTCTCTAATTGGTCGACGGGATTAAGCGGGGAGGGGGAGGGAGACTTTAAAATCGTTGTCCAAGTTTTAGAGGAGGTCATGCGGTCTGTGGAGGGCAAACTGGATGCCTGATTGCTCTATTCTGGCAATGAACTACTGCATGTTGATAACTGGCTACCAGAGTCGGATTCGGGGCTAGCCTATATAAAATTTAAATGGATATCTTATGTGTCTGAGTGGGGTAAGCATGTCTCTGCTCAGCCATTTACCATCACGAGCAAGAGTTTTTCACGTGTGTAATATCCCGTTCTCACAGGAGCGGACCAACGGGCTTTTGTGATTTTTACCAGACGTCTGAAAGGATGATCTCAGAAAGGCATCGCGCATCACCCAAATAATGGCACAACAATCGTAGGTAGACTTTATTTAACTGAGTACAGATTTAGGCACGATATTAGTCTCGTTTTTACGAACTCTCCGCTAGCTAGGCCCCAGAGAAGCCCGGGGGATGCCAACGCAGCCAAGTTTAGGGAAAGCATGGCCGGGTCCTCGGACCGCCAAGCGCAACTCGACGGTCGGACGGGACTCAAGCAGGTGATGGATTACACCGTAAAGGTGAGTTTGAGCTAGATGTTACTTCTAGTAATGCATCACGCCGGGCACTACCACAATAGACTCGCGGATGGATGCAGCGAGTAACTGTAGCCAGCAAAACGGACACTGCAGTAGGCTTGACAGAGCTTCACACGCGGACACGGAGACGTAGTATGCTCTTGCTCGATATCATGATGACGAGAATATAGCAACCTACTTCACCCAAGAGTAATTTTGCCGTGGTTTCTGGTAACCTACCTTCAACCGCAAGCGAATGTCTGGCTATCGTATCTCGTCGCGCCTGGCATAGTTCGTTGCAAGCCTGCATTGGTATATGAGGGGTCCGCGGACTCATACTAGGTTTTACGTGAGATTTTAACAGCAGCAACTCTGTCCTTGACAACGCATTATTTCTGGCATCGTATCCCCATTTATGCAAAAGCATATAATGTCCAATGTAATATCACAACCTCCCCTCAGTCGACTAGGCGCTCGCGAAAACGCTTCGCCCACGCAAGAGACATTCCGAGCATATACACCAATTATAACGCAAAGGACGCACCTGTGCCATCAATCTCCGCTTCTTCAGCTGTTAGTTCAGTTGCACAGGTGGGCTGAGAGGTGATAGCTACAGCTGATATTGCAATGAGTTATTTTTCAGTCATGTATGCTGTAACGTCGATATAGCAACCTAGCAGGTTCGGACACACGGTAGGGACGCTGTCTGGAAAGCGGAAACGAATGGCCTAGGCGATCGAGGGGGGGTCTCAAAATTAAGGTGCTTCAACGAGAAGAGCCAGCGTCTATCGAGGTCGAACCCCCAGGGAGCGCTCGACATTTTTGTGCAATTCATGTTCTGGAGATCGACTAGCCTTTGGCGTGTGAGCCATGCGTGTTATACGTGTCTCAGAATTTTGGGCGTTTGTGTCCAGCTGATCGGTGGGCCTGCGAAGCGCATTGCTCCATGGTCAGGCCGACACGGGTCTATGGTATGATGTCGGCGACTACCATACCAGTTAGAATAAGCGTGTACCCGTCTGTTATGATCAAATAATCGAGAACTTTGATTACGATGAGCAAGTGCAATCTTCAGGTGAGTCGGTCCATACTTTGAGCTAATCAACGAGTGCGAGATGGTGAGTTTAGAATAAAATTTCTGGGCGCCTCTAGGTGAAAGGTTAATCCCACGGATACAGGGATGCTGCACGAGGCAATGAGCGCTATTAGACATGATGGGCAAGGTTGATCCTCCAGATTAACAAAATAGAAGAGCGGCTGCACGTTTAGGGGACTTTTGTTCCCTGGATGGATATTGCTAAGCTTAGGCAGAAACACACTTGGCTTTGTTCCTATAGCATGGAATGGTTGTCCTACGTGGTCTCTTGTCCCATACAAATGGATTAGATTGCAAAAATCTTCGTAAAAGCCACAATGCAGAGCTGGGTAGTATTATTTGGTGCTATGGATATACACCTGGTATGTCCATCACTTTTGAGAGAGAGCTCTGGAGAAAGACCTCCCATATATATATGCTTAGGCAAATCTCATTCGATTCAACGATCCATCCAACTCGCGCAGAACCACTATGCTCAGCCATTGACGCCCACCCAAAGCAGAAGCGTTGACTCGGGAGTTCCTGTTGACATCCGCCCTACTTGATGTAAAGATATTCATATCCATCAGCCTTTGCGAAGAGTCTAGACTTGGATCAAGCCATCCCACGCTATGAGCATAGGCGCGATACACAACCCGCACACACAAGCAAGGGGTGCGGCGTTGGTGCGGCAGTGAAAACATACCCGTGTGCTCCCGTAATCGTTCACAAACCCAAATATCCTAGCACGATTCCCGACGATTCGGGATCGGGCACGTTCTCGCTTATCGCAGAGATGAACACCAGGGGCCGAATCGAGCCTATCGATCTCCCAAGCTGCACGTGTCTGGCAAGGCTCACGCGTTGTAAGCACGGCTTCGGACCTGGGCTGCTCTGCAATGGGGACTACCGCTTGCGTTTCGCGGCTCCTTGGCCGCCAACGATGACGTGGGGACTGACGTCGATCCGTTCTCAGAGTGATCATCGTCGTTGATTAAAAGAAAAACTTGGGCTTTCGCCGACAAGCTATCGTGAAGATTTGGCCTACTCCGTTTGGGAGGGTTCTCTCGCTCGGATCTTGGGTCGTGGTTCGGGGGTGAGCGTGTGTGATTGGACCGATGTGACTCGGGTTGGCGCCTGACTCCTGACAGTGGATTGCTGCGGGCTTCGAGGCTGACGCGTGTGTTGCGCATACAAGCCGGGAATGTCAAGCCCGCTGCAAAGAAAAAAAAGATTGGGGGTAGAGGGGAGGCTGGGATGACTGATGCAGGCGGCAGAGCAGGCTGGGCCGGCGCCGTCGTGGGCTGCGGCGGGGAACGGCAGATTGGCGACGATGGGCGGGTGCACTGCACCACGGCGCAGCGAATGGCACAATGGGATATAAACGGCCTTGCGCCGGCGAGACGAGGCCACTCGAGTCGAGGTGGCTACCCACGTGATCGCCCGGATAACCGGACGGCACTCCAGATTGGATCCGCAGCCTCTTGAGTTGGACGACGACGACGAGCCCCAGGCCATCGTCGAAGACCATCTGAACGTCGACGAAGCTAGTCGGCCAGCGCCGAGTGATCTGCGCATCTGTTTCTGTTCTCCTTCTGCTCTGTGTTGCGACGCCTTTGCTGGTCTGTCTGCCACCCGTACCACCCGTGCCGCCGTCGCTCCTGTCCCCGCCGACGCCGACACCCGCACTTGCGTCTCCGTCATTCGTTCACCTCTCACGACAAGCCCACGACTATCGCCGACCGAACATCGGCCGATCGCATCTGTGCAGCGGACGCCCGTCGCCCTCGTCCCTGCCCCCATCGCCCGCGCCCGAGGACTCATTGCACGCCGAGTCTTCGCGCCCGAGCACCCGTATACTCGCATGCCCGCAGTTGCGTCTTACGCCCCTCGGGGCCAGCACACCCGCAATCCAAGTGAGCGGCCTTCTCGTCTCGCCAGCTCCCCGCTAATTTTTTTTTTTCACTGATCTTATCGCAGACCGCCAACGGCCGCAGCGTGTGCAGCACTTCCGCAACGACAACTGGCCGCCCCGTCCCCCTGCGCTCGATCTCCCAGTCCCGTCGTTCCTGACGCCCCAGAGCCCGGGCTCGGACACGTCGCTGCTGCGCGCCCTGCCTACGCCCTCGTTTGTCTCCCCCGCCGATTTCACTCACGCGGCCATGGAAGTCGAGCGTGTGGTCGAGACCGAGACCAACAGCAGCCAACCCAAGACGGCCCCGCCCCCGGTTCCGACCAAGGCTGTCATCGCCGCGAGCGCTGTTCCTCTCGCCGACTGGTTCGCTGATGTTGTCTGGGCCATTACCTCGGCCGCAACAGCACCGTTGGTGCCATGGGTGGCAACTCTGGCCTCGCAGGCGCAGACAAGGCCCCGCAAGCCCTCTCAGCCTATGTCCACGCGGTGCTCTCTCAAACGTTGGCCAGCCCCCAGTGCGCCGCGCTCGGCCTCTATTACCTAGTTCGGCTGCCGGTCAACTTGAGCAGCGTCAGCAATCTCCGCATGGGCGGTGCGCTCTGGAATGTTGGGCCCGATGCCGAGGGTCATACGTGTTACGCAAGTGTGCCCGATCGTGAACGTGCTGCGCGCGCCGCGTTCGTGGCTGAACTTTACGGCCCAGGGGTGGGGCCTGGTCCGGAAGATGTCCCATATCGGCTTGCGGCGCTGGCGCTCATGCTGGGCAACAAGTGGTTGGATGATCATACTTTTACGAACAAGACTTGGTACGTCAATTTTTCACATGGATTTACGTCGGCTGACAATATGTTCAACTTTTCTCCTGTCATCTGTTGAAAATTTCGCCACGTCATGTTGCCACAACGGGTTTCCCACAATTTTCATGCGCTCTCACGAATGCCCGGTTTCGGGCTCGCCTCTGTCTCTGCCCGTCGCGAACTGCTGTTGCTGTCTTCCGACACGTGTCGGCGCTTGCGCCACCCGCTTTCCTGTTCTCACTGCGCCGCGCCACCCGTTTTCACCGCCTTGTCGCTTCTCCTAACCGACATGCACGCGTTGCTTATCCAGGCACGAAGTCACGCACCTCCCACTCGCGCGCCTCACCGCGCTCGAACATCGCGCACTCGAGTGTTTCAACCATGCGCTCGGCGTGCCCAATCCCGACTGGCGTTCTTGGCTCGGCGTTCTCCGAGACGAGGCCGCGAATGCCGGCGAGTCTGTCAGCATGCTTGCGGTCGAGGCCATGGACCGGCTAGAGCGCGAACTAGACTCGTTGGTGTTCGGAGTCGGAAGCGGAACCGAGAAGGACGGCAAGGGGGTGATCGGTGATCGGCGCCAGAGTCCTCGCACGTTGGCGCAGGAGATGGAGCTCGACGCGGATGAACTTGAGATGGAGCAGGTCGAGATTGATATTGATTTGGACGATGGTGGACCCGTGCCTGAAGAGTTGCGCAGGCCGGTCAAGATGCGGCTTGGAGGAAGCGCATGGGAGGGTGCGGTCGAACGTGTGGACGAGTGGGAAAAGGCGGTCAAGTGTGACAAGGTCGACAAATTCCGTGAACACTGGCTTGCTGGGTTGTTGGAAGACGATGAGGACGGCTGGCTCCAGTGGGACCGTGCGCGCGACCCCCCTGTCGAACGTGCCAATGCAGGTACCCGGGGCGGTTACGAGGCTGTCCAACGTCCAGGAGCGGGGTGGGAGTCCTACGAGATGAAGCGGTTGGAAAAGTCTGGAAAGGAGGTTGAGCGCCCAGGGAAGAAGCGTCTGTTTGTCGATGAGGAAGAAGCTCGAGCCAAGGGCAAGAAGGAGTTGTTCGCGGTCGGGAGCGAGTACCGGGGAGCAAGGGGCCTGGGAACGAAGAATGTCCCAAGGGTTGAGCTGTACGACGCGCAGTTGCAGGACGTGCGTGCGAACCACTACACGTATGATTACCCGGCAAAGGGTGCTTACTACGAGACGTACGAGGCGATCCCGCGCGACGTGATGGGCTACGATTCTGGACTGGCCTATACGCACGCCTACGATAGTTCTAGCTACGAATACGCTGGGCATTGTTTTGGCGGTTCATACATCCCCCGCCAGGTCCCGATTCCAGTATGGGTCCCTCAGCAGCCGTCGCAGCACCGTGGGTCGATGGGGTGTATCTTGAGCTAGATGGAGCGTTATGTGCAGGTGTGTTTTGACCGTGATTCATTTTTCGAAGACGGCCTTAACCTGAGTTTGGTAGATGTTTGTGATGATTGGTGACGAACTCGTGTCGGGGTTCCGGCGACCCCAAGGATATCCCTTCTCCGCGTTCCGGGCCGACTATTCGACAATACACGGTTGTCTGGTCCGCGCAACATTATTTTTCGTCTCGGATTTAATTTAGAACCCCATCGATCCCTCGCCTCGTCGCGTCACCAAAAGGCCCTGCACATATGGACCTTTTGATCCATCATTCCTCTGTCGGCCGTAATTATCTATGCCCATTCGCCTCTATCGTCTAACTATGCCCTGCTCTGTTTCTTTACCTTGCTCTGTATAGACCGACGACCTTCCCTTGACGCACGGACGATCTACCCCTCATTTTTGCTCTTTGCTCCTTCTACTCTTCCTAGCCTGTCGATCCATGGCGGGCTTCGTAATATTGACGGAGTGTTGTTGTGTGTGTGTACATACTTGTTTCTGCCCGTCGCTCTTTGACACGCCCTCCACCCCCATCTATCCCGCAATGGTTTCCCCCCCGCTGTTTGGTTTGATTTGATTTCTCACTGTTGATCTGACCGATCTTTTTTGGTTGGGTTGATGGTGCCCCCATTTCACGCAACGGCTTCTTACGTACTACTTATGCATGTGTGCCCCTTTTTTGTTTCCATGTGCCTTCTCGGACTTGTAGGTGATTTCTCTATCGACCGCTGTCCTTTATAGAGATCTTATCTGCTCGTTCTGGGGTGGCTCGTTTGGTGGTGCACGTGTGATTCGGTGATTCGGAAATACTTATCGTTCTTTGGCTGCAGACTGGTTCTCTTTTTTTTTTTCCTGTCAAGGCGTATTTGTGTGTTGTTCGCATTGATTCAGTTTGGTGCCAATGATATTTTTCGTCGGGCGGGACTTTTTGTGTGCGAACGATACGCGCAAGCATCGTTGGATGTTTATTGTCCAAGCTACATGAGAACAACTACGCGCAGATTTGAAGTGCCATGGACAAAAAAAGTAGTTTTTATACCCGCGGCCCACTTTCGGACTCGTTCGGAGCGGCGTTTGGCTCGGACCTGAATCGGGTGAGCATATCACTTGGTACCCGCAATGTTTGCTACGCATCACGAGAACTGCGCCTGATAAGTGCTCATGAGAGTGTTGAGCATGCTGAGTGCGTTGAAACCGATGGTCTGACCTCGAGCTCTCACGAGCGGATTTAGCACTGCAAGCGATTGCAAGATCAGGCGCGTACGTTGCAAATGTTATCCAAAATGGAAACTCATCATTATTTTTTAAAATATATGCGCCCAATCGATTCTGCTAGCTAAACTACGTGTGTGGATGGATCAATCAGGAAGATAAGCACACGATTAGTTCAGGGCTGCCGGATTGGTGGTCAAACTGTTCAGCTTCAGCCTCAGAACGCTCAGAGCCCCCACAGGCAACAGTCAAACTCCCCACGTGGTCCGATTTCATTTAATTGACTGACCACACAGCGGTTAGCCCGTCGAATCGATTGGGCGCACTTATTCTAAAAAATAATGCTGAGTTTACATTTTGGATAACGTTTGCAACCTAGCCGCCCGATCTCGCAACCACTTGCGGTGCTAAATCCGCTCGTGAGAGCTCGAGTTGGGACCATTGGTTTCAATGCACTCAACGTGCTCAGCACCCTCGTGGGTACTCAGCAAGCGAGGCGTGTTTTCGTGATATTCGTTCAAGCTCTGTTTAGTGAACGATTAGGGCATGCTCCCCATTCTGCTGGGCGATCGTAACGGTTAGCCCTTGACAAGCGTACGTAATATAAAGGCACTTGCAAGGGGTAATCAAGACAATGTTTTCCGCATTGTGGTGTGTGATGTGTTTGATCGATATCGCGCATATGTCCTCCTCAATGATTTCTCTGCTCAGACAAATATACCCTGTGATCACGCAAGTTTTGGGCCATCAGGAATAAAACCCGGGCCGCAGTTATTCACAATTGTCAGTACACCCCGACAACCTTTTAGCTTTAACAAATTTATGAAAACTTGAGTTTGCGAATACTATCGCCTGCATTGGCCGTTAGACCGCAGACCGCGCCGCTGAAAATGCATACACAATGGATTTATCGGGGTCTTTTGATAGGACAAACGCGAAAAAACGAACTTAGACACTTTCATGGTCCATGGCTGGACGCAGCCCATTGGCATGATATAAATCAATTTGGTTCTTGTAAAGCCGCACCCTTCCTAAGCCGCTCCAGCTTTGACAGTAAGGCATCGAATAATGGAAGAGTACGACTGGCGCAGTGGCTGAAATCGTTGTTCCGGCAACCCGTCGAATCTGATTCTCCGGTAAATCCGGGATCAAACTTTCGCCTGTCATGACTTTCCTGTTTATGTTTCACATGAATTGCATCTTTTGCACCATCGCTTTGACAGCGATGTAGCTCTGTGATGGTTCTGATTAATTATGTTCTACCGGATACAAGCCGCTATATCAAAATCGTAGTGGTGCGGCATTAATTCATTAACCCAGTTCAGTGGCCCCTTTCTAATCAAATGACAAGAGACGATTCTGGTTTCTGCACATCTAAATTCGATGTTTCTATATTTTTGTAATCAATTTTTCGTCGTTAATCCCACCGGCTGAGAGGGTAGAGTGGGTTGCACGCATACCTTCCCTTGGACTGCTGGCGGCCATACCCGGAAGTATCCCAAAAGGTGAATGTCTACGGATCTAAAGCCATCCGGATAAACCCGCCAAATTATTATTCAGTACGTGATATTTCACTACTCGTAGACACGACACATAAACTCGAAGAATTGGAGGGAATGAAACATAGGCGCTCGCCCCAGTTCTCGATCACGTGTAAAACTAAAACTATCACTAACCCTACTACTGCGTTTACTGGTCACTTGTCTCAATGGTACAATTCTACACGTCTACCGGTTAGCCATTTAATTTCGGGTTGAAATCATGGTCTCTTGCTTAGCTACCGAACTGATAGCCGTGGATCCCCCAGCCATCATTTATATGGGGAAGGACAAGGAAGAAAGTAAGCACCGCTAGCATCGCACACATTTTTGTCCTAAGCGCGCCGCTCTAGACGAGGATCTTATTCGATACGGGTGGCCCCAAGACGTATGGTTTCACGTTGATAAGGTAAGATAATAATATTCAACCGACGGTATATATCTTATTACAACATCAGTTATCCTCCGCGCACGTCTATCTTCGACTTCCTCCGACCATAGAATCATGGGAGAAAATACCTCAAGGGCTGCTGATAGACTGTGCGCAATTAGTCAAGGTAAGATCTTGATGACGATATTGTGAGATCCGTTGCTTTAATTGAGTGTGTCTGTTAGGCAAATTCTATCGAGGGTGATTGATCTGTCTCGTCCTTAGCACGGTTGTAACCGATATCCAAGAGTGATTAGGCAACAAAAAGGACAACCTGACGATCATATACACCCCATGGGATAACCTGAAGGTTAGTCCAGTTTCCTTGTGCTAGCACGCGCTGGATCGTTGCGCCAATCTAGAAAACAGGTGACATGGCTGTCGGACAAGTGTCTTTTCATAAGAATGATCGAGTAAGTTCGCTAACTTATTTGTGAGGCTTCCGCTAGAAACTAACTAGCCAGCTGTTAGGTTAAACGGAGTAAATCCTTTTTGATTGTGATCGTTAAGCAGTGACGGCGCTCAAAATGACCTCCCCAACAGTACATGTTCCCGAACGGGTGAATGCGATTGTGAATCGGTTGAACAAAACCAAGGTCGTACGCGACGTCGACCATGAGCAAGAAAGAATAGATCGCATTAAAGCCGAGTCGGCCAAACGTAAAGCTGCGGCTATCGAGAAAGTGGGTGACTTTTTCGTCGGTAGGGTACCAGGGGGCTAAAATAGATGATTGTTTTATTAGAAAAAGGAGGACGCAGAACGAGCGAAGCAGCGTGAAGCTGAGAAGGAGGCACGCTCGTACGACAATCTGTTTACCGGAGCTGATGAAGAAGATGAGGATGAGGCTAAAGAGAAAAAGAAAGGCATTGCTTTGGAAGACGATTTTATGTAAATAAGCTACCCAAAAGCTCCATACATTGGGTGCCGCTTGAGCACTTGACCATTGAAACCACCTTAGCAACCAATCCAACGCCTTGCCGTTTCAACAGCCCAGGAACAGCCCTTGCTGGTGTGGCGGCGCGACACGCTTGTGCCCGGCCGTGACCTCATCCTGCCAGACCCGCCGTCGCGTGTCGATTTTTGTCCCGTCCAGCGTCGTTTCCTTTTGATCCGCCTCTGACTGTGAGGTCCAAATCAGATATCCGGCGCCCCAGTCTTACCTGCGTTGAGACTGCACAGGAGACTGTTCGGGGTGTAGGGGCCCGGGCACACCCGCACGGCCTTTTGGTAGCGCTAGCCTACCACCTAGCTGGCTAGTAGGAAGTGTGAATGGTGGCCAGCAACGGGCTCCAAGTTTATGAATGAATAAATGAACGAAGCAAAATTTTCTGCCAAAGCCGCCCTCGCCAATTGCTAGTTTCAGGCTCAGGTCAATGCATACAATTTAGCAGTCAGGCCAGGCTCCAATTCTGGGTATGGCTTGTCCAGGTTCGCAAACGGGGATTATTTTTACCAACTCACTCACTACTAAAAATAATACGGAAGCTTCAATGATAATTTGATTGACGCTTGGGGATGAGTTACACCACCGTCGTCCGGTAGGTTTGCCGACGATAAAACAAGAGCCAAATGAAGGGAGGGGCTCAGACCTCAATGCAACGGAAGTGCCAAGATGTGTTCATTATGGTCTTGATAGCAACATAAATATCCAAGGAACAAGTGACGATAGCAAATAGAATAACATAAAAGAAAGATAAAAGTCTACCTATTCTGGGTGGGGTTCGCATGCGTGTTCCACCCAACTCCGGCTCCCAGATGGTTGAAATTCTTCCACCAATCGTTTAATCCGCTCATGACTGATGTCCTAGATCAAAAGAAGGATGAGCCTGAGATAGATTGCGGAACCAAGCTATGATATACCACTGACGGTCCATCCCCTCAAGAGGTGGTATAAGTTCTGGTACTTGAGTGTCATTCATGGATTGAGGCATTACAGGAGCGAAGTTTGATGGACCGGATGTCTAAAAATAGAGCGGTTAACATCATTTACACTGATATTTGTACATACATACTAGGTCTACATCCGGCCGGGCGCCTATAGTTGAGATACCAACGGAGCTGGCATTCTGACAAGAAAGGTGAGGCCAATTCGAAGTTATCTACCAAGCAATTCACCTCTATTCTCTGGCCGCTTGCATTTCGGGCAAGGTGCTCGAAGAATTGAACGAAGTACGATGGCGTATCTCCCTGATGCTGGCTGAGGGTTGCACATGCTATCGAGACGCTCTTCAAAGTGCCCACGATCTCCTGGTATAATTCGTCATCCACGTACGGGAGTTGCTAGCCCGTGGCAACAAGGGTTTAGCTGAGCTTAGAGAGGACACACCGCGAAATACGTACCTTGAACAACCAGACTCCAGCGTAAGCTGAAGTAATGGCTAGATTATCTTGACAATATGTAATATATCGGTGTGGTGCTAAACAGTTGACCACATGATACAACACGTCCATCGCGCATTTAATGCATTCCAGAGAATGAGTTCGGGCGGCACTGATTTGTGGCTGAACTAGGCCAAGCAATTGCAGTTCTGCGACGATCAGTTTAAGGTTAAGTGCAGCAAACTTTAGCAGCGCCTTTGAGGCTGGAGCAAGATTGATACTGTCTGTTCGCCGTAAGCACTGCAACCCATTGCTCATAACAAGATTGTCAACTCACCATCATCGGTTACCCAGCGCTTGATACGCTCATCCATTAGGTGTGCGACATGGCGCATTAGCGGTTCGAATGCCGACTTGTTCGAAGCATTCATTGATGAAAAAAGTGAATGGCAAAGGATTCGGACTCCACCAAGGGCAGCCGATGCAACGAGCATCGTGTCTGCATCTATGCGTTCATTAGTAGAGGAAACAGCAACACTCCGCCGTACACACTGCATGGAAACTAACACTGGTTGAGATAGGCAAGTTGAACCGGTTGAATATACATACCTCCGGATGGTCCGACAGCCATTGGTAGCTGTCTTGAAGCCGAAAATCAGGTATCATTTGGGGTTTGCTTCTCTGCATGCTGAATAAAAAATTAGTTTTGGCGGGTCTAAGGTAGATATGACCTTACGCAGTGGTCAAGTCATAACCTTCACCCCATCGTCAATTAAAGCATCAAACGCAGGAAAGAGCCTACTAACAAACTAACTCTAAAAATCATGAGTTTGTAAGGGCCCCAAATCATACAATTCAACTTACGAAGCCAAGTTCTTTCTCTGTTCTACCACTCAACGGAATGAGCTATATATAGCTAGGTATTTTAATCAAACTGATGCCTACCAGCTGCTCTCTAGCAAGTTGCTCAATCGCCGGCAAAGGTTTCTCCCGTCGCTCATGAAGATTCAACTCGTAAGCCATCCGAATAGCTAGGCCCACTTTTCGCCAACTACTAGAATCTCTTGGATCCTTCCAAAACGTCATCAGCGACAATGCTTGGACGTATTCAATGCTGCAGATTCCGTCCGCTAAAGCTCGCCCAAGAAGTGTTTGCCCTAGTGCGTTGCACCTGTCCCAGGCACGAGGACGCACAAAACGACACGCCACACAAATGATAGCCGTAAACAAAACACTAGAACGAGACCGAACGTATACGGGCGTGTGTAAAGCGGGGTCCAAAAGCGCGATAATCGGGTTGAGTGATTCGTGATAACTATGATCGAAATATTAAAAACATCGCGCAAAGCCTTGAGAGCCACTTACAAGTTGAACAACACACGAACCGCATCTGGCGGAACGATACCAGCAGTCACAGGGTCGTCGTAGTCGTCGGCTGGGTTTCGTTCAGACACGATGTTCTGTCCAGGAGAGTTGTTGACTGGGGAAGATGATCGGGAGTCCGAGAGAATATTAGCGAGAGAGTATGCGTTCGCACTCGTATTCGCTGGATGGGGTTCTTTTGTTGATCCAAGGAGCTTAAGGCTCCGGTCCGGATCGACACCGGCGCTCGTTCCAGACCCGGACCCACCGCTAGGGGTAATCTTGGCGTTGAATTCAAGGACTGGGTAGGTAAGTGCAGGCTCGACCCGCTGGAGTCCGAAAATGGGGAGACTCTAAACAATTCGTAAAGGACGCCTGAAAACGTTATATTGCATTGCGACCTACCTCTGTTATGAAAATCAGTCTGAGAGGACATTGTATATGGAGAAACTGGCAGCCCCCTAGCGGGCGAATATTCTTGTTCAAATCCAGCATCACCGTAGCGCTCTGCTGAGTTGACGTAAGACGAGTTCTGCGATGTTGATAAATTTGGGGAAGGCACTTGGCCGTACGTCGTCGAGACCGAGGGCGTGGCTTGCTGTAGAAGAATCTCGGACGGACCATCCACTGCATAGGGATGCCTGAGTCGATAGAGATCAGATCAAGCTCAACGGCGGTATTAGAAAAACGCTTATCCGAAGAAATTAACGTACGAGTGGCGTGGCTTTCTCCCTCGCTTCTTCTCACGGTAAATGCATTCTAAGGATAGTCTTATACACCGAGTGCACGGCCCGTCTAACGAAGGATGTTGGTTTTCGCATTTAACCTTGATTGATCGACACTCTGTACAACTGAACCACGCAAAAGATATGTGAAAAACCTCGCAGTTTATGGACGCCGATACACTTACGCCCGACCTCTTATCTTTGGAGAGTCGTTTTCCCTCTCTGGCTCATCCCCACTTTCGGATCGCGCGTGTTTCGTTGCTGCCATGGTCGTCGGGACCTTGTTGCATGGTGCTCAGCCTGAACAGTATTTGCAATCATGGAGAATAGCACGTGACAGTATATTTGACCCTTAAATTCAAACCGATTAACAACTTCGCGCGGCGAGAAGCATGATGTATGCTATCTCTTTCAGGTATAAACAATTTTTAGATCTGCTCTTTTTAATCCTAAATATATCAGTTGTATCTTCTGAACGATACCAGAACATGAAACGAGATGCTTAGAGTTAAGTGCCTGCACTTTCCTCATCTCTCCAAGACCGAGCCCAATAACGGAAATCATCGCTATGAATTTGGACCCCCTATCGCTTCACTGATAGATTTCATTAAATCTTCCGCAGTGGGCCGTTCCGAGGGCTCAAAACTCCAACAGTCCTGCATCAATCTCCACATTGTTATTCGTAACATCCCATCGAGGTCAATTTCGTTCGGTGTGGCCGGGGGATAGCCTCTTTCCATACGATTAACGACTCCTATATATGATATACTATTGTATGGCGGCATTTCCATTAGGATCTAGAGCAAAATAATCAACGACCAGCAGTAAGACAATATCCCCCACGCACTTCCAGAGCGACACAACCAAACGACCATATATCGGTTTTGGCCGATGGTTTTCCCCCCCTGAGTTGCTCTGGAGCATCCCAATTGATCGTTCCGCTCTGTATGTATGAGCCAATAGAACATTGGCACTCAATGAGCGAAGAACCAAAGTCAGTTATTTTGGCGGTGTCTCCATTGTTTTCGATAAGTACGTTGGTCTGGGACAAAAAACTTCAGAATTTAATAAAAGAATTAGTAGAATTCACACTATACCCCTTTGAGGTCGCCATGCACAATGGACTTCTTGTGGATATGAACTATTCCGTTCAATACATCCTTCAACTTGGAAAGACCATCAAGAAAACCCATTGACTATCTATAGATCGCAGCTCACCAAACGAACTCGCTGGAGGTCCGAAATCTTGTTCTTCTCTAGGAACTAGTCTCGTACTAATAAATACACACTTCATAGAGCCTGTGTTCTGACCTACACTATTGGAGTTCCCATATTCACAATATTTGGATACCAGGGAGAAGTGATCAAACGGCCACTCTTCGAGCCGACCAGCTCCAATAAAATTCGAAATATTTGGGTTAGGATCGAGCAACCTCCAGACCTTCAGCTCATTCGAAAGCTCTTTACTTCCATCCTATAAGCTGCTCATTCTCATAAACCTCAGTTTGAGCCTCAGAGATACTTACTTCTCCTGCTTGTGAGCGAACTGCTTTCACTGCAACCTACACGATAACCGGCCGTGGTGAGCGTTGAAGTCGTTTTGTGTCTAGAGAGATATAGAATACCGCCACAGGTGCTTTAATCCCTTTGTTAAGGAACTTTCTGGAATATTTGGTGCTGATTCAAGTGATGCATAAGGGACATAGAAAACCGAAGCCTTACGTGCGAACGGAGGATCTGTAGCCCGTGTAGTCTAGAAAGAAATTCTCTGTTGGAGGAATAGGAACGAAGTCGGCCGCTGCATAGAGGGTAGGTGCTTCCTCTGTAATAACATGATCGCACATATATTCAAAAGTTTCGGGGCTTGAGAGACGGAGGTTCGGGGCGAAATTAAAGCCGTTGCTCGTTTTGATAAATCAAGCACGATGCAACTTCCGAGTGTCATCCGATCCAATAAACCCATCGGTCACATCTAATCGGACATTAGAGCCTAAGATTACTTGACCTTTGGCCAAGGTAAACTACCTTCTACCAGAACCCGCCACCAGGGAACTAATTAGACCCAAGCTCTGGAGTGGATCTCGCGTAGGACGCGTTACCAGCGCAGCCAACCATGAATCCTGAAGCGTCTTCGCCTTCTGAACCAATACAAGCGGCGTCGGATCGATTTGTTAAACACGTTCCAAGCTCAGGATCAATTCTCCTTGCGCGTGGAGCTGCGGCTGACGTTTGGTTAATTACATGGTGACGTGAGCTGGCTGTCGTTCACCTGCTATCTATTCATGGACCCGTATAGGACTGATTTTGGGCTGCAGACGGCTGGGCCGGTCGGTGGAACTTCTTTATCTGCTCAACCGAGGAAGGTAGGCTTCTCATACATGGATCTTCATTATGCTTAGGATTTAAAGTAGTACGTCTCCAAATCTGTTAGACTGACTCCAGAGTCGATGTTATATTATCGTCACGGACGGGATAACCAGGTAAGTCCATTTTCAAACATAGAGGAACATACCGGAGATCCTTGCCCATGATGCTCAGTATACCAGGGACACACTTTGGACGATGTTGATTCAGGCGAGAATGTACTGGATCACGCAACTGCTACGGTATTGATCCCAGCGAAAGACAGGATTACAAGAGCCAAGTGAAGCGATGGAGCGCCATTCGACATAATAATGTGATTAGAGTAAACAAACTGTCGGATCGAGATGGATTGAATAGACAAGAAGAGTATTGCGAACAGGGAACGATTCGAGCGGTGAGAGTTCTCTCAGCTAGAGTCATCATAATCCTGAAATTGTGCATTGATCGAAGCGACCGTGGCCAACCGATTTAAACGCTTTTGATATCGTACGCGTCGACCCTTTTACCTGAAGATCATGCTGCATTATTGACGAAGGAAACTGGAGATTGTCAGTGTGGTAAACGGCCTCAAACACCTCCACACACTCGACCCTCCCATCATACATGGAAGTCTCAATGCAGTAAGAAGAGAAACACTCGATTAAATCAATTTTACCAGAACCCTATCTTAGGACAAAATCTATATCGGCGAGAACCATTCGATCAAACTCGGAGGATTCGGTCTTGCCGCACTGGTCCAAAGATTTGCAACGCTGATCCCCACAATTTCCTTTACCGGATTATGTCGCTGGATGAGCCCAGAGCAGTTTGAAGCGGAAGACGATATTGAGTACACGGTTGCTTCAGACATATGGGCCTTGGGATGTACAATATACGAGGTGAGTTGATTGGCTGGTCTCCGGCTGGTTGAGAATGCCTACTGATTTCATCTGAGCCAAGATTTTGTCTGAAAAGATCCCGTACGCCGATTACGTTCACGACGTAGAAGTTGTGAGCAAGATCAAGTCAGGGGTTAAACCAAGCAACAGTCAAGAGACCCTGAGCCAATCATACATCTGGCCGGTCATTGAAGATTGCTGGGCTCAATCACCAGAAGAGCGGCCTAGTGCACATGAAGTTCTAGTAAAGGTTATTATTTCTTCGTTTTGACCTACCTATTGATGGCTAAGCTAATGTATGCCTATAGATTGTACGTACACTGCTGTGTCCTCGGGGAATCTCTCATTCGAGTTGCTGAAATGTCGCTTCGTTTTAGGAGGTAAGCTTGGTATTCCACAGAAACCGGAATAACGAAACATTCCACTAGACACTCGCCCTAAAGCATGTGAGCTTGATCCCCTCTGTAATTTTTTGGAAGGTAGGATTTGCAAACGATACATATAGCAAATGTCGGGACGCAGCCAAGAGGCAGAGGTCACAATTGATGAAAATCTCCCGTACACCGATCAACTTTCTACTTGGGCGGAGCGTCTTGGACTTGGCGTTTCGTGGGACACCACCAGGATAATTTCGTCAGGTCGACCCTCTTGGACTGCCATACCAGTCCTGAGGCCGACACCGCAAGGTAATATTTACTGCGAAATATTCCTGCAGATGAGTAAAGATTATTCTCATATGATTGACTTGTTAGATCCACCGCAAGGAGAACCGCCTGAAACATCGACATATGGAATCGAGGGTGGTAGGTCTCTTGTCCGAAAGTTTACTTGGGTTTGTGCTGAGAAGTATACAGTGCGAGCAATTCCCCTGACAGCGTTTACCGGGACTGGCAGAACGAGACAGGCAGCAGAAACAAATGCTGCAGAACTAGTCCTGAGATCAGGACTCTTGTGAGTTGGGCCATCGGATCGTCGTGAAATAGCCCACGCGGCAAACTGAACTTGTCCACAGGAACAACATTTTTGGGTAACGGTATACACATGGGGATCAAGAAACTAGCTTGAATGCATGTGTATATTTTACGAGCACAAAGAGAATGAAACGTTTTGAACACGGAGACACCCGGATGACATTCACAAACGGCTGAGCTTCCCAATCAATATAACCCAACAGGGCAGACAAACGAGTTGCCATACTGACCACGACACACTTTCTCTGGATCAAACTCGGGACAAATGAGCAAGCGTTCTAGTCCGACCGACCACGGACTCCGAACGGACCTTGTCCCAAGCGATTGCCCGCCCGGTTACTGCCGTCGGAACAGACGAGTCAATTTTCCGATTGACGGCATGTGTGCATAAATAAATCGCGCTTTGGATCATGTACGTCATCGGAATCGGGCTGAATGGCGATTACGCCGTGCGGATGTGTGTGAGAGAGAGAGAGAGCACGCGCCAATTCAACCGCAAGCGGGTATCACAGCGCTTGCCATTTGCTGCACACGGGCGACCCAGACCACATGCGCCGGAGCGCAACCGCCTCCGACCCCACATGCCACGGTGGCCGAATCCCATTGTCTCCAACCTCCCCCGTAAAAATCCCACAAAAAAATTCAAATGAGAGGAATAGACTCTTGTGTGCTATCCCCAATTCGCACATATATGCTTCCCGTGTTTACAAATGACCATTCCTCGCCGGCGACCAGGCCGCCGAGCCGACACCGGACTTGGTTTCCTTTCTCGCTTCGTTGCGCCTCGCCGAGGAAAGAACCTGGTTCCCCTCCCCCCCCCGCCTGCCACACGCGTGGCGTATCATGCACCCCATTCAATGGCCAGACTCTTCCTCCCCTTGAGCATGCCTGCCCACGGCATGATCATTGTTCATAGCCATGTGGCTCACGGGACAGACGCTCTGTCCGCGACATTCTGATTGTGACCTGAGGTTGAATTCATTATAAATTCCAGCCTCTGTGGCTTTCCTGGTCCAGAACCACGCCTCAGGGACGACCTCGCAACCGAACATGGTACTGGCCCTCTCTGACCCGAACTTGACGCTTCTCTCATATGTGCATCAGTCCGATTCAAGTCCAAATTGCAAAGAGAAAAAAAAAACAATCGTCTATGTGAGACAGGTGTAAAGAATTAGCAGAGTTGGCGTGTACGTATTAGAAAAGGGAAAAAAAAAGTTCAAAAAAGTTCAAAGCGACGAAAGTAAAGAAAATGACGCACGAACAAATAAACTACCTAACATACAGCAAGTCCCGGAACATCCACGCTCGCACCCCTGAAAGCATCCAACGATGAATAATACCCCGACACTGGCCCGTTTCGTACGAATTCGTTTCTTCTCATACAGACAAACCAACTGCAATTTTTCACGCTCATCATTAATCCACAATCGAAAGAAGGGGGTTGTGCAGAAAACCAAGGCCAGAAACGAGCGACTGGGTGGGGTAGTGTAGAGATCGGGAGAACGTGGATGTGGGCATGAAATGAGGAAAAAGAGCACGCACAGTTGGCCCGGGCTTGCCCTTTTTGCTTCTGGCTGTGTATGGAAAGAATGCGTGGGGTAAAACGAGCGTGGAGTGAGAGCGAGTGTGGGGCTACCAAGAGAAAAAGAATAGACAAACAAGCGGAAGAATGTCCCGACTAGCACAGAGAAATGAGCAAAGATAAAAGTGGGGTAAACAGGATAGGCTTCATAGGCAACAACGCAAAAAGTGGACTCGCTAATAAATCAACCCAAGTGCGGAAGAAGGGAAAAAAAAAGTGCAAAGGACAAGTCTATCGGCGGGGTGTACCTGGTCTAGGTGTTCCACTGCCATGGCCAACGCTCCAGCCGGCTCCGTCCTCCAAGCTGGCGCCGTCCTCGGTAGTATGAACACGGACACCGCGTTCGCTGCGTACGCTCTGAATGTCCCGTCCTTCCTCGGCTAGCTGCTCTTTCAACATTTCCGCCTGTTCTCGAGCACTCCTCTCCTCGGGGCTTTCACCTTCTTCCTCTGGTCGACCCGCGAAATCGGGCTTGCGCAGCATCTGGCGGAATGCATTGGCCACGATAGCAGCGTCTTGACCCGAGATTGGACCTGTTTCGGCCGAGCGGGTCGAGGCACCGTCGGTGCCGGCGTGAATACCGCCTGCGCCGATCAGGGAACCTCCGCCATGACCACCTCGCCTGATCGAGACTGGTCGACCCATAATCGAGGCAGCGGGTCCGGCGGTATTGTCGATTGGGCTGGCCGAGTCTGGTCCGGTCGTGGGTGCGCTGACAGGGGCGGCCATGATCGGTGTGGACGAGCCTGTGCTTCGGCGATTGAAGCTGCGCTTTCGAGAGCGGATTTGACGCGAGGCCAGCCAGGCGAGGAGCAGGAGTGCGCACAGGGCGAGAGCGCCAAGAATGACGAGCAGCGCAATGGCCCATTTCGGAAACGGCGAGTTGGCCGCCCCGTTCTGGAGGGAGCCGTTGCCACCGCTGTTGGAGCCTGTTGGCCGGGCGGTCGCATACGATGACGCAAGGGAAGGGGTGAGAGAGATGACTGATCGGGTCGACTGGACCGACTGGGAACTGAGTGCGGAGAGGGACGATAAGGAAGCGAGTGTCGCAGCGGACGAAACCGAGGCGATGGACTGAAAGTACGAGTCCGGGAGCCGGGTCTGTATGGCGGTGAACGTGGACTGACGGGGCTCGCCGCCGTTGAGGGTAGCACCGGCCGAAACGGCGAGAAAGTAAAAGGGCATAGTCTGATTTCGGCCGTCATGCCAGCCCGTTACACCGCGGGTACCCCAGAACTCGTCGCCGACGGTGACGCCGTGCCAGCCTGCAGCATTGGGGATATTTGTCCAGCTGGCGGCGGGTTGGCCCGAGTCGGCATGGAAGAGGTAAATGTCGAGGTTGACATAGCCAATGTACTCTGGGTAGCGGTAGTTCCCTGGGAAGAGTGAGCGGTGGGCGGGCACGGGAAGCGACGGATACACGCACAGACATAACGTGTCCAGCCGCCTTGCACAACCGTGGTGTTTGCGGTGGGGTAGCAGGACAGAATGTCGTTGCCGACGTCACCGCATGTGGGATCTGTGCCTTGTCAGCTCAGCAGCTGGTGAACTGGCAGGACACTCACAGGACTGTCGCTCTTCGAGCTTTGCACTTCGTCTTCGGCGGGCGCGGCGAACTGGATCGTGGTCGCGGCTGGAGCCCTGCTGGGACTCGTCGTGTTCGTGTTGGAGCTGAGCCTGGGCGAGCTCGAGCGGGACTAGCCTGGGCGGGTCGGTGACCACGGGCTGCTCGACGTGGGGATAGGGGGCCGTCGGCGTCGGGCTCGGGCTGGACAGGAGCTGGCGCGGCATGGAGGGGCGGTGGTGGTGGTGGTGGGGGGGAGGGGGAGGGGGAGGAGGACGGGGACGGAGAAGCGGACACCGCAGAGTGCCGTCGGGATCGGCAGGTGGGATGTGGTCGTCGGACAGGAAAAGATCAGAATAGGGCGCAATGTTCATCCTCCGCGCGAGGCATCGAGCTCTCCGATGGCGGACAAGTCCAGGCGACCAACTCGGTTGGCCCAAACAAACCACGCGCGCCACCCGAAATTCCATCCGTGTCGCCGCTTCTTTCTCGTCCATGCTCGCTGCCCCGCTGCCATGCCACTGGCATCTCCTGCCCTCCAGTCGCCCCGCCGTCGCCCAGCCCCCGCCCGCCCGCCAGTGACGTAACCCACGTGGACGGATCCCACGGCCGGCGATCTATGGTGCATTCAGCCGACGTAATTCTCCTGCGGAATATTCTCCCCTTGTGCCTCCAGCCGTGCCCAACCAGGACCAAGCCTGGTGCTTCGTCCAAGGGCCTGCCGTTCTCCCACCTTCGTCCCCAAGCACGTCTCTCGATGGCTCTTCAAAGTGTACTGCATGCATGCCCGTAATAGCCGTATTCTCGGCCATGTGCCCTACCACATTTTACCCCTGAGTGTCCATACTGCCAAACCTCGCCGTGGATGAATATCCCAGCGATCACCTCGACCCGCATAGCCCAGCTCCCCATGCTGCGGGCCCGTTCCCTGTCAGCCTGACAGGTAAATTGACATAATCCACCGATTTGTCGCCAAGGCGACTTGCCGTCCATATTCCAAATCTCGTAATAACACCCATGTGCTGATTATCACGAGGTTCATGACGCATACAATGACGCTCGTCAAGTCGCCATGTTCAAGTCTTTCGTAGCAGGGTCGGCATTGCTCGGGCCAGTCATATCATCCATCACGCCACTCTTGCCGCTCGCCGGCCGGTCCACCCAACCGCAACACTCGTCTACCGACCACACCATGCTGACTCGTTCCGGCTGATGAAAACCGCGCGGTAACGAGGTAATACACCTTCCATGGGATATTCTGAGCAGCCCTTAGTTCCTGCTTTCCAAATCGCGGTCGTCGACCATGATTCTTCACGTATTGATGTTATGTCCGAGTGATTCAACAACCAGGCTTGGATCAAGGAATGTGATATGTTGTTCTATCGGTGCTTACCAACCCTGAAGGGACCTCATTCAGCCTAATCAATTTTCCAAGTGCAGATCAGTGTGCTTCCCATCAAAGCGTGTTCAACCACGCATCCAATTCCCACGAACACCGATGTCGTGCACCGGGCTACCATGCAGTTGGTGAGCCTTTGCTCTCGCCCACGGTCCATAGGTTTTATTAGACATTTGTGGCGCGATCCGGTGGGCCAATCGAGGGACCCGAGCATTATGCCTGATCTGAAATCGCTAGCTGCGCATGCTGAATTTAGCCCTCCAACGGCTAAATCGGTCGCTAAGCTTTGGTGGCCAATAGTCAATGGAAACTCGGCCCTGCATGTTTCATCGTGTTTTCGCCACACTCCTTGGCGCATATTCGAGCACCCCCACAGTCCCCAAGTGAATGTGCTGGCATCTCAATTCATTCCAGATGAACTCGATAAAACGGGGGAAAAAAAAAGGATTAAACCTTGGTGGCGTATACGCAATACACTTTAAATACAACACAATTTTCATGATGTTTCAACTCTTCAAGCGCTCCGTTTATCAAGTTTTCTGCCTCTTCGTCGGTCAGACCTGAATCCTTCACCAGGCCAGACATATCCCCTAGAGCCGTGCCGGCCATGTATCTCAAGTATGGCGCCAAGGTCTCATCAATCCGCTCCATGCACGGGTATCCTTCGTGCGGATATGGAGGAAACGTCCGTACTACTTGCTGTATATCCTTAAATCCTCCTTGGCCCTGGTCCCAGAGATCAGAGCCCGGCGCGAGCCACTGAGGAAGCTTGTCGCATGTGTCGGGGTCGACACCCATGCTAGAGATGCATCCTCGGACGATGCTAAAAAAGTGGCAGCCAAGCGGATTTGTGCGATAGGCGGGCACACTGATATCTTCTGGATCCCAAAATCCAGGGTTATATTCATGCATGTATATCAGTCCTCCAGGACGAAGGACACGGTGCACCTCGCGGAGCACCGCACGATAGTCCTTTGCCTGAGACCATGCTACGGTGTAAGCCAATACTAAACGTTTTGGATGAGGCATGGCTTACCACTTCGATAACCGAGTTAAGAAACACCATATCAAACATATCATCCTTGAGCTGTAGTTTCTCTGTGAAATCGTACACTTCAAATATGACGTTGGGTGGTGGTGCGTGGGAGGTCCTTGGCACAACATCTATGGTACGAAACTGAACGTGAGGAAACTCGGCGGCCATGGCTTGTATCCTTTCGTGAGCTTCAATACCAGCTCTACTGAAATGACTATAGGTCCAGCATGAATGCTCACCATGTCCCACTGTTTGTCCCCAGCTCCAGCGCTTGAAGTTTGCAGTCCTGGGCTGGGGAGAGTCTTTCCTTCACAGGCCCAACGTAGTTGCCCCCAAAGATAGATTTAGCTATAATGTGCTGGGTGACGTGTCGACGCATACTGTCGGATGGAAACCACCTGACAATATTATCGCTAGCGGGCTGCGGCCGCCCGTGGTGTAACACAAAAAAACCTGGGAAAGTGAAATTAAGCTTTGGTTCGAGACAAGCCGAACCACGTTCGGCGGGAATACTTGCCAGGTAAATCATCCGAGTGAATGGTCAGCCCTGATATTGTCGAATCTGTCTCTGAAGGAAAGCTAGACGGTGCATACCCAGAGTCTGGTCTGGGTACGACGCGATAAACAGTTGCTCCGTCGTCGCTGTCACAGTGAGAAAAGTCACTCATCGTTGCCCGCCTCACTGCGGCCAAAACCTGAGCAAGGGGGAGGATGAGAGACAAGATAAGCTCGGATGGATGCATTAATAAGTGAGTGTTGATCTTGTGGCTAACCGGAATCTGCTTGAAGCGCCTAATAAAACTTGGAGAAGTCGGAAACGAATGCACGGAATCGATTCCTTCTGACGAGGCCGTGCTGGATCGACGCTCTTGGGCTTGGAAAATAGGGACTAATTGCCAAACAGCGTGGTGATTAATCGGTTCCGCTGATGGCTCATATTGTATCCACAGCACGTCGTCTGCGGGAGCAGAGGACGCATATAATTGCTGAGGAGCATGGCGGCTTCTAGGCTAGTCCAGAACCTTAGGCCTAGGACTGGCCCTCTAGGCTTGCATTATTCAATCAAAAACTTTGCCCCCACTTGGCGCTACCAGATACCTAGTGACGGAAACTACAGCTTGTGTACTGTGAAGATCCTTTTGTTTACGAAAAAAAAAACCGGCTGAAACATGATGAAAGTATCACATAAGCAGTTTCACTGTGAATATACTCGCATTCGATACATAAACGGTGTATCCACTCGCCCTCGTCATTTGGGTTTGGGTGGCTCCCTAACTATATATGCGAAGCGAGACGACCAAGTCCGACATACGCGCGCTGGGTAGGGAGTGTGCGTGTGACCCGCTATATGCGGACCGAAAAGTAAACCGAGCCACCCAGAGTCCGGCTGCTGGGATCGCCTCATCAGCATACCCCCCAGACGTGACTGGGTTTGATGCCATTGATTAAGCGCCACATATGACATGCAAAAATTTGAAACACGCAAGGGTGTGATCATGCACGGGCATCTGAGTGTCAGCCTCTTGGCGCGGCCAAGTAGTCATATGTCTCACCCACTCTCTTCTTTCGTCGGGGACGTTCCGAGCCCCCTCCCCCCCTTCCAGAGGAAGTGTGTAGAGGGGCGGCGACGGGCAGGAACAGGCTTGCAGGTCCAGACGTAGAGATGTAGCATTTTTACGAGGCGCCTAACCAGAACGAACACTCGTGGCTCCCTCAATCAAGGCATGCTATACTTAGCTTATCGGGTTCTCGCTTCGGGAGCCACCACCAAGGGAAAATCTGACACAATCATCCCAGAGACGAGACAGCACCGAGCGCCTGGCGGTTATTTTATGAAATTGACGTCAGTCCCGAACAGCTGCCTGGAAACAACCTTCACATGACACTAGCTCTGCTCGAGTCCTTAATGATATCTAGGAGTCCGCGGCTGCTGAATGTCGCAAAATGCATGGCTATGCCTGTATGAAGCACGCTTGTTGAATCAATACTGTTATGATAGGTGCTTCTCTCGCGCGCCTGCAGCCGACAAGTCCCCGCCGTACTCTCGGCAAATCATCGTCGCCCAGTGCCGTTACCTCATGACTTGCTCTCGGAGTACCGAGGATATACCTGTATTGATCTTCTCTCCGCTACTGTTGCGACAAGCGTCCATAATCTCCGGGTGGTGAATGGGTATAAAATGAATGGCGATGAGGCGGGATCGACGTATCTCAATTTTGACAAGATGAAGGTCTCGGTTGCTCTTTCACTTCTTGGTGCTGCGCTCGTAAAGGCCGGAACCGTTGTCTGGGACGGTTCTTTTGCTCCATACACGACCCCTGATGACTTTGCCAAGTGGACTTGGGCCAACCAGGTTGGAACGTACCAGTACTACATTCATGGCAACGGCCCGCCAAGCGACTACCTCGCTTTGTCCCCGGACTACAAGAACCCTGCTATCAGTGGGTCTATCTCCTGTCGCCCCCGGCCATTCTGTTGCTGAAATGATTGCGCGTAGCCCGTGAGCCGCGAGGACTGAAAATGTCGCTCTCTCCTACTGCCACATGGAACTCGAATATGTAAGCAACATATGAACCGTCTGGTTGTGCTAGTCACTTATTGTTTGCCCAAGGGAACGTATTGAGCTGATTCCACAAACAACGGCCAACCTCGGCACGGGAACACTGTGAGTTCAGCTGAATCCCGCACATTAAACATAAATCTCAGCCTAGCTCAGCTACTACCATTTCTCGGTCAAACGTTCCAACACCAACGCCCCTAATTCGGGTCTAGAGCATCAAGTCATGTTCTTTGAGAGCCATTTCACCGAGGTGGGTCCTTGGTTCTCATGCTTTATGAGCATGACTAAGGATTCGAGTAGCTCAAATACGGTATCAATGGTGACACCGATTTGCATTGGTGCGTTAGCGGTGTGAGCAAATGGCAGACACCGTTCACTGCGGACACATGGTGAGAAAATATCGTGCATACGACAGCGTCTCTTTTGCTTATAACCATGTGTCTCAAGGTTCAACTTTGCGTATGAGATCAACTTTAGCTCGGGCAATGTTGGCTTGTGGGCTTCGACAAACGGATCGCCTCTCACAAAAGTTGTCCAGAACATTGCTGTTAGCACCTCGACAGTAAGCAGTATTCATGTTATGTGACACATTACATGTGCCAACTCGTTGGGTAGAATTCTGCCGATTTCCATGTTGGCGTCCTTCGCATTGTCAACCAAGCTGGTATTGAGGATTGGTATGTCAGCGGTGTATACATCGAACAAGGCCCGATCACTACTGCGATTGGCTCCGGGTCTGGGTCTGGCACCACCACTACGACAGTCGCCACCACCAAACCAGCCACCACTGCTTCCCCCACTACAGCCCCCACCACTGTCAAAACAACGAGCGTCCCCGTGACAACAACTACTACTGCTTCTGGACCCGCAGCTACGCATGTGAGTCTCGCTAATGCATTTGGCTGTAAAAAGATGAGCTAACGAGTTGGTTCAATTCAGTATGGGCAATGCGGTGGAACTGGGTACACTGGTCCGACAACTTGCGAGAGCCCCTATACCTGCAAGGCTGTTTCGCCGCCATATTACTACCAGTGCCTGTAAACCTCTCTTTGGGTGTATGTTCAAGGACATGCCCATCGTGCAGTGGATCAGTTGTACATTTAAAGGCATGTGGGTTGAGATCGGATTATGACGTGGACAATGCGCATGTATATTCAGAGCATTGGCTGATTGAATCGCAACATAATCCAAGATATACCCGTAGGATTGTATTTTCCACGGGGGCGGCGTGACCGTTGGCGGTCATGAAGCCCATACCCCATAGAAAGTCTGCTTTGTTGAGAGCCCTGTTACAGATTTGTCAATTTGTTTCGTAGTCCAAGGTCTGCATTTTGAGGGTGTACCGACGAATTGGGATTAAACAGTAGCCCAAGATACATGAGGGGCGACGGTCCGTTTGACAGGTATGCGGGTCGGGTATCAGACAGGTGACTTGCTCACGGGTTATGTACGCATGTTTAGCGTATAATCAATCGCATTGAGGGTACTCGGGGTAATCCACTTCGAGAGACAACTCCATTTTGTGGCCTTTGCGGCCCTCGGACGGGGGCTTATGGGCACAATAAATACATTCACGACTATGTTGGAGTGTCATATAACACAATTTTTGTGTTGAGTATTTGGGTTCCTGTAAATACAAACAAACTTAGTAACACAGTAATCCTAGCGGCGCACCTAGCCAATCAAAAAATAAACATACGAATGAACCGTCATGAACAACAAATAGACCGGCCTCAACAATGGCGTATATAATACTAGCTAAGAGCACATAGATCGGGGAATATATAGCAGGGCATTCATGCTACACTGGCTAACATAAGTCTTGCCTCACGTGACAAGAAATACTCGTGTGGCTTGTTTCTCACAAACCAGCAAAGATATCGATTAGGGCTAGTAATGAATAACGTAGATTATGATCCTGCGCACATACGTACCAAAAATTGAATTCGCGCGATGAGAGTACGAAAGGTGGCACGTAGTCTGTTTGCGTATGTGTGAGGCAAGACTTATGTGTGTAAATGCCGTCTAGTATTAAACATACAAAACTTCCAGAACACTTTGCATAAAATCATTCTAATCTAGTAGTGAGTATTATCGCCTCTTGCATCTTGTAGTTCAGCCACCCTGAGAGGCATAGAATAATACAGGTTCTGGATCACAGTTGCATCAATGCACTCCCACTCCTCCTTCAGTGCCTCCCATAATTCGTCCTCGTTACGCAGCTGAAGGGCCCGTTTGCACACCTTACAATCCAGATAGCTCCACACATGCTCAATTATGTTCATATCCAGTGAGTTTGACAGCCAGGGAAGGACTTTGATATGATTTGCCTCGAGCCAGCCAGATGCTAGGTGTGATCGATGCTTTGGATCATTGTTGCGCTGAAATATAATGCTACATGGCTTGAGTTTCTGGTCCTTCAGAGTCTCCAGTAACTCCTCCTTCAATATCTCCATGTACATCACTGCGTTCATGATGCCTTCGATTTGATGTAGACAGCCTACTCCATTCCAGGTTATACACCCCCACACCATCACACTCCCACCTCCATGTTTGATGGTCTTCTTTGTATACCTAGGATTGTACGCCTGTCCAGGACGTCTCCACACATACTCCAATCCATCCAAGGAGAATACATTGAATTTTGATTCATCTGAGAAGATGACCTGAGCCCACATTAAGGTATCCCAACTTATATGCTCAGCAGACCAGCCACAACAAGCTGCTCTTTGCTTATATGTAAGGGAAGGGACATGCTGTCGTTGACGTGCCATAAGCCCCAACTCTCGAAGGTGGCAGTGGATTGTTTGGGGGTGGAGATGGGGAAAGTATTGGCGCTGTAGCTTGGTTGCATTGCCATGACAAAGTTTAGACAGGCCGATTAAGGTGCGGCAATCATCTCTGACCATCATTCTGCATGGGCAACCTGTACGAATAGCCTTGGGGTATGTTGCACATGGTTTGAGGAATCGTCAATAAATTCGGTTAACGGTAGTGCAATCGACACCAACAACACAAGCAACAATACTACTTGCAATGCCAAGATTCTTCATTGTCAGAATTTCTGACTTCTGCCCATCTGTAGTAAAGCAGGCCATGTCTGATAGTAATTTTGACAGTAGGGCAAAGGGATAGTAGGGTTTACAAGTGTGGGAGAATAGCAGAAGAACCGGGTGTATGCAGCTCACATAAATCTTGCCTCACACATGCGCAAACAGACTACGTGCCACCTTTTGTACTCTCATTGTGCAAATTCAATTTTTGGTACGTATGTGCGCAGGATCATAATCTATGTTATTCATTACTAGCCCTAATTGGTATCTTTGCTGGTTTGTGAGAAACAAGCCATACAAGTATTTCTTGTCACATGAGGCAAGACTTATGTTAGCCAGTGTAAGAAACATCAGGAAGATTCAGCATATAAGCGAGTGCGTGCACAAGGGGCTTCACTGCATATCATAGGGCAGCATGTATGTGTGACCTTGCTACACCTTGTACTAGGGCCGGGGCTGGGTCATCTGTTCCTGGTCATCACCTGGGCCCACCCACTGTGGGCATTGATGGGTGATGCAGTGGGCAAGTCTGGCCAGGCTGTGCTGATGAGTAAGAAAATCTGGTCATGTCTGGATGGGTACCAGGGGAGACTGGGTTCTGGCTGCATCTTACTTTCAGAGACCATGGGAATCACCACCAACAGCATTTGAGCTCAAAAACTAGACCAAATGAAAGCCTTGCATGTTGTTTATCTTGTATCTGAGCAATAAATATTTTTAATTACAAGACAAGCTGCAAGAGGTGGTGGAACTCAGGGGGGTCTAAGACCTACTTTTGGCCAGCCTTGGACCCATTTGAACCATGTTGGATATGGCAGTTACATCTGGCATCCAATCGGAATGGTCCATCAACAGCCAGGCCAGCAAGGCTGTTCATCCACAAGCCCATGCAACAAAGTCATTAAGGTAGGATATATATACTATATACATAGCTAGCCAACTAATGGGCCTGGCAAACTTGGTGGTACAGGAGGAAAATCAGCACTGGATGATGTAGGAGCTGGTCTCTTGGCCTCTACAATGCTCAATCCAAAGTTTGCAACTTGTTGAGACACATGCATAGTGTTAAACATGTTCAAGTGACACAGGAGTGCTTTGAGCTCAGGGTGAGCATCAAAGTGTGCTGAAATCTTGTCAAAGATCTTGGAACACTTTGAGTTTGCAAATGGCACATCTAGACACACTGCCAAGCTGCCCAACTGCTCAAGATTCTTTGTCATGTAACTCTGGAAGGTCCCATCAAATGCATAAGTCTGATCTGCAATAATAAGACTCCTCTTTCCCTCAATATCCTTTGCTTTAGCCTCCTTTCTAGCCACTATGTCTGCCTCTGCTACCTGCTTTGCCTCCTCCTCCCTGAGGGCCTTCTCAAATGCCTCTTGTGTCTCTTGCATTGAGCTGGTGTTGAAGATCCTCATGCTGGTGCTTCAGGAGAACCAGTTGAGTGTGAGCATTTTGTGTGTACTTGGTAACCTGCACTAATGTCTGCCACAGCAATTCAATCTCTTTCTCCTGTTGTACTACCTGGTCTTTGAGCCACAGCCCTTTGCCATTGCCAATGAATTGACTACAAAGGGTTTGGGATGGAGGCATAGCTGGAAGATGTGTTGGGACTAACTCTAAGGTCAGTATTCTTCTCTGTTGTTTTTATATAAATTTTCTTACATTGACTATGCTCTGGCTCACTTGAACTAGCTTGACCAAGTGACAAAGTCAGCTCTGATTGACCAAATGTAATGGAGCTGCCATCACATGCACTAATGTTTTGAAGCCCCCTAGGATCCACAGCAGAGAGTACCAGTGTGGTATCATGGTCTGCACCATGGCCAGGACAATGTTGTTATTGGCAATGAGGGCAGGGTCTATAGGAATTAGATCCCTACACAGGTGACCCTCCCTTGGCTAGAAACAAGGTTGAGGGATTCCGAAAACAAAGATGGCTTGCCCCAGATGTTGAAAGCCCTTTGGCAAGTCAATAAAGGTTCTGGTACGGAAAGGCTTAGACATGTAACATGGTGAAAGTGTAACAGCAACATCTGTTCAGCCCCCACCCTCCATGTAGCCCAATTATATGCCTATTTTACTGCCAACCAAGCGAATAGAGAACAAGTTTCACTCTGAGTGAAATTTGCAACTTGAAAGAACCCCAATATGGCTTGGGGGCCTCCTAGAACACAGTTCTTTCAACCATATCATTTGCATTCACAAAGGGAGCCCCGATTTTGTTGTGCAGCTGAGTTTGAATGTCAGTCTAAATGGCCTGTATTTTCCTGCTGATATATTGAAATCACTATTGGGATGAGGTTAATCCTGCAAAATTGCCTTCAGATATCCTGGAGTGCAAGCAAGAATTGCAAGTTAGAATCAAGCTTGGAGCCCAGTCGCATCCTTGGTTGCCCCCAAGCCTCAAATGGCGCAAATAACCAAACAACCAACAAGCTTGAACAATCTGCTAGGGATTCTTTCTTTCCAATCTAGATTTATGCTTAATCTTGGTTGGAAACCCAGCATTCCAAGTGGTTCATTGTATTGTTTGTGGGCCTCATTGGAACACACTAGACATAGAAAACATCCAGAATCAATATAGGGATGGTCTAAGGAGATTATATTGGAGACGCTTGAATAAACAAAATGGCAATCACACAATGAAATAGAGGAAATAAATTTCAGAAAATGCCAAGCGTTGCACCTGCAGTCTCCAAATGATATGGCTCATACTGGCTATTTTCTACTTGAGGTGAACCCATATATGTCGACAGCACACCAAGCACTGGGCTAAGCACAGAGGTGCTCCCCACCCCATTGGTCAACACCCTGAGATGCTGTGGTTGCAGATTACCAGATTGGTTTGGCAGGGGAGTTGGTGAGGCCATACGACTAGGTGTCCCAAGTGGGTTGTGCTGTATAATATCACCCTGAATACCCAGCCCTTGCAAGGCTCTGCAACGCACCAAAGTGGCCTCCAAATGGTTAGGCATACTTATCGTGAGTGGGTGATGGTTGTCTAAATAAGGTCAGAATTGGTGATTGTTTTTATGAGCAACATTCTACTCACAGGGAACCTGGCCAACTACAGGCTGCAAACGATTTATACCTGCCCCTGACATCTTGCCATGAAGTTTGGGTTCAATTTCAGTCTCATCAATGGGGCTACTAGTGTTGGCACTCAGAGGTGGAATGGAGGCATGCTCAACTGGCGCTTGGCCATTCAAGGGGTCTGCTTCATCAGCTTGGGTTCCAATGGGTGTTGTACTGACTTGATATCCAGCCATAGCCGAAACTGCATGTGCAACACTCACTTGCCATTTGGGCATATTTCCCAATGGGATTGCAGGGGCACTGGCTTTTGGTACTGGAAACATGCACTTGTCCTTAGCAAGGTTTTGCTCCAGTAATCTAATATGTCGCTGGTGAGTCATTTTGTCATTCACCAGCGATGCACTTGGAATGCACCTGGTGCAATTTTTCGGCAACTTCCAACAAAGCTTTTCTAGCTTTGTGTTGATAAAGGACCAAAACTTGGTCTCCGCTTTGTCACTCTTATCATTTTTCGCTTTACCACTATGTTTACTTGTAAAATCAACATAATACATGTGCTAGCAATTGCAGAAATGATTGAGTTAATATTTGGGGGCCTGCATGATTATAAAGAGAAAACTGACCAAAAACAAAATCCAGAGGATATGGTCTTTCCCCATCTGAAATCTGTGAATAGCAAGATGTGAGGCTAGAGTTGTGATGTCTTCCTTATCGATAATGGAGCATTGTATCTTTGTAACCATGTCAAGGTGTAATGCTAACACCAATGAAATGAACATTACCTTCCACTGGATTTCTCCACAAAAGGTGCTCAGTACCTTTCCAATCGCGCTCAAGAACTGTTTGCTGTACATGAATTGAGCCTGCACTTCCATTGGAACCTCATATGATGCAGGATTTTTGATGATATGCCTCTGAGGTGGTTGTATGTTATGTGTGGGTGCTTATTTAAGCTTGAAAATCACTTACTATGAATCAAACAGTTGTCCCTTCAACATAATGTGATATATGTGCATCAAGAAGGCCAGCCTGAAGACGCCAAGTAATTGTTTCCTTAAACTCATGATGATAAGAATGTATCAACCTTGGTGTTCTGAATGTTCTTCCCAAACGCTAGGACACACCCATACAGCCTAAGAAATTGGACTTGGGGGTGGAGCTTTTGGACATAGATTAGATTAGTTTAGATGGCAATACCTAGCATAAAACTTACCTTAGCAGTCTGAAGCATATCCTCCTTAAGTCTGTCAGCCAACCCAAATTCTTCACAGATGCCATTTGCAACAGTAACCAAATCTGCAGCTAAGAATATTGGACAAGATTGAGCCATGAGAAAAAGTAAAGTTAGTGGGATGTACAAAGCATGGTATGTTGGTTTCCAACTTGGTTGGGACCATCGAATTGGTTAGATGTAGCTGTACTTGGATTGCAAGCATTCTCTTGGGGACACAACTGCTCTTCCTCCTGCTCAATGTCAAGGTCAAGCTTGTCATTGCTACTGAGTGGACTCATGTTGAATGAAAAAAGTTTGGTGGTGGTTGCAGTTGGAAAGTTGCCTGAGCATTCAGCCACTGGCATAGAGTGACAGGTGATGGAGCAAGTACTGAAACAATTTCACATTTGGGCTCACAAGCAAAAATACCATATCAAATAAACCCTGTGCCATAACCAATTGCAGAGACTTTGAAGTGCATATATGCATATACAATGAGAGGTGAGGCAAGAGCCCCTGTGTTGTTGGATAACGTTATATGAGGATTCTATTCCAAGGGTATATGCACTAGCTACAACATCCGTGGTCTCTTGGACCTTAGCACTGGTTCAGTCGTGGCTCCAGTAATTGTTCCCTTTGCCACTGCAGAGACCATTGCCTTTGCATCCTTTCTTGCTGTTGCAATGATTGCTTTGCTTTCCTTGTCGGCCTTCATTGTCTTGACAGCTTCTTGTATGGTCTCTTCACAATCAATATGAAGTGGGGCTTGAGTAAAAATCTCAATGGAGAGTGCTTGCTGTATTTGCTGTGCATTGTGTAACCCATGTATATTAATAACAAAATGTATCTGTTCAGCATGTGCAACTCTGAATGATACTTGGCTGATTGTTTCACATTCTTGAGTTTTGTATACTCTTTGAGTCAGAGTACAAGGGCCATGCCCATAACAGTTGTGTTGCATGTTCACAAGGCATTCTACCAACTGGGGGCAGTGGCTCCAGGTCATTAGTGTGTTCAAGTGATAGAATATAAGTCTCACCTTGCTTGCAACACACATGCAGTTGGAGCTGCAGGTAGCAAGAGGTATGTCCGACAATATATGCTTCCCTGTGATCTGGTAAGGTGCTATTGCTACATAGTAGCAGTGGCTCTGGTCTGGCTCTACACATCCAAATAAGTGTGTAACCTGACCAAACTACATGGCATACATGTAAGGAAGTGCATATATGCACAGCTGCCATATTCACTAACCAACTTTGTTGCATCATCAGCATTGAATACAATATCCAATCCAACCACTATGGTATCTCCACATTGTGAGATGGTAGAGATTAGGGGGTAATACTGTGCATATGAACTCCCTGGAGCTTCAATGGCTAACTTGAATTGCACAGAAAACACAGGCCATTCCTGAGTTTTCGCTGATGCAAGGCAATGTGGTGTGCCTGTTTTGTGAATTGATTTGATTAATATTATAATAAATAGGACACGAAGGGGTGATTTCCTTGTACATACCTGATATCCAAGACTTTGGCCTTGGGATCCCAATGATTCATGCAAATGTTGGGTTAGTTGAAGTGAACCTTAGCAAAGTTTCACCTGCTTGCACCCAGTGGTCACCCTGACGCCAATAACCCCCTATAAATACCAAATAAGATAATTTCCAGCTCTCGAAAAGGCTGAATCATGCTTACCAGCAAAAATATGCCTCACCCGGTCCAGCTGAATGAAACAATGAGCAATATCTTGGGATGGAGCCTGGTGGTTGCTAAATGTGGATGCAGCTTGGAAGACACTGTTGAATGACTCAAAATGTTCAGTAGAAAAGAGTAATGCAGGTCCAAATTGCTTGATGTAAGAACCAATATGTATGAGAAAATGAAACTTAGGTTTGAGAATGAGAATACTTGGACTACATCAAGCAGTAATCAACAAAAAATCATCTATTAAATCTTGAAGCTCTTTCTACATGTAGAATTGCAGCATAAGTAGGTTTTGCAATAATTTTGTGTTAAGTGTAACTTACAGTATATGCCTTGATATCTTCAATCTCAGTGTACCATAGCAGCAAGGTCAAGCAGCCCAGTAGGATCCAAGCCTGGACAATGTCAAGGTTGTCCAGGAGTAAGTCAAACACAGCAAATGGCATTAGCTGAACAAGTATTTTGAAGTGCTTCCCAATGAGGGAACCTTGATATTGGCATATATATCAAGCTGGCATACTGCATGCACCCAGTCCCTGAACCGATAATGATGCTAATCGACACTCTAATATGCAAAGTGATTTTGCCTTTTCAATCACAAAGACTGACTGCACCCAGAAATACTTGACAACACCCAGGAGAATGGTGTGTAACAATTCCGTTGGTGTATCGTTATGGATCTGGACACCTGAAGATGGGGTGAGAGCCATTCTGCACAGAAATGTAAGCTTGAATCCAAACCTGGCATATTGAGCAATGGATTCATGTATGATTCGCGCCTGATAGCCTCCAGCTCCAATTGCAACAGATAGTCGATCTCAGCCTGTGATCAGCATAAGCCACCAGCAGTAGGGAGACGAAGGATTTTGTTCAAATTGCTCAGTCGTTCAATCAGTGGTTGTGCAACTGAATCTTTGATGCTGGATGCTTGTGCATGATCCTTGATTTGTTGGATCATTCTTGGTTTAATTGACATTTCCAAGTGTTTGTTGATTATGTGTGTTATGACCTGTCAAACAGACATAACAAAACAACCAAATATTTTTACAGATTTATGGCATTTTTCCTAAGCAGAACAAGCCATAAACAAGGTCACATGACCTCAGTGCTTAGCCAGCGCTTATGGTGGTTACCCTGAACTTGCTCCAGCATTTCTCTCCATTGTTACTTGGAGCAAGGAGCAAGTTGTCACATGATCTTGGCGCTTATGGCAGGATCACGTGACCTCAGTGCCTACCCCTTGGACCTCACGCAGCTCTATAAGATTTGGAGCTGCACAAACTTAAGACAAACAATTACCTAACCCATAGTACTGTACATAACCTACACCTACTGCAGAGTGTGCTTAGATAATACATCTGCAGCCACTGCAGCCACAGGCATATATAAGAAGGATAAAGCAAGACTGGACACCTCAGCTTGCTTTATCTTGTCAACCACCATAGACCATAGCAAACACTGTAACTAGAACACTCAATACATACTGCATAGCACCAACTGTCAATGCAGCCACTACTTAAGTGCTTTGCAAGGAAGCATCCAGAGGGTCACAACAATGTGGATTGTACTTGCTGATCTACACTTTGGCCCTGGCTATGATCCATTAGTCAGTAACTTAGACTTATATTATTTGCAGTCATTCTGGTGGATGAAGCAAAGTCAGGTATATTAAAACAAAATATTACATCGCAATGTGACTATGTCAAGAGAATAGAAGGTGCCAAAATAGCAAGAGGCAAGAGCAATTTTGCAGAACAAGATAAAAACAAAATGTCAAAGGGCGGTTGGGTTACTGACCTTGAATAGTGTTGGGTATCCCTCAGGTGATTGTTTGAATTTGTTGGACCCCCCTACAGTGCATGTATGGCAAAAGTGACTTGAAGTCAAGCCACTGCTACTGCAATGCTCAGCTTGCATTGGGTTATCACCAGCCCAGAACAATGCAAATGGCCAGATGAGTACTTCCTGGCCAGTTACACAGTCAAAACCGACCACTGGGTTATTAAATGCTGACCTAAGATGAAATATAAGCAATAGTTTTAAGCAGGGAATGATCACTCACTTGATTGATGCACATACACCATGCATAAGCTCTGTGGGGGTTGCATGGGGCAATGTTGTGACAAAATGCACATTGTATTCCAACTGTACTGCCTTGCGGCAGAGAGCAGCATTAGACATATAGCACAACCAGTGCTTATTCCACTGTTTTGAAGTGTTGCCCAATGTGTCGTCCATGAAAATGATCAAGGGAACTGAATATATCAGACGAGAGCCAGCAATTGCATGTAACAGATGGGGCATCCCAAGTTTGAAACAAGTAGACACATCTGATACGATCAAAAGTCAGGGCTATGTCACACAGTAAAAGCAAAGAAAATGGGTTACATACTGTTGAATTCAGGACAACCAAGTCTGGCTGTGTGTTCAGGAAAACTCTCAACAAAAGTTCCTACCCGAACAACAGTTTGTTTATCAGTATGGACATGAACACCATCCTATTGTTACACATTCATTAGTGTACATCAAATAAAAATTAGATAAAACACTTACCAATGAATCAGTAGCAATGAAACCAACAGCCTGTAGGTCTTTTTTGGGGCCAAAGAGGAATGAACCATCCCTCTGATTGACAAGCAAGTTCATTGACATAAAAAATTTGACCATTCACTGACACGCAAGGTGTCAAGAAATCATCATCAAGTTTATGCACCAACTTATTCCCATTCCATGCCTGGGTCATCCAGTTGCCATCCATATGAGGAAAGAACAACATCTCTGGTTGAACGTAAGGGTTAGATATATCCTAGCAAGTATGATGTGTGTTGGCCATGGTTTGACACAAAGTAACTTAATTTATCATACCTGTTTGATACTCTCTGCAATACTGTTCACGTAGTATATAGTACCACTGGGAACTTGATGGCGGATTGAAGAATTTACAATAAGGGACTTTAAATGTTCCTGGGTCTTTTTGAGTGCAGAAAGCAGGGGGATATTAGTTGCTCCACATTCATGTGCAAACTTGAGCACAGCTCTCATTTGCAGACAAGAAAAGTTCAAGCAGGGCAAGCTGAATAACACATCTGCAAGAGCCATCTATAAGATTGATATTTAGATAACACATATATGCTCTTTAGTGGAATACTTACTGCCTTTGAAGGGTAAGGGAACCATTTATCCTGCTCTGAGATACCAACATGTGTGGGGGTAGAATGTGTCTGAGTTACTCAAGCACCTTCAAGTATGAGATGAGCATAGAACAGTAGAGAAGGAATTAATCTATGTGCCAGAAACTTTGCAAGAATCCTCAATGTCCAATTGAACATCTGATTCTGTCTCCCAATCACTATCACTCTCCAGTGCTGGCATTTCATTGCCCAGTGATGCCCTATTCATAGATTGGACATGGCTAGGGGGGCCGTTAAGTGCATCAGCCTGTAGTTGATCGTCTACAAAGGAGCCTGCAAGCAAGTGAGGACTGGCCAATGGAGTTGCCTCCCTAGACCTGTCATAAAACAAATCGACAAAGAGCTGAGCAATCTCAGAGTCCTCCAAACTATGATTGCCCAGGCAATTCTGTAGGATCAATGAGAACCAGAATGTTAGCAGCCGACTCCAGTTAGCACACAAAGACAATACCTGTGAGGTGGGCGTTGGTGGGGTAGTTAATCCATTGATGTAGCTCCAATGAGCCAAGCCAGCAATATGATGCTTGATGTTTCACTTTTCAAATTGCACTGGGCACCTGTATGGGTCCAGGCAAATTGAACAGATAGCCTGACTCCCAGCAATGATTATATGCGCTGATTAACAAATGTATGAGATACAATATCCTTCAACTAAAGTCATGGAATATTGTACTCACAGTCTGGGATATGCACCATGAAGCAGTAGCAATAAATGGTTAATGGAAAGTACAGGCAGTTGAGGGTGTGAGAACAACACTTGAGAACCAGTTGATCTGACTTTTTACATTGTCGACTTGGCCAAACGGCTGCAACAGGTTTTCTTCTGCTTGACAAATTGGTTCATTGCACTGTTGCAAATGTCTCTGCCCAATGGCTTTTTTGGATAGACAATGCAGCCCAAGGTGGCTGATAATACAGTAGTGAGCTGCAAACCTGTCAACATCCAGCAATATTTCCTATCCCAGTTGCTCAGCTGAAGAACCTATCAGTCCCAACATCCAACCCAACAAGGGCAGCAATTTATACCCCACTTATTTTCCAAGGTTAACCCTAGCCAGAACTTATTGCAGTTGACTACCCAGATGTTTGTTGTCTATGCCAATATGACACCCATTGCCTAACTCAGTCAACTGGCAAAGTGAATTCCATATTATATTTTGGACCCAATATGCACACAGCAGATACATCTTTCTAAATTTGATTATCTGTCATGTTGCAGGATCGATGCAACAATTGTTTGGCTGTAGGGAGCATTGCCGGTATGTACCTGACTTGCCCCAACATCTCTGAATAAGTGCCAACCTTGGTTCAATGTTGGACAGATTTCAAATTCATTGACTTGGACCTGGCACCTTCCAAGCTTGTACCAGCATTGACATCAACCTTGGACCTTGTGTAGCATCCCATCCTCAAAAGGGACTAGTGGTAGGTTTGCCCATGTAGTGATGGCAATCAGGGCAAGAGCAGAGGTGTTCCCCACTTCAACAATTGGAGTTGGCTCATCCACCTTGAGGCTAGTAGGTGGGTTCTGGGATGTATTCTTGTTTTGGCTATTGACAAGACCATCAGCAGGAGAAACAAACAATTGTAAACCAGGCTGATCTGCCTGTACAAATATGAATGGGGCAGTTAGAAATGAGGGTGGTAGATGGGTAGTGGTTGAAGTGATTTTGCTAGGTGTGTAATCCATCTCTGTAAATATGTTGGGGTTGAAGGGGTAGTGACCAGTATGGCACCAGGCATCAGCAATAATGTCTGGCTGCATGCCTGCCTGTCAGGCAGTCATGTAGTTCTTGATTGTTGTGGCCTTGCTAACCAAGCTATTGACCCATGCACTGCTCTTGCATATCTTTTTCCATTCTGCCTGGACATGGTTGAACATGCCAATGTCAAGTGGCTGTGTCTTGTGTGTTGTTTTTGGTGGAAGGCAGAAGATGAATATCTTCTCAATGAATGCAATCTGGCATATACAAGGTGATATATGGGAGCCATGGCCATCCAAGAGAAGGACTATTGGTGCATTGGATACTCAGTATTTGTTTGCCTCAGGTATAAACACCTTATTAAACCACTGCTCACAGATGTCATTGGATGTCCACCTGTTTTCACTTGGGACACAGCTTGATAGAAGGTAAGCTCAAGTCTTATTACTTAGAAAGTATACTTACCACCCAATACAATCATATTCCCACCACTTTCCAACATCTCCTCTCTGGTGCACAAAGCTAGGCTTCATAGCAACACCCTTTGCATTCACACATTCAATTGCTGTAGTAAGCTCCAGGCTGTTGTTTTTGAGCTTATATTGAAGCTTTTCCAGTAGGCTAAAGAAATGTTTCTGTGGCATGGTTGATTGGCTGCCACCACCCTGTATCCCTTTCTTGTCCATATTCCACTTGTGGTCAGGAGGTATGTTATAGTGTACAATCATGTTGCCATAGGCTTCAAAATGCACTGACATTGTGGGCTTGTTAAAACCAGATGCACACTTTGGATCCAGACCATAGGCTTGTTTGAATTTCAGGTGCAAGCTGTGTTGTTTAATAAATCACTTGTACCAGTGTGGTGAAATTTCTACACCAGGCCCAGCAAGCTCTTGGGCTTGTTCAAGCAAGTCCTCTTTGGTCCATGGAAGGCCCATCCCACCAGAGAGAATACACTTGACAAGGGCTGACTCAACAGCAGGAGAGAGCTTTTGCTCATGAGCATGTCTAATCCTAGCACTTGAACATCAACCATTCACATGGTTTGAGAGGGTCTTTTGTGGAATGTTATGAAACTTGGCAGCTTTACTTGTACTTTGAAAAACACCCTTTCTCAGATCTTGCAATGCATCCTGGATGCAATTTTCTTGTGTGTGCCTGTTTGTATCTACACTGGCTCACAAAAGAAACACAGCACGTGACGGAAAAATCTTTGAGCTCCAATCCTGTGCAACATACTGTATTTAGAGAGTACATGCATTAATAGATAATATGCGTAGAGGAGTAGAGTGTAAGCATGTAAAATATCTAACGGTTCTGTGCAGTTCTTGCAGTGAGAGGGGACTTGTAAGTCGTGGCTAGCTGCATTACTTTTGTAATGTAACCTCACCTTCAGCCATTCTCACGAACTCACTGCTCTTTTGCATGTTCACCACACCAAGAAACTCACTCTGTAGGCTATCTGTCATGACTTGCTACACTACACCTGAAGTTTGTGCTCAAATCAATGAGCTACACCATCAGGGGATGTCATTCTGCAAGATCGGACCTACAGTCGGAGTTCACCCAACTACAGCTAGTCACATTTACACCCACAATTGTAAAACCTGCAGTTTGACATCTGTAGCTGCCAAGTCCAGTCGCCCACGCATTCTTACTGTCTCTGATGCCAAATTTGCTGGGCTCTCACTTGCTCAAGGCCAAACTAGTAATGCAGTGCAGGTTCGCAACTGCCTTTTCCCCCATGTCAGTGTCCAGACTGTGCACCGAAATCTCAAGGGGATTGGGCTTAGAGCATATGTACGGTGTCACGTTCCACTCATCTCATGCATCAACAAGCAAATTTGGCTCACCTGGTGCCAAGAACAAGCAACTTGGATGGCAGCTGATTGGGCTTGCATGATGTACTCAGATGAAAAGAAAGTCAATTTATTTGGCTTGGATGGGCACCAATATTTGTATAGAACAGTAGGGAAGTCAATGGATCCACGATACACTTGAAAAACCGTGAAACACAGTGGTGGTAGTCTCATGACATGGGGGGTCATCCACCAATGTGGTGTTGGGCAACTTGTCCATATCCACGGAACCTTGACTGGGTGGTATTACACAGAAATACTACAGGAGGGACTTCTAGGGATGCTGAAGGACACAAAACTCAAGAAAAGTCAGATGGTGTTCTGACAGGGCAACAACCTGGGGCGTACCTCGTGTGTGGCCCAAGACTGGCTAAGTGCCAAGTCAATCCATGTATCGCCATGGCTGGCTCAGAGCCTGGATTTGAATATAATCAAGCATGTATGGAGCTATGTGGATCAGAAGGTTCACTCTAGGTGTGTTTTGCCAAGTAATCTAGAGGAACTATGGGATGCTTTTCAGGAGGAGTGGCATTGTGTACCTCAGGACTTCATTGATCATTTGTACAAGTCCCTTCCTCATAGAGTACAAGCTGTGATCCAAGCAAGGGGTGGGAATACAGAGTATTGATCTTCTTTCATATGTATATACATAAAGATTCATCTAAAATACAACTATGCCTTGTAGATTGCCTTGGAGAAGTCTTTTGTAGTGTTACATTACAAAAGTAATGCAGCTAGCCACGACTTACAAGTCCCCTCTCACTGCGAGAACTGTGCAGAACCGTTAGATATTTTACACGCTTACACGCTACTCCTCTACGCATATTATCTATTAATGCATGTACTCTCTAAATACAGTATGTTGCACAGGATTGGAGCTTGAAGATTTTTCCATCACGTGCTGTGTTTCTTTTGTGAGCCAGTGTACTTTAGGCATCTGTTAATCAATCTTTAGTATATATCTAAACTCAAGGTGCCCAACATCAACTCACTTTCAAGCATAGTCAGTGACAACCAGGAAGGTGTAAGGTGGCCACAGCTGGGTCTCCTTGAGTACTTTGGTGTTGGTAGATTAATTTAGAATAGTCTCATTTTTTTCTTAAATCTGACAGAACCAATTGTTTCCAGTAGTCACTGCCACTGTAAAGCAAGATATCACAATATTCTTGAAAATCTAAGTGAATTGAGGATTCTTGAGAAATCTACATACAGTCCATCCATTCAGCTCAAAAATTAGCTACATCCAAGAGTATTTACTGTGAAATGGAGCAATTCAAAGGTATTTTGATGCTCCAGTTCATGCCCAAAAAATGGGTTGTATGCACCATTATGTTGAATTTACAATCATATGCATGTATGTATGCACATATTTGTTTCTGTTTTGTAACCCCCCTCTCTGATATCATGTGCAAGTTTGCAGGAACCCCCTTTTCCTTCCTTAGTTCTCTACCCTTGTAGTTGAGCTAAGGTATTTTCTTTTCTTTCTTTTCTGATGTATTCTATTCACACTGTACTCTGCAGTACAATTTGTATCTTAGGTACAGTATATACACCAGTTCTCTACCTTCGTAGTTGAGTTAAGTACAATTTGTATCTTAGCCATGAGTTACCTCCCTGTGTAAGACATTACTGCTCACGCACTCTAACCTCCATCACAGAAACTCGATTTTAGGTGCCCATGAGGGTCTTCTAGAGGGCTGTATTTATGCCAGATTTTTAAATTATCACAATTTCGTGGAAACCTCAAGTTGGCCAGAAGTGGGTCCAAAATCGGACCGGCCAGAAGCCGGTCTCCCCTGGTACCCATCCTTTCCTAGAGTACCATTGAGAATAAAGCACCACATCAAACGCCAAGCATCGAATTATTAAACGAATGCGCATCCTTTGGCAAAAATTGGCATTTGAAATGAAGTGGCGTCTGACGGATAGGGGGTTATAGGGGCTGGATCCACTAGCGCCTGGCGATACTTGGTAGTAAACGCACTCAAGAAGGCGGATCGATTGACAATCTTGCTATTCAATGCTGTTAATAACGATCGCCTTTGGACATGGCGGTGTTTTGGAGGACCCAGAGCAAAGCGCAGCCACATTTAGAGCATGGAAGGGCACAATTCCGGATAAATTCGTTGAGGGTAACAGGCAACACGGCCAACAGCCTCCACACTCTATTATCGTGAGCTGGACGGAGCTTTGTGCGCGAGTTGTGTCTGAAAGCTTTGGCAGAGCCGCTGGCATACCTCATACTCCACATACCGATCCGATGACAACCCAACGTAACGTATCAGCGATCAAGCCGTTGCTGGTTTGTAAGCCGGTACACGGGTGGGTATATCGAAGAGTCCGATCCATCCCGATCTGACCTGCTTTCCCAGCGTGTTGCACATGAGTAATGAAACTCTTTATTGAACTGGTATTTCGTATTTTTTGTATATTTTTTGTATTTTTTAGTCAAATGAAGATATAGCAAGCCCATTGTTGAACTGTAACTGAACACCTTGTTTTTATAATTGCGAAGTTCCTACGACTGGGCACGTGCCTTGTTTGCTGGTGCTCGAGAGCATACTTAGACCTGTGGAGCCAGTAGATTTTCAAGGTTTGGCCGAGAAGCCGCCCCCGTGCTGGGTACGGTTTATTGTTGACTGATTGGCCTTCGGATGTGCAAACAACGCATGAAATGGATCTCGCACCAGTTGATCATGACTCTCACCATGACACCACCACCAAACGAAGGTCCTCTCCCTGGCATTATGGCGTGCTGCATAAGCACTCTCCAAATTTGGATCCCATGACAAACAATCGGCGCACGAACTCAACAAAGAGCCCGGCTAAGGACGCAAGAGCGATGCTATGCTGTCTGAGACCAGGTTAGTTTAATTTCGTTCATTTCTATATAATTTGCTATAGATAAAGCGAGGCGAATGAGCCGTTGTATCGAAGATATTCATCCACGAATGCATGTAATGTCATATCACGGTTGTCGCTGAGCAAAGAAATATCGGCTTCCACGCAATCTCCAGCATATGCTGGCATGTACGCACCAATAATTCCTCACACGTGTTCATTACCGGACTTTGCTATACGCCGGGTTAAATATTCTATAGCGGGTCAGTCGGGTTCGACTGATCACAATACAAACGTGCTACTAGCAACGCGCTTATACGTTTAACTTTCATTAGGCATCTTCCAGGCAAGCGGCCGCGTTGCGGCTCCGCTCCCACCAAGACCATTTTCTGACGTTGCCGCTAGGAATGGCCACTCGACCCACGATGTCAGGAAAACGAGCTGGCTCATGAGCTCTCGAGAACACGTTGAGCTAGTCGAGGGGGCCGAAATGAAAGTCCGATTCGTGAGCGCTCACAAGGGCTCGTGAGGACTCGACCGGCAGAGCGTAGTATTGGCTCAGATGTCAAATTTGCAAATTAACTGGTGTACCCGTTATGGGGTCGATTCCTGTCCCTATGCTCCATTTGAAGCCTCTAGTGGCTGACTGACCATGACAGTGGTTATGTATGCGCTTCCGAAGACTTGTGTTCTCCAAAATGAGCACACACGACAACTTACCGCCCAAGTCGTGTTACTCAATATCCACTAACGTGGATATTTGGCTATGGCAGATGGATCCGGAACACCGTACGTGCGTAGTCTTGTCTTGCGCGTCGAATGGCACTCTGATTTTACAAAACGCCCCGGTATTTCCAGATCTTGATGTATATTACAAATGTCCGCCTATATTGTGACAAAATAACCAGCTTATATCGCATTAATTAGTTCCATATTGGCACTCCAGTTAGTTTTCAGTTTTGGCATCGGAGCCGATTCTACGCTGTGCCAGTCGAGTCCTACGAGCCCTTATGAGCGTTCACGAATGGGACTTTCATTTCGGCGCCCTCGAACAGCTCAATGCGCTCTCGAGAGCTTATGAGACCCAGCTCGTTTTCCTGATGGAGCCTTATTCATGTCTCGGTGCCCCGGTCTCCGTCCGGTGCTTCGCGCTGGATGCACCCACTCCTTCCGGCCCTGCCTGGTATATCAGCCAATGAGCGGAAGCCAGAATCCCCGCGTGTGTACCAAAGCCAAGCACAGACCAGCAGTGAAGGTTAAGATACGGTCTTTTATGCGTTGCATTCGCTTGTACGTGCGTGGAGGTCTCGTTGCGAACGTCTGACGAATACTGTAACTTAAGCATGAGCAATGGAGGTTTATTTGATCTCCTAAATAATGCTACTTCTCGTTCCTTATGTACCCGTTGCCTGACGCACACATCGTGAATATTGTTACCAAGCGAGGTGACTGAATAGTTCGATCTTATCAGTATATGGCTGTGCCACAGTGGCTGTGCTTTGCCAGATTGGGATAGTTCGGGCCCCTAACTTTGGAGTTTACTTCGCCCGTTGACAAGTAACAACCACCACCAGCGCCCGCAACTATGGTCGGGCCAATGTCTGCTGATGGCAGTGATGCGTTCGAGACGCCGCCGTCGTCGATGCCGACGACTTCTGCGCTGCGAACACCGCTCCCTCGAGGACAGCCTGGGGTATTTTCGGACACGGTTCAGACACCACAACACCACTTGCAGGTGCGTGCCACGACTGCGAGCACAGTAACGTGCTCATTTCTTTCTCACAGGGCTCGTCCTACTTTCCTCCATCGTCCCCGCAAATGCGCCCAGTGTCGCCGACGTACCAGCGTCGAACAAACACCGCGCCGAGGTTCGCTCGCTCTACATCGTACAACACAGACCCGCGGCGGAGGAATGTGCGGAGTGAGAGCGTTGCTAGCTCAGTTGGTGGGCGGCGGGGAGGGCGCGCAGATCCCGGCACGTTTTCGGGTGAGTTCCTATCGTGACATGACGTGTGTTCGGCGCTCAACCCGCCCGAACTAGAAGCCGAGGAAGATGGAGATGAAGCAGAGGACGAGGACGATGAAGCTGGCCCCTCGCGCGGTCGGCGCGCGCGCGAACCGGTGCCGCCCGAGTTGTCGTTGGATGATGACATATCCGATCTCGACGACCCGGTGACCGTCAAGGAACGGCAGTCGCTTATCAACGTCGAGCACCCGTTCGGTCTTCGTATTTGGAAACCTGCACTCTACAAGAAATCACGTACCGTCAATCGTGTTGCCGAGTTTGACTTGCACTCGGCACCCAGTGCAATCGTCGAACGCCATCTCATCCCAGGCAACATTGTCTGGACACTCTTATTCGGGTGGTGGCTTGCCCTCATATTTACTATCCTCTCCGGCCCGCTCTGGCTCTTACCCCGAGGCGGGCGACAATACGGGAGTCTCGTGTTTGGCCTTGGTTGGTATGTGTTCTGGCCGTTTGGCAAGTACGTCGAGGGCGATCTCGACGAGCAAGAGCGCAAGCAGTTTGAAGAAGAGCTCAACGAGGCAGAGGGGTTTCAACCGTCCCATGATCATGATCGTCACTCTAGCGCGGGTGATACCGTTCGCGCTGCCTCGGTTTCTGGTTCGCCCGTTGCTCGCCGTGCCGAGCTCTCAGACTCGGTTCGCCAGCATGAGCAAACCGATTCATGGAACCCGCCTACCGAGCGTACGTCTCTTATCGCGGGCGCCAACTCGGACGTTTCAGCTACACCCACCCGCCCTAGCCCTCCACTTCCAGCCAAGTCTTACGGTGCCCTCCGTCAGCCTCTCCCTAATCCGAACCAGGACCCGTCTGCTGGCACGCCTTTTGAGAACCCGACTCCGGCTGAAGTTAGGCGTCACTGGCTTGGACAATACATGTACTGGTTTGCATTTTGCATAATCATTGCGCCACTACTCGGTTTAGTCACCCTGGTCTGCTATGGCTTGGTGTTCACAATTCCAATGGCCAGGCTCAACGGGGCACTGCTCAAACATTTGTGGCAGCACCCGCTCAAGATTCGCTTTTGCGCTGCGCCGCCCGGTGTGGTCGTCCAAACTCCGCCTCCTGGCTCGTCTGATACGGAGGAACAGGCTGATTCCGATGCGAATGGGAACCCTAATGCCAACAATACTTCCTATGTTGTCAAGAAGACACGCTTGCAACCTGGCCAGGCCGTCCTCACCAGCGGACGGGCGAGGAGATTTGGCGGTCGGTCGACAGTCCTGCTATGCACATATCGTGCATTCGGGAGCAAATACTACAAGTACACGATTGGTGGTATCAACATTATGTTCATCAACCTAATTCCCATAGTCTTCTTCGCTATTTTCGACGCTTTCGTTTTAGAAAAGATTGCGGACGCTAGACGCGAGCGCGGGCAACACGTTCCTTGGATCCTCAATGCGCTCACCCAGCGGGTCGTCATTTTCACTCTCAGTCTGGCGAGCGTCATCCCGCTGAGCTACTACATTGGTATGGCTGTTGCGAGTATTAGCGCGCAATCATCAATTGGAATGGGTGCGGTCATCAATGCGACTTTCGGCTCTATCATCGAAATTATACTTTACGGGATTGCCCTCTCCGATTCAAAAGGCCGACTGGTTGAAGGATCGATCGTGGGAAGTTTGCTTGCTGGTGTCCTCTTGATGCCTGGCGCCAGTATGTGCAGCGGTGCGCTCAGGCAAAAGGAACAACGATTCAATGCCAAGAGCGCTGGTGTTACAAGTACCATGTTGATTATGGCGATTATCGGGGTCGTGTGTCCAACCCTATTTTATCAAACATATGGGAATGTGGGTACCCAGTTTTGATATGTGGGTTTATCCTGACCTTGGGTTTGGCCACAGTTCCAATTGGTTTGCGAGGGATGTCCGACTCCCCTCCCAGGAGATGATACTCCGCCGAACGCGCCTTGGACATGTCAGCATTGTCGATATGAACATCCAAATCCGATCGACGATCCGTTTTATCAGAGCACGGTCAAGAGTCTCATGTATTTCTGTGCAGCTATTCTACTCCTAGTGCGTTTTTTTTTGTTACATTAGATCTCACGTAGCGCTCAAGCATATTCATTTCGACAGTCTTATTTGATCGGCTTGTGGTTCTCGCTTCGTACACATGCGACCTCGATCTGGCAAAACCCTCAACAGTTGATGCAGCCGGCCGAGCCAATGGTTACCAGTGGTTCGTTGAGGCTGGGAGGCTCAGGCAAGGGAGGACTGTTGCCGACCTACCAGAAAAACCTGAATCGCAAGGCAAGCGCCGCAACCCTGACTGGAATCCTCTCGGGTGGGGGTGGAGCTGGTGCATCATCCAGCAGCCCAACAGCTGCGAGGCGGATATCATACGCCCCTCCCCCAGCTTTGCAATTCCAAACCGGTCAGACGGGTGCTCAGACGCTTGCCCCGCCACAACAATACCAAGCTGCAACAATGACCCCTGTGCTCGAGTCGGTCCAACAAGCGGTCACGAACAACCAGTCGCTGCAACCAACCAACTTTACAACTGATGATTTCACGCGTGCGGTTGCGGTCGCAACTGTATCGGCTCTTAGGCATCAGCAAGGCCAGCGTCGTACAGTTGTTTCCGGCGAGCACGAGAGTGCGGATGCACATGGCGCTCATGGTGGACATGATGCCCCAAGCTGGAGTCGCGGTTTGAGTGCAAGTGTGCTCTTGGCATGCACGGCTCTATATGCAATTATTGCTGGTGAGTAGCCTCTTTTGGTCGATGAAACCAGGAAACCGACTAGGTTCACAGAAATACTGGTGGATGAAGTGGACGTGCTACTCGAGGGAACAGGTATCGACGAAAAATTCCTGGGTATTACCCTCTTTGCGCTTGTGCCCAACACTACCGAGTTTATGAACGCCATGTCCTTTGCCCTCACTGGCAATATTGCTCTCAGGTGGGTACCAAATGGAAATGTGGGAACGATTCTAATGATGTTGCAGTATGGAAATTGGCTCTGCCTATGCGCTCCAGGTGTGTTTGCTCCAGATTCCGGCAATGGTCGCGTTCTCGGCGTGGTGGGACCCTCAAAAGATGGGCACCAATGCCGATACGTTTACGTGAGTCGCTCGTTCTCGACTGCGTGAAAGCGCATTGACACACGCTGATGCAGGTTGATTTTCCCTCGATGGGACGTGATTGCGATTATACTGTCCATCTTTTTGTTGACGTATACGTACATTGAGGCGAAGAGTAATTATCATCGTGGGAGCATCTTGATCCTCAGGTGAGCCAATTGCTTTGAAGTTGGAACATGACAGCAAACCTTTGAAATCAGTTACCTTGTCTTGGTTTCTGGATTCTACTGGGCTCCATCCCCTACCGGTCTAGACGAGAACAACGACTTTGCCGGCGTGTTCAAACAAGTAGCAGCGAGCTCAGCGTTGAGTTGGAAGCAGTATATTCAAGTCTGGTTCCAGGCTTTGTGGATGCGCTGAAGAAGTGTGGTGAGCAAGCTAGGCACCACTGCATTGTAGGATAATTGTTCGATTCAACCTCATTTCATAAGTACTCCGCTCCGACCATGTTGATTCTCATGCAGGACTTTGGTTGTTTTCTGCTCTTGCCAATGCGATACGCAGTACCTCTACTCTGTGCATACCTTTGATGTCCTTGTTGTAGAATATATGCGCGCTTCAACTCCTGAATGTTGTGCTCTGCTGTTCACAAGTCCTGGACATTGACTGATCAACAGAGGCCCTGAATCTTGCGCATCCTGGAATGTCGACCATATCCGGAAATTTGCCCATTGCGGTGCACTGCCTTGTTGACGGGATTCCGAACAACCCGACCATCTCCGGAGTGAGGGCTTTTAGATCTGGCGCTATCCCGGTTGATGCTTGCATCCCGTCCAACATGTCTTCCAGCGCGCACGAACATGAGGAGAGCCAACCTCTTTTGCCTGGACCCGCCGCAACTCACTTCAGGTCCTATTCTGAGCCACGACTGGAACAGCCTCTAGAGGCACCGTCTGAGCCACTACCTGAACCACAAACCAATACTGAGTCGCAGCCCACGCAAAGTACTTCAACTTGGCCCCCAGAACCACTTTCAGAGGACGATCCAAGGTCACGATATAGTTGGAATAATCCTGGGCCGATGTTTAAGCACGCCAAATTAGTAGTTGTGGGCGGACTCTGTTTGCTCTTGGCAGGACAGTACCGAGAGTGGAGGATATTTGGGTAGAGATGATTTAAATCCCCAAAGGTGAGCTCTTTGTGTTGTCTGGACTACTGTGTTGATTAACGGAGATCCGCGTCGCTGGAGTAGCGCCGTATAGGTAAGTCCCGATATATTGGGGTCAAGTATTATTGACTACAAGTGTTATAAACGCTAGGTTGGATATCAGCGTAGCATTGAAAGTACTTCCGCTTTCCTCATTTGCTTTATTTGCTTTTAAAAGGGATTCCCCTATCCCTCTGGTGTATGAATTTGCTATCCATAATGGCGCTCGCCTCGCTGTACGCGTGTAGCCGAGGTAAATGATGTATAAGCTCCTTATTATACTTTATGACCCGCAAACGAAACGTGAGGATAATAGCACCCTGTTGATGCCAAATCCTGCCGAGGTTGACACGTAGCAAAGGAGCAAGTCATATCAGGACTTAGATTTCATTACTCCTGCCTTTGCATTCGACGTCTATTCAGCTGGATGGCATCTAAGGGTTAATTTCTACATCAAACAAGCACTTAGGACTGACGCACAATCTGTGATGGCAAAAATATCAGATTCAGTTGACATGCAAGTGAAGCATCGGGGTACCTACTTTCGATAAGACTATGTTTGCTACGGGTCGCTTCTCCGGCTCCGGATCCCAACATTCTACGATTATTGGCCATAGGTAGGATAACTCTTGTCCTGCTAGGTCATCCGAAACGCCTGGTTGTTCCCCTGACTTGATCCTCTTGACCACCTCAACGTCATGTATGCAGTCAGCGTAGGGTATTTTCCCAGAGACAATCTACAATGCGTAGGTTAGCATAAACGAGGGTGCGATATCTGGGGAAACCAACCTCGTACATCGTACACCCTAGTGCCCAGATATCTGAGGCCCGAGTACGAATGAGCTCGTTCTCGTTGGCGAAAAGCTCTGGACTCATCCACCGGCAGTATCCACTGAGAGACAACGCTGGAGCCACCGTCGCGAAGGCATGGGCGAGCAGAGTGAGACTAAACCCTCCAAGCTTGACTTCACTTTTAGCGTTTATATAGATTTTATCCTAGGAGAGTATTAGAATGAAACGGATGAGTATCTGCAATCCTACTGCGTTGAGGTTTCCATGGAATATCGGCGGCTCGAGTTGATGAAGGTGTCTTAGCCCTCGAATGGCGTTGATGATCTTCAGGAGTAAGCTAGACCGTACAATGGGAACATCAAGCGCCGCGCAACTCACCAGGGTGGACGTTGACAATCCCTCAGGCCATCGACGCTTTCTGAATATGAGACCGCTTGAAACGGATTATGAGTTTTGAATTACTGACATCCTTAGCCGTCCCAAATTCACAATATTCCTCTTGTCGATTCAGTCCTTCAGATTCGATAAAATCGTTTATTTTGATAACATTGTTGTTCTCAACGGAACGCCAGCGCTCGACTTGGTTGGTATAGTCCTATCATGTGCCAGGGTCATTGAGTATTAGTAACCGATGCACATGTTGGTATCCCCACTTGGACAAAAGTTTCCCAGATGACCTCCCGTGTGTACTATGCCCATATGATTCAGTTGAGTTATCCCGCTTTAGGAATTTGTTTACCTGACTGCTCTGCCCCCGGCGGTAATACAGCAACGACTCTGAGGTGAGCCTAACACATTTAGATACGTACTAAATAGGTGTATTATTTAGTAATGTCAAGCGCTGAAGAAAATAATAGAATACCTTTATCGGAGGGGCTATTGGTTGTTCATCTGCCGACTCAGATCGCTGGGCTTCGGGGTGATCCCTACATACAGGAGTTGAGCACGATCGTCCATCTCCGGATCAACTAGTTGAATGTTGCCTAGTCAACAGCCATATATCTGCTGCTGCCCCTCGAGCAATCAATGACGTGTTTGGTTCCACAGTGTGGTGAACAAATCGCCCTGTTGCCATTGACCGAGCTGGGGAGGAGGAAGCTGAATGATCCGTGTTGGTAAATTAGGCCTTGGGCGGAGAAAAGTGCGTAGCTGCCCTAATAGCCTGGTGACCTAAATGGTGGGTTGCAGGTATTAAGATACTAACAAACCAGGAGTGTCTTGATTAAACGAATGTGCTTCGGCCAAGCCAAACGACACGAAAATTATAACCCTTGCCCTTCAGCTCGGTGCCTGCTTCACAAGTAGAACCCAACACGATAAGTGGTCTGTTCAGGGTATCACAGAAATATCCAGCCCGAGAAAGCTGTTGGATGCATCCTTACTGTATGCGGATGTGGAGTAGTTGGACCGTTATTGTGAAACAGGAGGCTGTATGGGTTTAATTCTGGAATATCCTCGTACGGGTGGTGATGGCTGATGCCGATGCTGATTTAGCAAATGAATGACGGCGACAATCATGAACACGTGCTCGAATCCTATTGCTATGCTTGGATAAAAGGTCGAAGCTTCCAATAATGAGTTGCTTGCAGTTGGAGTACACACCCTGGCTCCTCGACTGGTTTCTGGTCGACGAGGACTACTCAGAGCCGCTCTAGCAAGGCCCGCAGGCCGCGCTCAACATTTCAGCTCACATCTCCCTCGGTAGTCTGCTTTTATAACGTGTTTCAAGCCACCATTGACTCCGGGGTACCCTTCACAGACACCATCAACTTGAGGCGTACATCCGTTCGATGGGTTCCGCACAAAAATTCATCAAGTGAGCCGACGTGTGGCGACAAGGGCGTTTGCGCAACGAGCTTGCAACAAGCGTCCTTGTCGCCGGGTATCGGAACATTCGGTAAATTTTCGTGGTGTGACTGCGAGCCAGCATGGGTTATGTGTGCAATTTTTCTGAGGGTAATTTTCTCACCCAATCTTTGGGCTTTCTCCCCTCGACAGGCTAGGAAACCAGGGTTCTACAACGAATGGCGCTGGCCCTAGCTCCCAACCAAATGATCGATTACCTATACTTCAAGTAAGAGCAGACCTCTTGCTACACCAGATGGCTTGCTGAAAACCGGATGGGCCGCAGCTTCCTATAGCGTCGGAACGCTACTGGGTATCAGGTATTGGATATTGAAATACTTGTCCGACTCATTAAATTCATTGATATAACGAGTGCTATTTTGCCATCTGCGGTGCAGTTTAATGTCGAGACCTCGATGTGAGTATTCACTCAGTCTCTCACAGCCTCCAAATCGGCAATCATAGCCTTTCTGTAACACCCTACTCGCAGTTCCAGATTGGCGACCGTTATTATCGCTTCGATAACTCTAATTGGCTCTGTTCCCGCGAGGCCGTGTATGGAGCGCATTGGCTTCCTGAAAACATTTATAAAAATGTGGAATCAACGTTTGCTGCCATACCAGCCCAGTATAGAAGCACCTCCGGGTGCGAGATGATTGCGAGTTCAAATTGGGTTCATGTTAAGCATCATGAAAGTAGTAGCATGTCAGTGACCATATGGAGCCACGCCATTGCAGGCCCTGAAACGCTCGAGCATCTCATCCCGCAGACTATTGATGGTAACTCCGTTACCTCTGGAGTAAGTTTCGACGAGCAAACATTGTTTCATTCCCCCAGAGGCGCATATTCCGACCCAACTCTAGGATCTTTTCGTTCCCAGGACAGGAGTGCATCACAAGTGATCAGAGAGAATGTGGACAAATGGGTAGAAGATGCATATAGGCGACGGCCTAGGGCAAACCTGGAAAAGCCGAGCCGGCCCTCTTGTCCACGTTGGAATAAGGAATACAAGGGCCCACAGGCTTTGAAAGTGAGCAAACATTCGTTATCAAAGGTTGCCCGTCCCTCATGGTCGTCTCATAGGGCCATATGTATACACATGACAAAATCCGTCGCATGTCTCTTTACACGGTTGAAGAGCTTTGCTAACTGGTGATTGCTTGATAGCACGCAAGCGCATAAATTCTGGATGAGGCAAATCATTTGCGACATCTTCCAACTGGAAAAGGCATGTGGATTGTTGTTCAACGCGACCTTGCCGATGTCCCTCTGCCGGAATTCGTATTTCTTGAGATTTGAGGTCTTTTTGAGATAGATAACTGGCTTCCTCAGCCCCATAGCTATGTATATATGTAATTTAATTCAATCACAAACTGAAACTGAACCGGAGTTGCTTCATCTTTCGTTCTCTTGTAATGGAGTTGGCTTTTCTATCACAGGAGGCGGGCTTGTGCTGGGGTGTGCTCGTGGGAGAGTCATCGATCCCGTAGGATTTTCGAGGATAGAGCGGGACTTTTCTTCTGGTGGATTTACGCCTCGTGCTGCCCCGATGGGTGGATGGCAACACTAGAAGGAGAGGCAGCTGCGGGGTGCGATCGATCGTGAATGCGGTCGATCACGTGCGATAGTCCGATCAGAGCAGGGTCTGGCTGGTTGGCATGTCTCGATCGCGCACACGCCGACGTCACCACACGCGCCGATCTCGCTCGCGACGTCAAGCTGGCGACTCTTTCTCGAAGACCATCTGCGCGTGCGATGAAGTCGGCCACGCACGAACCATCGCCTGCGACGCCGCCAACCGCCCACGAGACACGGCGGACAGCGCCCAAGGTCTGGCTCGCGACCGCAGCTGCCGTCACCATCCTGTTCTTTGGCGTCCAAGTGTGTTGGAGCCGGATCGCGGGAAACTATAGCGCACCAAGTCCCGCAGTCCATGTGAGTCGACATCACGAAGTCCATTTATGTCTCTGCTCATAGTCCATGTAGGCGGTCGCAGTGTTGAGCGGCGCGAGTTCCAACGTGACCGGCACAATCTACTTTTCACAGCCTTCGCCAGTCGGGCCAGTTTTCATTACGGGGAAGCTCCAGAATCTCGACCCGGATGCTGAGCGAGGGTTTCATATCCAGTGCGCAAGCTAGTGTTCAAGTGGGCAGAGTGTTGATCGTGTTTGCTAGTGAATTTGGGGACGCGACCAACGGATGCATGTCATCGGGATCACACTACAGTAGGACAGGCTTGTTTGTCTGTGTGGCATTGCCTCTAAACTTGTCACAGATCCGTTTGGCCAGACACATGGAGCACCCAACGATGTCCGCCGCCACGTTGGCGACTTGGGGAATATCCGGTCAGACTCACATGGGGTTGCCAAATTGGATTTTGCCGATAGCATTATCAAGCTCGTGGGGCCATTTAGCATCATCGGGCAAGTAGCGAATGAGAATCATGGGATAGCTTGCTGACTGTTAACTTAGACGCACTGTGCTTGTCCATACTGTAAGGTCGCTATCTCGTGGCGAGGATAGGTCTAAATATAATTTACAGGGAACCGACGATCTCGGGCGAGGCGGCAACGAGGACTCTCTCAAGACGGGAAATGCGGGAGGCCGAGCAGCTTGTGGCGTGATTGGTACGTGGAAATAGGACTCTGCCCCAAATGCAACTTATCTTGCCCCGTAGGTTTTCGTCCAACCCCTTCCGATTGAACAAACAAAAAGTGCGAGAGACACGAGGGCAAATCGTGGGTATGAATCTAAAATTAAACCACACGTAGCTGCGTCGTGGACCTTGCTTTGAAGCGGTGCGATATGTAATAACCGTAGACTTGGTCTGTATATATTACCGATCCGGGTATACCTTGAATACGATGGGCCGTATTGGTATTGGCTTGGACATTTTGATATACGCTGAGCGCCAATCCCATTCAGGGGTAAATACCCCAGCATAGCTGACCGCCAAGCGTCGATCCTTATTTAGCTTTGACGCTGTAGTGGATCCAGCCTGTGCTATGCTCATATGATATGGCAGTCACATGGGCAAATATCCTCCATCTTCGGTTCGGTTGAGATTTCACTTTGACCGGGCCGAAGCTCCTCGAGTTATTTGGTCTATCCTACCCTCGAGAACAAGCTCGTTGTACGCAGGTTCAAATGAATGACCAATGTGTGTCCTGCTAGAGCTTTATTTGCCTTCTTTTAATCTCTTATCTATAGTTGAAACACGCCGTGGCCTCCAGTCGGCTTTAGGTGAGCTCCACGGTTCCAAACTGCACAGCATGGCAAAATGATAACCTTGTGTATTGAAGGGAGCTAAAGCTACGGGTAGCGCATCGTTGCTCTGTCATCGGCTGGCCGGTCACGAGGGTCACCTGCAGGAGTCCAGATCTCACCGCATTGTGAAGGGCAGCCGCTCATCTTGAGTGTTTCGATGTTTCGATAGAGTTAAGCTATCCCAGCCGGGTAGGACAGGCGAAGCGCTGGACATTGGCTCTTCACGAAGCCGGGTTTAAAACAAGATAGAGCCCAAGTCGCGCTGGGTGTCGCTACGCTCACTCCCCAGTCCTCCTATTTCGAACCTACCACACATGTCCAAGTTCGACAGGTGAATCCATATATGAAGCCTTGCCAAGCCCATTGCTGAACCGATATAGATCCTATTTCCAAGTTCCGCCATACCTCAACGCCGGGCAGTCTGCTTCCCACGTTCAAGGCGGAGCATATACATCATACTTCTCTCCTGAGAAGGGGATTCGAACACACACATCGGATGACATCCCTTCCGGTCTACAGACCCCAGTAGAACCAGCCACCGCCTACTTGTATCCGTCGGGGAACTACCTCGCGAATAACCATTCAACCATTTCCGCTGAGCTTGGAGGCAAGTCTTCAGAAGATGTTAACGCGCTAACGCAAAGGAAGGCGGCGTGCAACTGGAAACGATTTATTCTATGGGGGGCGCTTGCAGTAGTGGTCATAGCGGGTATTGCAGGCAAGTATTCACGTTTATCGTCGTTGCGTTAAATGGCTAATTGGTGGTCACTTTCAGCGGGGGTTGTGGCAACGTTGATCAAGCAGCGACATGGAAAGGGGGTAAACATGGGCAGGGGGCAGTCTGTAAGTGTATCTAGTGAATTTGACCCGTCTAGAACCTAATATTTGCGTTATGAAAAGGAAACTACCACGGTGCATGCGTCACTGTCCTCTCTTGCCAACACTATAACGTCAGTGAGCGGGGGGCGAGGACACTCCCTTACCGCGAGTTATAGTAGTGGGACTCAGGTTACAAATGTAGGGATTGGTTATTCCTCAACAACTATTTCAAACAGTGGGGTGCGTAGTAGTTTGTCCTGGCACAGTTTCGGACGCTAACTTTTGTTTCCAGCATCCCACCTCGGCGCCAACTATCCCATTGATTAGTAAATATACTAGTACTACCATGGTAACGGTATGTCTCTCTTCAATGGGTAGACTTGCATTTTCTCAACATGATATAGCCGACGGAACGATGATGAAGACGCCGATCGTTAAAGCCGTGCTTAAATGGGGAACTCATGCTTGGCTTTGAACAATTCGGGTATTCGTATGCAAGAAGTTGATTATTTGGGCATCGATTTGAAGACAAGGAATGGGGGCTACCTTGCGCGCCGCGGAAGGCCTATTGGCACTCCTTCGAGCTTATTTGACCGCAATCAATCCAGAATTATGATGATTGGATTGGATGTGAAACAGATTCATACACTAGCAGGACTAGAATGGTATTCTCTCGTAATACGAACGGATGAAAAATACTAGTCTATATGCGCATTTCATATCAAAATTATTCATCCGTTTAAATCGTTTAAAGTGCTTAGTGCCACTCAAGTGCAATTCCCGAACACACGGTCGTATCCAAGAGTGAACAAATGTGCCGAATGTCATGGCCGAAGTGCCTCCTGAGCGACTTGGCGAAGGGTGTCACATGAATGGCGATTGACGGAGGATCACCGAAAAAATGAGTGACGCCAATCGTGTGCGACGATAGATGCAGTATATAAGCTGTCACGACATACTGCAGATACACAGGGATCAAGGTAAGTCATCAGTACACTGATGCATTATTTTCCGGCGTTCAAATAACAACCTGTTCGGGCAGCATAAGCTCAGCTCCATATTGTTTTTTGGAGTTTTGCCTATCCTTCCACGCATGTGTGGACTGGACATGGTGTAGCCGACGCCGCTGCGACCGTCAGCGAAGCGACATGGTGACAGATCGCACATGCGTAGAGGTCTACCCCTAAAGTTAATTTTTGGAATTTTCTCAGCTCGCTGAGTTTAATTGATGAGTCGTTGTATAGAGCTTGTATCTTATAGTGTGATTGTAATAGAAGTTGACCGCCCAATGAGACGGTATTCGCTCAGCGGTGCTCGCCACACGATAATTGCCACTTGCCCTGGGATAGACGTTTCTAGAACTTCCTGAGGAAACGCATGTATGGGGAATTTGCCGCCGCCCACTTGCAGGCACTGTTTTATTCAAATCCGTCTTGGGCGTCTATCAAACTACTCTCGCCCAAAACGTGCCGAAACGTGAATCTGTCCGATAAACCTCGGCTGGGTTAAAATCCGGGTGTGGGGGCTCGTCTGCCAGCATCACTCCCACACAGTTTGTAGAAAATCATTCTTGCACAAACGCTGGCTTCAATCCCACTGCTATTTTTCCACCAAGCCGTCCCCGGCCAAACAAGCGGGAGGTGGCCCAGTTACTGTTGATATTGTCTTGTGAGTGTGTTGTCGAACTGGATTTTTCGATGCTGAAGTCAACGACGAACTCGCTACCGTAAGCATTGTACGCTTGGCATTCAATGGCGATACCTTGTTGCGGATTGTTCGAAGAGGAATCATTTCGTTTATCCCCTGAATATGGAGTGTGCCACTTGGTATACCCTCCATATTCAGGGGGGAACCGTTATGATTGCTCTTGGGACCAATCCACTCCCACGAACGGACAGGAATATAGCATGGGTGCTTATCAAGCCTACAAAACTGTTGATGCACTCAACCCTGCTAGCGTAACGGATGGCGCCACGAATAAGTCCTGGAGCGACGTGGCGAATACTACTATAGAGAGGATGGTATGTTTATCCAATCGGAATGCGTTATCACACGTATTGATGTTGTATAGGGCCAGCAGGCTGGGGCAAATATTGACCCCGTTCATACGATGGTTCCGAGGTGGCGACCCTCGACTTTGAAGAATTATTACGCAACATAGGCGAGAGATTTCTATCTAGCGCTGATGAAACCGACTCACCCGCCTGCCCTCTAAAGATGTTCCCCTTGCATCCACTGCGACCTTTTTGAATGACGGTAAAGATCCTCAAGACAATACAATCATCTTTGATAGCCCCACCCATCCAGAGGTAGTCAACGTTCCGTTCCCTGATCTCATTACGAAGGACGGGATTGATACGTGGATTGGAGGTCTGAAACACCGACGGAGACACAGGCTTGCGATGAGCTCACCAATTCCGGCACTAGCCTGCCCATGGGCAGGGTGTACTCTTGTATGCAGACGGCCGAAAGCGTTGCGGGTATGAGTGGAATGACTTGCCATGCTTCAAGGCTTAACATGACGTACAGGAGCACCTTTACGCTCATACAGGTAGCAAATGTGAGACAACCATCATCTCTTGAATTGGTCTAGGTAGCCAGTATGTTTGCTGATTTGCAATCCAGTCTACCAATGCCCACATGTGAATTGTGATGCAACGGTCAGCACGAGCGCAAACCTTAATAGACATCGAAAGATATGTAAATTCAAATCGAATCCCGCAGCATGAGACAGGTACGAGACTTGTGGACGAGTATGAGGTTTGATCTGCGCTTGAATGTGGTTGTAAATAATTCGGGAGTTGAAATATAGCATCGTGTTTGCGTGCACCTCGGTCGACGCCAGGGTGTATGCGCTACTCGAAGGGCATGCGCGCGAGTGACCGCGATACCCTCACGCCATATGTAGACCTGTCAGATTTAGCACGCATGTGTTGTTCCACGGAGCAGAGAGAGACTCGCGGCTAGGGTGTTGACCGCACCCCGGCTGGATTGGCAGGTGATCGTGACTAAGCAGGGACCGCCAATCGCGGCTGATGGTATGAGCCACCGGAGATAAAAGCGTGGTGTGGGGGGCTCGATTTGAGCATGCACACTCATCGCCCGGCCCACCGCGTTCGATGGCTGACCACGGCGATCTTGTATCAGGTCCGTCGCGCAAGGATAGCTGGTAGTCGTCACTGACGTGTCCAAGATCTGTTTGGACGGGAGTTGTGGGCGGACTTGCAGGATGCGCAGGCAATCCAAGGTGAGTTTGGATTGTCATTGTGCCAGGGTGACGCTTACAATGTAGTGCCATCGTGTGCGACACTCTCGCACAATGACAATCCAAACTCAAACAGTCGCGGACGCCATGTTGCTGTATCCGACGAATCGTATGCCAACTCGGTCGCCCGCCTATGCTCGCCCGACGGCGATGCGCTAGGAAACCAACTTATCCCACCCGGGCCAATCTTGCAGGTGCGCTTTTACTGAGGTCGATCATATGCCGGCCCCTCAGACCATGTCTAGGAACCCGATCATACGCTAGGCGCCTGGTCTCGCCCACCCGAGTCCACACTCACACCAGCCAGTCTAGATCGCTACTTCCTCGTCTATCCAAACATATGCCATCGTCGGTCCGACGGGCTCGTGAGCATTGTCCGCGACGAAGCCTCGGACTCGTCAGCGCTCGTCTCCCCGAGTCATGTGTCTCCTGACTCGGTGTTCTCGGTTGGGAGCCAAGTGTTCTTTGTCGACAGGCGAGGCGGATTATATCTCACAGACTTGATGGAAAAAGTGGAGCCGCGAATCGTGTATGATAACGTAGACACGGCTCGCTCAGCTCTCGAGTCGCTGCGAGCTTCGGTGAACTACTTTCAAGCTCTTCACTCTCCAGCACGGGACGTGTCCCAGCCACCGACTCCAATCGGTCCTGGCATTTGTGAGGCGACATTTGATCAGGCGGTTGATACACAAGGTACGGTGTTTCATTTGGAAGTTCGAATGTGTCTCATCAGTTGTTACACAGAGCCCCCGTCGCTAGACCATGTTCCATTCCTTTCCCCCGCCTCCAGCGATTCAAGTGGATTCGAGTCCGTCGCTGAGCTGGGCGACTTCCACAATCTGTTCTGGCTCGCGACGAGTGGCCCGACGAATCTTCCCGCCACCTCAGCCCTACCCCCAATGCCCGGCGATATGCAATTGAACCTCTGGGACGAGCAGTCGATCAAGACGTCTATCAACACCTTTGTGGACTCTATCGCCCAGGGTTGGAAGCAGAAAGTCGAGCGCGCGTGTCACCTGTGCAACGCAAATGTGCGGCGTCCGTCTGAATACAAGGTACGTGATTCCGCGGCCTGCAAAAGTACTCCTGATCGAATGGAAGCGCATATTTAGAACCATCTGTACGGTCATTGGGACATTCGGGGTAAGCATGCCATACGGATCCATTGTCCAGGGATTTTACTGAAAGTTTTAATCAATAGAGTTCAAGTGCAAGCATTGCGAGTACGCATCGAACCTGAAGCAGAATCTCTCCCGCCACCTCGAGAGGGTCCACGGTGGATGAAGGGTCGGCTGGCATGTCTTATTATCCTTGAAATTTTTGATATATTGGTCGCTTGAATTACGTTGTATTCGTGTGTACTTTTTCCTCAATCAAGAGTTGTGAATCAATCATGTGGATCATGCCCATCCATACAAAGTCTGTACATCACATATAACGTCATAGTGATGAGACATAGTCCAAGCGCCGGGATCAGCAGCACTTTTAATCTCATTTTCACCCACAACTACACATCCCAACTCGAACAAGTCTGAAGATATGGGGTCTAGTTCAATCAATCAGGTACGGCCCGGTCGTAACGATGGTCACAGAACTTGCTGAGGGGCGGGTTGTAGACTGGCAAGAAACCTGTCGGACGTGCCGAGTACGACGAGCTGGTAGATCTGGTTCGGGTGAGTTGATTGAGGCTGCAAGTGTGGCAACATCGCTGAAGATTCAATAGCAAAACCTCAGAACGAGCGAGGTTGTGGCAGAACAGCAACGGGATATAATCCATCAGTTGGGTGGGATCAACAGTCGGCTGGAGCAGGACGTAGTAGATCGTCAGTTCGAACTTCAACAACTCGAGCAGCAGATTGACCGAATGCGAGTTGAATTCCTACAACGTCGCAAGGCGTCTTCAACCCCTTCGGCGCCCCCTGTGATCCCTCGACGTGAGCGTTGACTGTTGCCACCTCATCGCCCACCTGCTTACTTGTTTACATTTCATGTAGCGCCGTCCAACATCAAAATTGTGGGGCAGGTCCCAACTGGCGGCGTGGTGATTCCACCTATTCCAGACCGTCATCCGGTTCGACAATCAGCCGTCCCATCCTGGGTCGTAGTCCCGTCACCGCCCCGTTCCTCGCCTACTATCTCGACTGCCTCGACAACGACAACGACTGAATCCGGTGATTACCTCAGGCGGGCTACTTCCAGATTGCCACCATATCGTCGGGCCTACTGAGCTGGCTGGTGGCGATTGTCGAAGCCAGCCTCGGCGTTCGTCGTCGCTCAAATTCGGTTACCGCTTCCGGTCGCTACTCGATTGATCTTCTGGTTCTGCCTCTTTCTTCCGTGTTGGTTTCTTCTTTAATGCTTGGCGAACTTTTATACCCACCTTGGCGAAACCGCTACTACAGTTTTACGACATTTGTTTCTCTGGATGCAGACGGGGAACAGCCGCTCCCAGACGATACCAATAAACCCAGCCATAATCATGCAACACCGGTTCCCGTTTGTTCCGGAAACACATCGAAAACTCGACTCCACCAAACCCACCCAATAGCCACACCGTGATCCCGTGTATCGCCTCCCAGTGTCAGCCTCGCGTGCCACGCCTCTACCCTCCACCGTCCGACAGAGCATAGATCGATAAGCGTCGATGTGGACTTGACCAGCAACTTGCCAGCCCACCGGTACCAGAGTTGATAGAGCGTGGGAGTTGTAGGGGGTTCCGATTTCGAACTATGGCAGAGTGATTGGCGAGACGCGCAAGTCCTGGCAGCGAGAATAGGTCCCCTTGAATCGAAATGACTGCCTTGAGCTGGTGAGCGAGCCGATTTCCGCCGTTCTAGGTGTCTTCGGACCGACTCTTTATCCTTTTCATAGGCATCCGGCTGTGATGTAGTCGCCGGATAATTGAGAGTGCTTGAATGGCGGTCGCTGGTGATTGTATGGTGCAGTTGGCAAACCCTGTGAACCGGACTCCCGCTAATCATATGTAATATTTGAGAATATGAATCTAGCCTCGCACTGATTGATTCGAGAGGAGCTGTGCGCGGGCATGGCAGAAAGACGTCGAATGTGATGGAACAGTTAGGGTCCGAACTTTCCAGATGGTCCCCGAAACCGCCAGCATTTCAGCGAATGGGCAGAAAGATCTATGTGACTCGAGGCTGCGGGAGATGAACGTATCGGGCCTCGTGGCGGCTTACGTAACGCCAATCCTACTACGATGCAGCTACATATGGGAGGACCCCCCCTAGCCACATCTCCCTCGCCGCATTTGCCACAGCGTATCGCGTATAACTTGCTCCCGATGAAAGACGCCAACCACTTTCCCAGTGATTTGGACTACGGTCCAGACGACCTCTTTGAGGTAGACAAATATGCAGCAGGTATGGTGGTTCGAGCTTGGTCGTAGACAGTGGCTGATTACTTTGCGTAGCCGTCCTGGTTCCGGAATTTTTAAGCGACACACCGAACGTCTCCGACAACATACTGGGCCCCTTCAACAACGTGGAGCGCCCCTTCAACAATTCAGAAAGCGACAATACACCCGCCGGTAATGTTTGGTTGAGGTTGTATGTGCAACATGCTGACTCGAAACCAGTCACAGACACCCCGCTCCTCCGCAACAATGATAATCCAAACTCAAGCCTAGGGCCCCACAAGGGGTCCAAGTACCGGCCCGCTGGTGATATCCACACTGACTCCCGGGTAGTGCCACCGCCGCCACTCCCCGACAATCAATTGATTATATTCACAAATCCAACCCCCGAGGTGAGATCCCCCATCGCCCCGAGGACAACCCGTGTTGACTGCGTGATGTAGGACAATTATCTTGTCCCGTGCGCTACGATAGGTAAAGTCATACCATATATATTTTGCAAGAACAGAAGAGCTGACCAGATGTAGAGCGCTATTTTTCCGTCTCTGGAAACATTTACCACATCGATGGCTATGGGCTCATTCACCTCCATGAACGCCTCAACGACCATCCGTACGCCGACGTAAACCCAATTCCCGTGGCATTAGGCCAAATCGTCGTCATCGGGCTTTTGCCCTTCTTTGTAGATAAATCCGGAGGTTTCTACTCGATCGTCGACCGACCGGGTCATATTGAACCCAAGGCGGTTTTCGCCACCGCCTATGCTGCTCGCGCTCATACGAGCCTGGTTCAGAGCCCTGAAACGCCATCCTCTCCCGCCTACTCGGTTGGTGGGGCATCCTTCGATAGCGAATTCGGGAGCTCGATATACGCGTTGGGTATGTTTGGAGCCTTGTTCCTTGGGTTGCCACTGAATACTCCCGGTGATTTAGGACACGCAGATGTCTATACACCACTCTTCTCTCCCGACTCCAGCTGGCCCGAGTCGAGCGTTGAAACTGGGTCTTCGTTATTTATCGAGGTGGATGACGGCGGCCGTACTACCCCAACGGCCACTCCCCCAGCGCCTCGAAACGATAACCCCGCCAAAGCGACTTGTGTCTCCCCCGTCGATAATTTGCTCATATCTCCCGCCACGAGTGGGTGTACTATCCCTAGCTCACCTCCCGTCAACTCGGGTATCCCCGCCCCCGAGACGAAAACAGCCACACGGGCTGAAATCGATCAGTACGTTTACCGGGTCAAGAAAAGCCGAGCCGGGCGGAGAAGTACTAGGGAGATTCAAGTCCCGATCGAGTGCCCGTGGTGCCAGTGGAAGAACAGCCGGGACCCACGCCCATCTGAATTGAAAGTAGGTCGCTCTGGTTCGTCGTCGTCTCGCCTACTGACTTGGAATTGTGGGATTGAAGGAACACATGTATGCGCATCGTGGGCTAGGTGGTAAGTAACTTTGGGTGACTCGTTTTATTGGATTCGGGTTGACGGTGTTTGATAGAATTCCGCTGCGACGTGGAGGGCTGTAATCGCACTCTGAACAGAAAGGGTAACCTCAAACGGCACATGAATGAGGACCATGCCGACCTGGGCGACAACTGGGCCTCAAAGCGACCCAAGCGATCTCGTTCGTAAAGGGGATTTGTTCGAGTTTGATTTGTATATAGCATGTAGCGGTCTGAAACGATTGGTGTATTTTCTGTTCGTTCTGCTTATTGACTCAGTGTGAGGTTCGAGGCATGATCTATAACTGCCAAGGTCGACAAGGTATCGGGTTGGACTGAGTGTGAGGTCGGAGGCCCAAGGTAAGAACCGACGCATTTGCGCTGTCCCATTGGCATAAGGAAAACCCCTGAGTGCGAATCAAGGTAAATTACCTACAATTTGCCTGTTTGCCAGCCCCCCAGGACCACGACGTGTTATTTACATAGTTTACCCATAGCTAACCGGGCAAATCGAGAGAAATTTGCCTTGATCACATAGTCCCGGTGGTTATAGCGTGTAACCGGCTGGGTTTGCGTCACCAGGGCAAATTTTCCACCGCGTTTTTTTTTTCTCCTGACACCGGGCTGAGGAATAATAACACACGCGTCAGGATAAATACAAAGCAAGATCGACATCGATTTGCCGGCACATGACTATGGAGACGCCAGATTGTCCGGAGCGGTCATAAGGTTAGATGTTTGATCGGCAACACACGTGGCCACCCAAGGCATGCGGAATAAACTGATTAAACAATTCCCACCCAAAGTAGCGTTAGAGCCGGAGGGTTCAAATAAACAGAAGCAAGCCATGGAGGAATGTCGAAGAACCCCAATCAAGACTAGGTGATGTCCGGAAGTCGACGGGACACCAACCGCACGTCAGCATGGGTAGCTTTGGAAATGCGCGGGACATGCGAGCACTGGACAGGCTTCGGTTTTTGCCAGGACATTTCTATCCTGTGCCAGAAGGGTCCAGCACTGGATAGGACAATTTCCGCTATACATAGCTATACTGGCAGAGGTCAATCGTCCCCGTGATTAGACATAATTAACCCTGCAGCCAGAGGTTGTAGAAGCTAGAGAAAAATCCGAAAACGACATGTTTGCACATACTCCTGCTATAAAACCGACGAAAACAATCAATTGTATCGTTGAGTTAACGTGACTGACCAGGCTTGATTGTTGTATATGCTGCCGATATTCCTTGGAAATAGCGAAGCGTAGCCAGGTATAGGACTGTTCAGGGATTTACAAGCGTGGCAAAAATCTTGTCGCTTTGGGTGGATACGCCTCAACATCACAGGCTCAGCGATTACGGAGGTTAGCCCACGCGTTGAGCCCAGGGGTGACCGTTTGTGCTTTGATATAGCGCCCCCCCGTGAGGGGCAAGTGCGCACTTACACACGGTACAGCCCCAGCTGTGCCTATCTTATCTATTCTAGAATACAATTGACAATCTCATTTGCTCTAATTGAATCCTGAATCCTTACGCCTGTTCACGAGGTACATGAGGCCTCGCGCTTTCGCCGATCTAGGGCAGCTCATTCTCAGATACATGAGTACTTGGCAAGTTACTCTGCTCTCTAGGACTCGACCTCGCCAACTCGCCTTGCGCTCGACCACGCTCAGTTCTATGAACCTCGCGTCTTCTGAGGCGACTTGCTCCCGGAGTATGGGACCAGTCACGACTGCAACCTCCTACTTTGCCAGAAGTTGATTCGACGTCAAATGGCACACATGTGAATGAGACGAGCACTCATTTCGGCCCTGTATGCATTCTTAGCCAAAGTCCAGCTCGCTACTGAGGATTAGTCAGGCACCGGTTCTGCCTAAGCAGAATAAATGCCAGTAGTGCGTGCTAATCTGAGCCACACGGACGTTAATTCTGCTTAGGCAGAACCAGGGCTCTAACTAGTCCCAACTAGCAATTTTGCTTTTTGGCAGAAATGGGCAGAGAGACGCATATATGCAGACCTCAAGATTTACTATTCAGACCAATGTTCACTGTACTACGATACCAAGAGAATATCGATATAGCGGATATAGAAGGCATGCTGCCTCACAAAGAGCAGATGTGACAAGCGACTGAGATTTGTCAGACCGTAGCCGATGTACTGAGAATTCGAGTACTACATGCTGCTCTGGCACTGGTAGTAACGCCGCGACATGAGATGCCTCGATTTCCCCCATCTGAATGAACCTGCGAGTATTATTTCAAATATGAAAGGCTAAAAGTTGGTCGATGCATTAGGGGATGTCCACCCAGTACATTCTCATATGTTTACGTCGGCTTCGTTCGTATAGGCGTTCATTCGAGTAAAGTGAGTGAGACGTGGAGCATCATACTCAGTTCAGTGGAATTGACGAGGAAACGCAGCATCAAACGGCCCAACTCGCGTTCTTTGCGCTGGGTTACAAAGCGAGGGTATTGGCATACTGTCCCATACCCGCAAGCTCCAGGAACCTGTTTATTACCAATGAACGATCCTCTAACAAGCTCGGATGGCATTGGCCAGAGGATTATTTGCCGAGCCGAGTCACGAAACAATGTCAGCAGAACTCATAAGTCACAATAGGGCTTTCTTTGTTCGATTGGAATCTACCAAGATAGGTTTGAATACGCGGAACGTGGTTCTGTTCACTTCCAGATCGAGGTGGGATACTCCCGGGAACGACCCCCGAAATTTGCGTTTTTCGCGAGCGGGGATACGCCCATGCAGAAAGCGTTGGACACAAAGCCGGGCCTGCATCGGTATTGGCAGGGGACCGTGTGTCAAACGACCAGAGTCTCGAGATGGCTGCGCATTCGCTCGCGTGGGGATGCAGGAATGACGCCGCATGTCGCTTACGTAACTGCCAATCACCTCTCCCTGTTGTCTTCATATGGGGCAATCGGCTTGCCTGATCCCACCCCCCACCACGACTACCACAACCATCTCCGCCATACCACACACTCCAACATGTGCAACACATCCTACGCTGCCGATGACACGAGCAGACTGTTTGATTCTCCAGACGCACATGGTATTCTCGTCATTTCGTGCGCCTTGCCCGGATACTGACCAGCTACAGTTATATTCACCCAAGACGTATTGAATAATACACAAACCACACTCGAAAACGGTGAGTTCGGAACGTTGGTGCACACGCGTGGCGCTCACTCACTGCTAGTTGCATCGTGCTCGCCACCTATGTGCTTCAACGTTCCGAACTCAAGCCCCCAAGTGCCCGTTGCATTCGACTGTCAAACCAGCTCCAGCCTCTACTTGCACGACCCCCGAGCCCTCCTACCGACCACAGCTTCGCCGCAGATCACCAACCAACTGATGGTACTAGATAATCGGACGCCCGACGTAAGTACAGCATTCCAGTCGGTTTCATCCAAAGGCTGACACATCTATACGTCGATTTAGGGCATCAACAATGATGTATATGTTGCCCAAGGTAATACCAGTCTCGCGCCTGCGCTGCCTCCATGCTAACGATCATCCAGAGAGATACTTCTCCGCCGGCGGAAGTATTTATAAGCTCGGCCGAGACTGGGTAATCACCCTCCATGAAACGGTCACCGCCGGCCCGTTTCCGCCAACGCCTCTCGTGCCCGCCTCGCTTGGCCGGACCTTTTGCATCGGGCTGATATGCTTTTATGTGCACGAGGACGGCCGGCTATATACGGCCATCGATCACCCCGACCAACTCGGGCCGAAGATGGTCTATGATACCGCCGACGCAGCCTACATCGAGCTGTACCTCGCGCATTCTTCGACATTCCCTGTTTCCGTCAGCTCGGGCAATAGTGAGACCACAGATAGCCCCGAGTCCTCGCCAGGTATGCATACCACAGTTTTTTCTCCCAATATTGGAGAGTTTGCAGTGTTGCTCTGTTTTCTGAACTCTGGATGCTCCACTGTGGATACATGGTGGAGCGTCCCGAGTTCAGAAAAGAGAGCAAGATCGCAAATTCTCTATTAGGCTGACTCTTGCTTTCTCTAGACCTCGGCTTTGATTATCTGTCGATGTCCCCCGTCTCGAGCGAATCCGGGGCATCCGAGTCGAGCGTGGAGTCTGACTTCTCGCAGGCGTCGCTATTCACCAGCGTGGGGGCAGGCGAGTGGACCCTCGATATGGACGCGATTCTAGAGGACATGCTCGCCAGCGAGTCGAAGCTCGGCCCAACCTCGACCCCACCCACGGCTCCGTCTAGTCCACCGGCGATCTGGGACGAAGCGACTCCAGCTCCAGCCAGGCTGACGGCGACCAAAACCGAAATTGACGACTATGCCGAAGCTATCAAGTGCTTGCGGCTGAAACTCAAGGGTTCGCGAACGAGCCAGATCCAGGTGAAATGTCCCTGGTGTCCGTGGGCCAACAAGCGGGCTTCACATCCGTCCGAGCTCAAGGTTAGTTTGCTTGCCATTGCTTTTACATTATACTAACTCTGCCACGCAGGAACATATGTACGCACACCGCGGACTGAATGGTTAGTCGCACGACTTTGTTCGTGGGAGCGCGGGCTGATGATACCTTTATTAGAGTTCCGTTGTCCGGACAATAGCTGTAAGCATGTTTCGAATCGGCGTAGCAACTTGACTCGGCATGTAAATAAACATCATCCTGATTTGGCCCCCGAGTTCAAGGCGAGGCGCTTTAAGTGATTTGAATCTTGATATGATGTAAACTAGTTGAATACCCGATCCGAATGTATCTACGATCTTTCAATGATATTTTTCTACGAATGACGGGATGAGGTCGTGCGTCGCATGATTATGCGCGCGTGTTTGATAGGCACGGCGGTTCTGTCCTGGGATGGGGATGCGCCGCTTGGGTGGTTGAGGGGCACCTTAGACGACGAATTCAGGCATAGTCGCTGGTTTTGGTGGACGGCGTCTGGGCGCGAGGCAAATTGCAACAGGGCTGAGCCTTGGGTGATGAAACAGTTTGCTTCCCACCCGGATTTCCAGACCGGGCTTCAGCGGCGCCCCTGAGAGATGGTGCGACAGGCGCACACTCTAAGCGCTGGGTTCAGTCGACAAAATGGGCAGAGTATATATGGAAGCGGATTAATCAAGAAACGTGGTGCCACGGAATGTTCGTGGTGTAGACGAGAGATCTGATGGGGGGCTGTTCGATGATGATGATGATGATGATGAAATCTATAATTTGTATACCGCTAGCAGTCTCACAAAGAGCCAAGGCGCGGTCCCGGCAGAATCACGAAAGAAAAAACCGGGCAACACCCTGCACCGGGGGTACAGGGAAAGAGATTGTAGTGCTAGGAGCGAGTCAAGTCCGAGCGAGACGCCAGAGGCGAGTCACGTGGGGGAGGAGTAACATTATGGCAAGGCACAGAGAGCGCGGCGTCCGAGACACAAGGCGAAAGGAAGAGGAGAAGAGATAGAAGACGCCTGGAGCGTGAATTTTAACCGAACGGGTTGTTCTGTTTGGTGAAGGCATTTGTGTGTTCGAGGAAAACAATGAGTTTCTCGATGCCTTTGGTCGAGCCAAGAATCTCGGGGAGCGTGAGTACATCTCCGCGTTCTGTAACAGAGAGGTGATGGAAGTCAGCGTAGTTTGGGCACTCTAGGAGTATGTGTTCTCGAGTTTGGAGGCGTTCGCCGCATGGGCATGCCTTAATTTCATCTGGGACGAACCGGTCATAGTATTCTCCCGTGAATGCGTGTCCTGTTAGGACTTGGGTGAGGCGTGAAAAAATAGGGCGAGTAGTATTGAGTAAGGTATTGCTGGGTTTGGTCGAGGGCGGGATGCGGTCTGCGGGTGCGAAAGCGCCCCTGGGTTCGTGTGTCGACCAGTTTTCGAACCAGTCGTCTATGATTTTGGCTTTCGACTCTCGTCTGATGTTGGTCAGTGTTTTCAATCCGGTAATACTTCTTCTGTGAGATGAGGCTCGTTTGGCTAGTTTGTCAGCGAGGTCGTGGCCTCGAATGTCTTCGTGTGCTGGGCAGTATTGGATCGAGACGAAGTGTTCGGGATGGAGTCTATGAAGTTGAAAGTGTGATTTCGGATCGACATACAGGTTTTCTGGCCTGCTCTTGCGTGACCTTCTAGTGCTACTTCGATTGCTGAGGTGTTGTCGGAGAAGATGTGGATGTTTTTGGGTGGGTTCGGTTCGAACCTGGAGGTGATTTCGATGGCTGTTCTGATTGCTACTTCTATGGCTTCGAGTTCGAGGTCCCAAGGTTCGACTCGATTCTTTACCTTTTGCGAGATAGAATGTATTCGTGTGGATTTGTGGAATATGGTTACGCCTATCCCGGCTCCCATTAGATTTTCGCCGGGGTCGGTCCAGTGAGAAGCGTCCGTGTAACAAACTAGATGGTCAGCGTCGGTTTCCCAGCGGTCTATTACCTGCTTGTGGATTTCTCTGAGCGTTGCTTTTGATGTGTGTCCATCGTATGGAGTTATTGAGATTCTGTTTCGGAGTTCCGGGTCGGTGTGAGCGCGTTTCCATGGCGGTAAGGTTAGGGGGTTGCATCGTTCGTTGAGGGGTGAATTGAATTTGGCGATTTCGTATAGTGTTGAGTAGTCTCGTTGTCGGATTGTTGGGTCTCGGTATGCTTCCAAGACCAATGGTCGTATTTTATTAGGGGGGTCTACTCGTTCGATTTCGCGAGGTAACCATCCAATGTCTAGTCGGTGTAGGATCAAGTGGTTTTCGGGTAGTTTGCTGAGGCGTATGGCCGTTTGTCGGTTGATTTGATCGAGGATCAGATGTAGGGGAGGTGTTGATGTTATGATTTCGAGAGCTCGGACTGGAGTGGTTCTGAATGCGCCGCTGACCCATCTAAGGGCTTTGTTCTGTGTGAGGATGAGTGGGCGTATTAGTGTCTTTGAGTTGTTCCACCACACTGGTGAAGCGTATGTGAGGATTGATCTGCAGCAGGCCATGTATAAGATGCGGAGGTTGTGTTGTCTCATACCTCTGACCGAATTGGCGAGGAGTTTGAGGCCTTGTAATGTTTTGTTGGCTTTACATGTCAGTCGGTTGATGTGATTTTTGAAGTTGAGGTTTCGGTCGAAGAAGACGCCTAGCCATCGAATTGTTTCTTGTGGTAGGACTGTGGCTTGGGTTCCGTCTCTGTTTGTGAGGGTGACCGCGGGTAACAATTCAAATGCGGTTCGCTTTCTGTAGGTGTAGTGTATTAGTTCTCTTTTGTCGCCTTCGTCGAATGCAATTCCGACGCTTGCGCCCCATGTATCGCATTTGCTGTAAGCTTGAGCTAGGGTGTGTGAGTTCGTGGTGTGAGATGGAGACGAGGTGAGTAGGAATCCATCGTCGACGTAGATAATAAGGAGGCATGGGGCCGGGATTGTCTTGTAGTTTCGGTGTGAGTACCTCTTTTCGTTTTCTATTTTAGCGCGTCTCTCAAAATCTTTTATAAGTGGTGCGGTGAGTATTCCAGATAGCGGAGGGGAGACCGAGGAACCTTGGGGTACGCCTGTTTTTATTGGTTTCATCTCATCTTTTATGCCATCGAGCAGGACAGTGGTATGTCGGTCAGATAAGAAGTGTTGCGTCCATTTGATGAGCGGGAGTGGGAGTCTGGACTCTCGCATTGTGTTGAGGAGGACTTTGTGTGAGATGTTGTCGAAAAAGCCTTTGATGTCGAAGCTGAGTGAGCTAGAGACCAGGCCGAGGTCAGCGGCGTTTTGTATGTCGTGTTTGACGATGAGGGCTGCGTCGGTTGTTGATCTAGAGGTCATACTGCCGAATTGGGATTTTGGGATGATGTCGTATTTCAAACACAGGTGAGTGAGTCTGGCTGCGATAATTTTCTCAATTGCTTTGCCAAAGGTGCGCAATAGCTGAATGAATCTGTAAGCTTTGGGGATAGAATAATCTGGTTTACCGGGTTTTGCAAGCGCGACCGATATTGAAGAACGGTAGATGCGGGGGTGATAGCCTATTTTGACGCATGCTTGGGCGACTGCGTACATTTCGGATGCTGCAGTGCCCCAAGCTAATTTGAGTATGAGGTATGGGATGCCGTCTGGGCCTGGGGCTGACGTCGATCGACTTGAGAAAATGGCTTTTTTGAGTTCGTGATACTTGAGTTGGGGCCATTCGTATTCGTTTGGTATGGGCGTGGTCAAATCAGGTTCGGCTACATCAGGTAGTTCTGGCGGGGGAGGAAATAAGCCCTGTCGTAAGACGTTGCACTTATCTTTGTGTTTGATGGCGGGTGGGAGTCCCGGGCCTTGGGACATGGGCGGGGACGGGTATGTGCGTGTGCCTGCACACCATTTGTTGAGGTGCCATATGTTTCTATGAGTCGCTTCACTTGTGATCGTTTCTATCCATTCCTTTTTGGCTCTCTTTTGTTCTCGTCGCAGTAAATTCTTGCGGCGTGTGTGTTCTGCTATGAGGATTAGTCGCATCTCGGGGTCAGTGATGTTACGGTCTCGGGTTAACCGTGCCGCGTCAACGACTTCGTTAACTTTTTGGGTAAGATGGTTTGTCCACCAATCTTTCGCATGTGCGCTTGGTCGGTATTTTGGTACCAATTCTTCTGCGGTTTCGACGAAACATCTTTCTAGGATTTCCGCGCAGGTGTCAATCTCTTCGACGGTGGGGTTCGGATTTAGTCTTAGGGTAGTGAAATACTCAGCAGATTCTTCCAGTCGAGAGGCTAATTTCCGGACGTAGTCGTCTAGATCGGCAGCTCCCCAGTTGTATCGTTCTGGGATAAGGTTCTCTATCGGGACTCGACCTTGGTCGATATGAAATCTTTGGGCGAAGTGGTCTGACGCGCCGGACACTTTGTCGTCTATATAGAAGTTTTTGACAAGGTCAATAGCGTTAGCATGAAGATTACTGAACGTGAGATCGATGGTGGTGAGTGATGTTCTTACGCCATTGGCTGTTCTTACTGTTGCGGCGTGGGTGGGTACGCCAGGTGCATTGTTTAAAGAAAAGTCATGTTCGTCTAGCCATTCAACTAGGTCGATGTCGCGGCGAGCTGGGTTTTGAGATTCGGGTCTGTCTGGTTCCCACAGGAAGTGGTGAGCGTTCCAGTCTCCGCATAGTATGGTCGGGCCGAGAGGTATTCTGTGATTTTTGAGGCGGTCGAAAGTCCAGTTGGTGTCGTTGGTGGGCGATTTTTGGTTGTAAATATTGGCGATGATGAAGGGATTGAAGTTAGGTTGTGTGATTTCGAGGTACATGCAGTCGAGGTCTTGAGAAATGTCAGAGCGGAGAGTGACTGTGACGTCTGCGCGGGTGCGGTGATATGCGATGACTCTAGGGGTTTCGTTGTTAGCTATTACAGGTTTGGGTATGATGGTATTCCATCCACGGTAGGAAACTGAGCCACGGTTGCCACCAGCTATGTCGCCCCACCATGGTTCTTGAATTAATATGAGGTACGGTTTTTCTTTACCTGTGGCATTTGAGCATGTGCTCAGTAATGTGTGCATAATCGGATTGGATTTGTGAGTGTTTAGGCATAAAATACTTATGGGTTTAGTATTCATTTCGAGATGTCCATGACTTCTTCGGGCGTAGGCTCGGGAACGTTAGAGTTTGGGTTTTCTGTGTTGGGGTTCTGGAACTCGGGTTCTTCGATGGTTAGAGCTTGGATTGTCTTTTCCATGTCAAAGTTGTAGGATTTGAGTTTCTTGCGTATGATTTGCGTGTTGAGGTGTGGTAGCTTGGCGTAGATTTCGTTGACGAGCTTTCTTACTTGGTTGTTGTTCGGTTTTGCTGTTTTGATCGTGATGTCTGAGGGATTGGTTTGTCTGTGTGTCGTCTGGGTTTTTGGTTCGGAGGGTGTTGGTTTCTGAAGGGCTTTGGAGCCGAGTTTGGCGCGTGTGCGTTCGGGACATCCTTTGAAGGTGGCTGGGTGTTCTGCGGATCCGCAGAGGGCGCATTTTCGGATTTTGGCTTCGTGAATGCAGAGAGTGTTAGCATCAAGTTCGCATTTGGAGCAGTTTTTGTGTTCGTTAGTGAGATGTGGTCCAGCGCATTTACCGCACTTCGTGCTGTTCTTACATCGATTTGCTAGGTGGTTGAGGCCCCAGCAATTGGTGCATTGTAAGGGGGATGTGCCTTCTGTGTGGGGGCGGAACTTGATCTTTTCGCCGAATAGGAAGGTTTCGCCGATATCGAGGACGGGTAGGGGCTGTTCGATGGGCAGGGTCGAGACGCGGTGTGACGTCTCTGATGCGGGTTTGGACGACACTGGGATGATGGTGATCGTATGGCATCTCATCTCGGTTGCGGTGACACAGCCGTCTGGCTGGGAGCATGCACCGTTGCATGGCATGGCAGCAGGCCCGCGGACGGACCGACGCCGCGACGCACGGGACTGATCAAGGGCGGGCTCTGTTTGTGTCTGTCAGGCTTCGGGAAGCTGGGCAAGATCACATGACCTGGGATTCTTCGTCGGGATTTCGGGGCTGAGGTCGGGCAGACCCGCGTGACCTAGGTTGAAGTCAACCACGACCACAACCGACACAGACACTTGAATGTTCCACCTCAGCACACATGATGCAGGCGTACAGGTCAGTTCCCTTGCTCGCTGCCACCCACTCTGCTGACACCCCGCAGACACCGACCCCCGCCCGCCCGCGCCCGCCGAAGCGTGGGTCGTACACGAGCAAACCCCGCCCGTCGATGATCACCACCGTGCCCGACCCCAAGACAGACGACGGCGAGAGCCCTGCCCCGCTGCCCGCTGCCAACTGGTGGGAGCCTCAGCCACGGGGGCGCACCCGGGTCGACCGGCGCGGTGCGTCGCCCCCACCCCCGCCGTCGCCGATCCCGATCCCCGAGGCAGACACCCCGCGGCCTGCCCAGCTCGAGCTCGGGCGCGCGATGCCTGGCGCCCACCTCCCGCTCCACATGCGCTCCTATTCGCCGGCCCCACCCAGCACCTCTGCCATCTCCGACGGGCCAGCATCCCCCGCCGCCCTCTTTCTCTCTGCGTTTTCGTCCCCTGCACCGAGCGTGCGTTCGCCCTCGCCCCTGCCCGTCGTCATCTCCCCGGCGATGGCCATGTTCCACTCGCCCCCGCCGATCCCACCAACCACCGCCACCGCTGTGTCACCTGTCGCCCTCTCGGCACTCCCAGAGGCAGGAGCCTCAGTCGGTGGCTATGTTCTGGGTCCTGTGATCGGTCATGGGGGGTTTTCCACTATCCGGACTGCGACTTCTGAGGTCACCGGTGGAGTTGTTGCTGTCAAGATCGTGCCCATCAAGTCCGCTTCCGCTACGCCCGCCGATGCTCCGCGAGGACGAGGCGGGGCTCGCGCTGCCACCATTGGCCGCGCGGCGACCATTGCCGGGCGCGCTCGGGCCCCGCTTCCTTCGTTCCCTCAGCCTGAACAGGACGACGCCTCCCAAGCCATCGAAGACGAGGCTGCCTTGTGGTCATCGCTCTCGCACGAGCACATCCTACCGCTCTTTTCGGCCGAAGAAACGCTTGGCGCCTGGTTCCTATTTACCCTCTACTGTCCGGCCGGAACTCTGCTCGATCTTCTCAAACGAGACGGCCAGATCATCGCACCCCAACCCTCGTCTGCCAGCAACACACCAGCCAAACGACGCCCATCCTTTGCATCTTCTTTTGCCTCGGCCTCTGCCCGCGGGCGCTCCAGCAGCATCACTCTGCCTGCCCAACAGCGTGGCGGCCTCTTGCCAGAAACGGCCGCCACACTTTTCAGGCAGGTCGTCCGCGGATTGAGGTATCTACATGAGACGGCTCGCGTCGTTCATCGTGACATCAAGCTTGAGAATATCTTGGTCGACGAAAACGGAGGTGCTCGCATTTCAGACTTTGGACTGGCCGTCTTGATGGATGCCGAAAGCCAGGTCGAGACCAGTGTCGAACGGAGCGTCGAGCGACGGAGCTCGGAAAGGGCAACCGTTGCCGAGCGTCGCAGTGTCGAGCGCAAGGCGGCCTCAATCGGTCTCGGCCCTGCGCCTACCAGCTCTGCAGTTGGCCGCGCCAATTCGGTCTCAGTCGCCCAGGCTTCTCAGCATTCGCAGAAACACACGTTTCCGCCTGGAAGCCTTCCCTATGCGTCTCCAGAGCTTTTACGTCTTGGCCACACGCAACAAACTCGGGGCCGCATCGGAAGCAAGAGCCGAGAGAGGGGCCGGGCCAGGCAAGATGCGGGGCATATCCCGAACCCAGCACAAGACATTTGGGCCTTGGGATGTGTATTGCATGCGCTGTTTACCGGTCGGCTGCCATTTGCGGATGCGTTTGAGCCAAGGTTGCAGATGAAGATTGCCAGGGGCATCTGGGACGAGTCGCTGGTATGTAGTTTTTGCTGTATCCCATTTGCTCGTGATTGACCTGTCGCTCTAGATTACCGCCCTTCCAAACTCGACTGCATTGCTCGAGGTGCTGCGTGGATCTCTCTGCCTCTCCGTCCCCCAACGCTGGACGATTGCCGAGGTGGACCAGCGTGCGTGGGCGATTGGGGTTGTAGATGAAGATGCGGAGCGCGAAGCGACGAGGATGGAGCGTCGTGGCAGGAGTGGTGCGCAGGGTGGAGATCAGCCTGGGGAGGTGTTTGGCATGGACATAAAGAGAGAGCAGAGCAGAGGCAGGCGAGGTCCTAGCCAAGTAAGGGGAAGAGATTCAAGTGTTGTGAGAGAAGGGAGTGTAGCACGGGGGCGGGGCGTGAGTGTTGTACGGGGTCGCCGTATGGAGAGTGCGGGCAACAGTAGCTACAGTCCATCTCCAAACGCGAGGGGGAGGAGTGTTAGTTCAGGCCCAAAGGACATGAGCGTCAAGCGTGGTGCGAGTATGACCAGGACAAAATCGAGCCCGGCTCAACCAATTCTTCAAGAATCTGGTAGCGTGACTGCCACCCCCAAAATAGCCCGAGCCCCTAGCCTGACACGTAGCCTGATCCCTCGATATACAGCGACGCTTTCTCCTTCGACCCCAGCTACGCCACCCATTCAAATTGACGCCACTGCCAAGCGCCCACACGTGCAGACCGCACGTTCGTTCAATAGCTCGAATGGCTTCTCGTCCCCAAGCACCTCGAGCTCGTGTGGTGGACCTCCGCTCACCCCCGAAGATCAGGTCTCCAGTCGCAGCTCTAGCCGCAGTACGAGTGCTGATCGGCGGCCCGACCGAAGCCCTGTTCTCGACCGCTTTGGCCGTGGATCCACCAACCTCGGAGTGGGTGCCAACCGCCCAGGACAGACGCCACCCCTCAGCCCGAGCGAAGGTCCTCGCGCGCCGGATGAGCTCGTCACTCGCAGCCGAAGTCGCGGCCGCTTTACAGCCGAACTTGCGATTGTGAACGAGGGAGAAGCAGCCGCCAGCGCGTGGTGCCTGGATGCAAAGGGCTTTGATCAGGCCAAGCTGCGGGTGGCGAATGTGTAAATCGTCGGGGGGTTCCAGAACTACTTGGGGTTATTTTCGGTGTGTTTTTAGGGTCTTTTGGGTTTCCCGACATTCTTTATGTTTCCCGTAGTATTTTGCTGTCTCCATGGTCAATGTACAGTATTGCTATGCAGCCGTATCTATTCTATGCTCCTTCTGTTGTTTGTACATAACGGCTAATTTATATGAGACTTGTGCATACGTACTTGAGGCTCTATATTAGCATTGACTTGCATGGATTAAGCGCTCACTACTAGCTACGCTTGGAGTAACCTACTGGAAATCGCTCGCAGCCATGGAAAGCTCAAGAAGAAGCCAGCAAACATCAAAATCGGTAGAAACACAAAAACAATGGGTCTTTGACCGAACAAGTTTTGCTGCCACGCCACCTGTTTCGGTTGGGGAAAAGGTCTGGTAGCCACATAATAGCCACAAACGTACCAGCTCTGCGATTCGCAGAAAATTGTGAAGTTCAAGTTTAAGAGGTTTCATAAAGGATCGGCGGCGAAAAGTCACAGAGCCGAGTGAAATTCAACATGTGGGCTCCGAGCATTCCAATCAGGCTCTGGATGTTCCGTTTTTCGGGAGATGTTTGGTTTTAATTCATCGCGTGGCTGCATTGGCTGTACCTCGACACGTTATTTATACAGTGGCCTTGACGCACTTTCTCCCTCTATCTCCCCTCCACGTATGCAGTTCGTTATTTCAACAGTGTACTCTGCTCTCCGGAAGGTTTCTTCGATAATGAGGCTGAATCATCATACTCCGAATACTCTGGGCCTTATACCTTCCAAGTCCAAGTTTCTGGCACCTAAACCTCTCCCTTTGAGCAGGTCCGATCAGGCTACTTGCAAGGTACGTGATGCGATGAGCTGAGGGTTGACTGCCTTCGTAGGACGGTCTACTTTGCTGGGCAGATGCTACCCCCTTCCATGTGGCCATACTAATTGGCGACGAGTATAGAGCGTTTAAATCAAAAGTCAAACGAGACCAGAACCATATGGAGGCCTTGGCCATCGAGCAAGCTACTCGTGAGCTTGCGGGCCGGAAGCGCAAGGGGGCCATAACCCTGTATTCGGATAGTCGGAGCGCAATCCGGGCGTTAGAGAGGGAGAAGTATAAGCGCTCGAGTATTAGGGAATCTGCGGCACGAACCCGCGAAATAATTAGGTTAGATAAGCTCCAAGTAAGAGTGGTGAGGGTCCCGATCGCGAAGAAACGGGCCGACCCCTTAAGCCGAGGCCGTAATCCGTTGGGCTATCGGTTGATCCAAAAGCCAGCCGGGGTCCCAAGGGTTTTGAGGGATTACTTAGACATGCAGCAAATCCCTAGGGGATTCAATAGAATTAGCTGCAGTCCCTGGTTATGATAGGTTTGTTAATGTGTTCCAAGTATCACGCATGTATTCCGAGTCACTAAGAATGACGCATTGTCTCTGCTTGAGCTGATGGGGACAGGGGTGTTTCTGGTCAAGCTGAAAAAATCGCATGTTCTAGCGGGAACAGGTATCAAGGGTTCCCCGACAGCAAGTCGGGACAATAGGCTGGCCAACCAGACATCATGATATAGCACCAAGGGTCGTACAAATAGCAACGGAAAGCTGACGGTGGGTTTTAGCCATTCCATATATAAAATGAACGTTATCATACCGACGGTTCGCCCAACGTTCGTAATATATAATATGTGATTTCCAGTGGCTGGCGATTACTGGAGTTTGTCAATCTTGGGACAGAGTGATGAGCACCCGAGTGCACCAAACTCCCACCGCTCTAAACTCACATTTGGTTGGGGGTCGGGTCGCCTTGAGTAGGTTCCGTATTATCGAACACGAGCAGAATGACCAAATCGAAGCCACCATTTTGGCGATGGATCGCCCAGGCGCCCGAGTATCATGTGCGATTTTTATTTTATTTTTATTTTTTGCATGCATATTTAACGAACTACACGAATAATGTGGGTGGTCGAAACGGTCAGAGACAATACAGACAAGAACTAACAAACAAGTAAAACGGAGACACAAGCAGCGAGAGGGGGACAGAGGTCAAACAGCCGAAAGGCGTACTAGAGTCAGAGCAGGATCGCGAGGAACAAACGGGAAAGTGAAACAAAAATAAATTTCAGAGCGATCACGAGAGAAGCGGAAATCGCCAGAACTCTTGAGAAAGTCGACGAGAGCCCAAAGGCCCTTGATCGTGCCAAAGATGTCGGTCATCTCGATTGAGGGGGAGCCTCTACGTAGCAGCCAGCGCGGCTCCGAGCGTAAGGAGGACGTGCTTAATCGTCTGTAGTGTGGTGTCGTCGCATGGGCTGAAGGGGTCTGGAGCGTCGTCTGTCTTGTATGAGCGGTGCCGGAGGTTGTAAGCGCCCGAGACGCAGTGACCGAGAATACTTGGATAAGTCACGTGCTTCGTGTAGGTCTGTAAATATGTATGCAAAAAAAGGGATAAGTCACGTGCCCCCCTCGTGACTGTCCTCTGAGTTTAGTACGCCTTCGGGCCGTTTGACCTCTGCCCCCCGTTTCGCCCCTTGGTGCCCCGTTTTCGATTTGCTGCCGCGGTTACTTCTTGTTCTTTCTTCTGACCAGTTCGACCATGTGTTCGTGTAGGTCTATAAATATGTATGCCAAATAAAGAAGGATAAGTCACGTGCGGAATTGGGGATCCTTGTCGCTTGGCTGGCCGACCCTGCTACTCGGTCGTGCGGCCATTAGCTCGAGCACATGATCCAGGGCAGCCTTCTAGCTGGACTCTTGCAAGGAAAACATAAAAGCCAGCATGCCCGCTATGGTCCCGTTTTCTTCTTCCCACCACGAGACGTCTTTGGCCAATTCGAGCATATACGTATGTTGATGTATTGGCCCTGTAATAGCGCGACTAACCTTAGAAAAGTTTGCACCGCCCAGCACCCATGCTGTTATCAACGGCTCATTCGATCGTGATGTCTTTAAGTCCATGTGGGACACATTCTATGTTGACTCGGACGGAAATCCAACCGGTTCGCGACCCTTTGCATTTCCGCCGGCAACGCGTCCGTTTGTAGCAGAAAGCAGGGTGTTTGTTGATGTCGTTGGAGAAAACGCAACCCTCTCTGTAATCGCACAAGCTGATAGTCGTCAGTTTCACGAGGGTGAGAATATCTTTACATTTTCAACCATGGTTTTTTGAGCGTTCGTTTAACCATTCTAGCTGGAATATATTTACCTATCACAAACGAGGTCTACTTCACTTCCAATATCTTGAACACGACGACTGCGACGCCCGATTATACCTATCCCATATTCGCCAGTCTAAGCAAAATATCGCTCAACGCGACCAATGGCACTTATCATTGGGAGACCATAAAGCCACCCTCGAAATCCTTCGTTCTTCCAAACGGTGGGACGCTGTATGACGGCAAGCTTTTGATGGCCGTTCAAGGATATCAGTTTGCTGCGCCCGCAAGCCTTGTGGCCGTCGACCCTTTCCACAAAAACCCAGATGGCACCCTGAAATCACAAGTTCTGCTCAATAATTTCTATGGACGGCCTTTCAATTCTCTCAATGATGTTGCCGTTATGGCTCGTGCTGGAACGCCCCTTCTCGAGCAGTGGGTTTTCTTTACAGGTCAGATGTCTGTATTGGCTTTCCCTTGAACTTCCTAACATTCCCAACATGGAGTAGACCCGGCCTACGGTTACTACCTACAAAAGTTCAAACCTTACCCCCGTTTGCCATCCCAAGTGTATGCATTTCATCCACCCAGTGGAACGATCGTTGTAGTGGAGGACCGACTTCAGCGACCGAATGGAATTCAGTTTAGCCCAGACATGAAGACATGTTATATTTCCGACACTGGCTTCTTGACCGAGGATCCCGCGGATCCTGTTCCAAAAGATGGAACCGGGCCGGGCACGATGTGAGTGGCTGAACGTGTCTCCCGTAGCCCCAGACTAATGATTGCTAGCTATGCATACGACGTGGTTTACCCGCCTCACGGTTCAGACCCGACCACGCACCCGCCAGCACTGATCAACAAGCGGCTATTTGCCTTCACTGATAATGTCACCCCTGACGGGCTCAAACTGGATAAAGATGGAAACGTGTACGGAGGATGCTTTGACGGGGTCCACGTAAGCACTTAACTGACCCCACTGGATCGCTGGCGTGGCTGATGATATCATGAAACTCGTGAAATAGGTTTGGAATAAAAATGGTGCGCTACTTGGCAAAATTCTGTTAGGGTTGGATATCCCGACAAACGTCACCGGAGTACCAGCCGGACGGGGTGCAGCCAATATGGCCTTTGTCCCTGGAGGTCTGGTCATGTTTGCTGAAGATAGAATTTATTTCGCCAAGATCAAGGCCGAGGGGGCTCTACTCTAAACGGTTTCTCGTTGGGTTGCGTTTATTCGCCCTGGACTCTGGTGGTGGTATGTGTTCTGGGTCAACTATATGATTTTTTACGCAAGGTGTTTGGGAGAAAAAATGCAGTTGCACAACATTTGGTTTCACACTACATGCTCCGCAAGTACAATTTCAGGACACCACAGAAGCTGGGAATCACGTGGGCCTCAACCGAATCCCACAGCGTTTCCAATACAAGGATATAACTTGTTCAATGTGTACTAGTGGTCGAGGTCCAAATGGTCATTGTCGAGGCGAAGCCGTTGCGGTTTTGGCTCTGGTTAGCGACGCCAGCCGATCCGACGTTGATCATGTTTGTAACACCAACGGTGGAGAGCGAATACACGTAGACATCTTTTGCAGTGCGTGAGAACGATGACCAGAGGTAGCGAGCACGTAAATCATATACCTGTGGAATCAGAGCTCACAGTCGCGATGGAGTTTTGGCATGTGTAGGACGTTAGGCAGGCTTGATTGTAGTTCTGCGTGAACTCTTCAGACCTTTTCAGCAGTACCAGTGATGAAGTGACGAACCTGGAAGAAACTGTACAGACCAGCGCCATAAACGAAAATATTGGAGGAGGTTTGCACGCGAAGGGCCCAAGCGGCGTTGCCGTTGGCGAATGAGGGATCAGCGTAGGCGGAGTTGATGCTGAATGGTGAAGGGGGCGCAGGTGCAGGTTGGTAATATGGCTGAAGACTTCAAGTTAGTGTTGAACTTGGAGGACCAGGGAAACAACTCATGGTCTCCGTCTGGATGAGACCCGCGTACACGTTCTTTGAGCTGACTATGTTGTATTGGTAAAGAGTATGGTGCTCCACTCCCGTTCCAATGAGCCAGACGGGGCCGTTTGTCGATTGGCTTAGTAGACCGCGACCAGAGTAGGCGTCGATCTGACCTTCATTGCCATCCTCACTACGCGTAATGATGCGTCACAATTCCTGGATGGTCAGAGAGCAACTTACAGATCATGATCAGCAGCCCAGACCCAGACATTCTCCATGTAAGCCGATGCGGTGCTTGTGATGTGAATACCCAGGAACGCGGCAGTACACGCTGGGATCGAGGAATGAGCAGTCTGAGCTTTGCAGTTGCTCACATCGATGTTTGTTCCTTTGAAGCCGGCAAGGCGAATGTGCACGTCCCAAAGACCAACAGTCCCTTTTTGGCCAGAGGCATCCCCCACATTCCATTGAACCACGATAGCACCCGCGCTCCCTGAGCGAGTTGAGAATACCATGTCACTAATCTCAACCGTGCCTTTCTCGCCGGGGTTGCCAACTTGGATGACAGGGGTAGGCTTTGTCTGATCTGCGAAAGCGGATCCCCCACCGATAATTGTCGACCAAATCTCGCCTACCACAGTAGACCCGGTAGGGATCTTGATAGTCTTGGTAACGTAGTAGGTACCGGCGTCAAAGTAGATGATCTTGCAGCCCCAATACTTGTCGAAGATGGCCTGAATGGCTGCGCTATCGTCAGTCACACCGTCTCCCTTGGCTCCTTCGGCCTTGACTGAAATGAATTCTAGGCAAACTATGAGCTGAAATTCGTCAAAGGAACAATACCTTGGCTTACGGCTGGGCGCATAGTTCAAATATTGAGGCCGCGACTTGGAGAAAATCTTGCCCGTCGAATCAATGAGTGCCGAGGGCTTGGCTGGAGCGTTGATCGCGGCCTGAGTGTATTTGGGGGTGGTGGTAGTCCCAGTGTAGACATTTCCTTGAGCCCACTGTCTAATGGTTTTGTCCCCGCCAGCTAGCACAACCCGGCCACTTCCGTCGAGGATCCCGTTGGTTACTCCGCTGAATTTGACATTGTCCAATAGAATTGAACCACCAAGCGAAGAGGGTGCAGAGCCCGACGTGCGCAAGAAGGTAGGTGTGTTAGTAACCACCGCGTCGATAATGACGTCCGCGCCCACGGTCTAACACGCGGATATGGATAAATACGAATCGGGCATTGGCCGACTGGAAGGCCCACCTGTTGATCCTGAGTCAAGCCTCCTGTTGTAATATCGAAACCTACTTGGCAGTTGCTGTCGACGACATTGAGTCAGAGTTTTTGGATAGGCAGAAGAGAAACACTCACATTATTTTCACATCTTGGAAGGTCCAACCCCAGTTCCATGGTTGGAAGATGCCCGACTGCGCATTAGCGACCTAAGGAATGTCCTATAAGCGATAGAAATTTAATAGAGAATGATTGCCATACAGTAATGTTGCGAACGGTAAACTGCTGGTTACCCATCCAAACGCCATATTTACCACTGGGGAATGGTCAGCATGCGCATCGTGCACGTACATAAAGCGACTTACCCATTGAAGTACAGGTCAGACATGAAGCCGCCCGATCCGTTCTCCATGAATATACCCTGGTGATTGTTGCCGACCGCCTGAGACATTTCGACGCGAACGTTGACGAGTGATGTGGCTTGTGAAACTAGGACAACATTAGGCAAGTCATTCGTAATCTCACAAGTCGACTGTCCTACCTTGCCAGTGGAGACCAGTCGCCGAAGCTGAAGTTGGCATCCGACGCAGATCGATGATAAAGTTGCGGGTAGAGCGGAAGAAGTTGTTTTGGTTGACCCAATATTGCGCCCCTCCTCCACCAGGAATGTACGGATCTGCATCTGAATGGGGTTGAGCAACCGAGGTATACATAGATTAATTGTATATTTTAGCGTACCGATGACGGCTATGCCATTGAAGCCCGCGGCCGCTAGCAGAGTGGGGGGGTTTTTAGCATCCCCGACCATTGAAGTATAGTAGTAGGGCACTATGGGGCTTGAAACAAGGTACTGAATATCAATGAGATTAGGTTATGCCGATGGCTGCTAAAGTGTGGCTCACAGTTCCGGGTGGGAAGTAGATGAGGCCAGGAGAGACGGTACTTGATTTACATCCCTGCCCGCAACGATTTCCATCAGATATAGCCTGGTTGATGGCGGCGGTATCGTCTGTACACAGATTAAGTATGTGATACCTAAAAGCCGAGTTTTCAAATCACCTGTGACACCATCGCCCTTGGCACCATAGTCTTTGACGTTCCGAAACACCTTATAGCTCGAAGGACTGGGATTATATGGAGAACCACCACGGCGAAGAATGGTCTGCATCCAATACGGATCGCTGGGAGCAGCGGTACCCAGACCAAGTGGGGCTGCACATGTGGATCCCAAAGATCGCACGGAGGTAACCAAGCAAGCCGTAGCAAACGCCGTCACACACGCGATGGTGTGGGCGAGTGAAACCATACGAGTAAACGTAAGTGAGATCTGGATTTAAGCTCTACCTGACGCGCTTTTATAGTAGACGAGCGATAAAGAAGAGGCGGAAGACATTGATTCGCGATATAGCCAAGAAATTCAGTTGGAATCGTCAGACTTGGTCACAAAACAAGCGAGCCCGCTTTCAGGTAGCGAATACATTGTGCAACGCGGTCGAATGTCTGTGGCCCAGAAAGAAGGTGCTAAATTTCCAGCGGGAACAAGAAACACCGCGTGGGACCTGCCCGACCAGACCGTCCGACCGTAAGCGACAATTAGCCCGAATCACGAGAACAACCCGGATTGATTAGAAGATATCCCACGTTGAGTATCTCTGCCAGCGGATTTATGGGCCATTGTGAACCGCTAGGTATCATCAAGGCCAGATATATGTGTCTAATAGTGAGAAATCGAAGATCAGTTGGAGTGGGAGACACACGACGCTTAAGCGCCCTGAGTGGGGGATAAAATCAGAATCCCGTGACGCTCTCCATAACCCCTTACTCGTTGCCTCACGTTCCGCTTGTTGCCACCTGTACATATATTTTTCGTTCCAGGTGCTGCCTTTCTATAAGTGCTTTGAATTTGCTCATGTAACGTGTTTCTGTTTGTATACAATAGAACAGATGTAACCGAAAAAAAAAACCCCGAATCCCGTGACGTTGGCCGAGAGGAAGGGCGCGAGGTTCAACCTCGCCTTGTCCAAGTTCTACTCGGCCACTGCTTCTCGGGCTCTTACAACCTAAGCCACCACTCATACAATCTCGACGACTCTCCTGACCCCTTGTGTCCCTGTGACGACACCACCCTCCAGATGATCAGCTCAGCAAAAACCCGTGGGGGTAGGGGGGCGTAATTAGGTGTAAAGAGGGGTAATGAAAACGGGGGTGTAGTAATGACATCATTATGCCAAATTACAATGGTGTAATGGGATAACAACAGATAATTATGTGTCATTGCATGGAATTTAACCATTACTACACCCCCTTGTTGCATTACACCTTAAGTTTTTCTTGAGAGGCACATGCTCCAAGAGTGCCCCCTACACTCAGACTCACACTGGCTACTTTGTAAAGGCTCTCCCTCTATTGAAATGTCAAAATTATTTGGTACAATGCAGGGCCTTTGGGTCCTTGTCACTTCCTCAAAGATTCTGTCACTTTCCACTTCCCCTGTGATTGTTCTGTTACTGAGTTGTTGTTTGTCTCCCACTCTGTTTTTGCTTTCCTGTGTTGTATTTCATCAGGGAAACCTCTGGTATAACTTAAGTGCCAGCTAACAAGGGAATTTCAATCAGACAAGGTCATGTCATGTGCATACAAACAGACACAGGGGAAAAGTTTTGTATCATGCAAATACCATTTTTGCACTCGATATATCAGTTTGTATACAACTAAAACAAAATAATTAAACTATAGCAAAAGATATTAAGCACTAATACTTTCACAAAAACACCTAAGGGCATGAACTGAAGACTGGGCCTGTCATGTTCCAGCTTGGGGTGTGATTTCACCATTTACTCAACCATTTTGCAACCAATTTTGCCTCAACACACATCATCCAAAAGCTCTTGCTTGGGCACATCTTTTTTATTACACCAAATTGCAAAAGTACTCAGGGAAATCCATAGGTGCAATTGATGTTCATCAGGTGCAATGATTCCAGGAGTTAGTTCATTCATTCATTGCATGTAATTTATGCAATGAACATGGGTTCATTTCCATCATGAACATCCATTGCATGCCATGAACACATGAACTAACCCCTGGATTCATTGCACCCACAGATTTCCCAGAGTACTTGCCAAGCGCCAAGAAAAAACTTGTCAATTTGACCTGTCACACAAAAAATTGCCTGGAAGATGCAAATCACCTCATAAAATTACATCAAAAGATGTTTTGACATTGCTTGTAGGCACAAAAAAATCTCATGTAAAAATAATAGTCCTTAGAGTGAGCCCAGACAGGTCCAGGCTTCTTGGTGGCCCAGGCCAGCTCTGATGGATGGACACTGCTGGGCTCCACATAAATGGTGTATAACAAGTCTATAGGATATGATATTGACACTCTGGGCCTTTGGGGATATCAGGCACCTTTTACATGAAATCAACCAAGCTATATAATCAAAAATAGCCCCCAAAATGGGTGAGGAGGGATATATAAACTAGGTGTAGGCCCACAGTAAATGGCATTTGAATACACCTCATTCCCAGGCATACTAGAGCTGTCTTGTTTTCTCTTTCCTCAATGCCTAAAAGTCACACTTGAAAGTGGAACAACTTGTCCACTCAGCAGAAGGCTTCACCAGCCAAGTGTAGGTGTGCTTCTAGCAACAAACTCATTGATTCAGACCAGTTGGGGGCTCCTGAAATTGATTCTGGTATCAAGGTGGGAGATATCAAGGTTGATGAAGGTGAGTTTGACAATACTGTTTGAAGGAGCACACAATCTGACTTACTGTGCAGACAGTAGAGATGTCAGGCAAGAAATTTGTTGGTTACCTGCACCTGCAGCCAGTAACTGGTGCCCTAAGACCCCTACCCACACCTGCACCTGCAACTGCAGCTGGTATGCTGGTATACCTGTGGTATCTGGCATTTTACCTGCATTCCTGCTATTGCAGGTATACCCATGGTTAAGTGTCACTGCAAGCTTACAATGTATATACCATAAAATAGGAAAAATTCATAGATTTCTAATGATATATAACACATCCTGTACAAAACATTCTAGCACCTGTTGCAGTCCAAACAGTGTGGAGGTGAATCCATTAAAAGGGGGACACTTTTGCAAAACTCATCACAACTGTTAGCCTATGTACTCATAAAGTGCGCAAAATTCACAGTTTTTCAACCATATATGTATCACATGTGGGAAAAATCCCAGTCATGAGATTGCACAGCTTTTGTCCTGGAAAATCATCCCCAAATATGTGCAACCCTGATTTCAATGTCAAGGAGGCATTTCCAAGCAAATATAATGGTTCCAGTGGACTCAGAGTGTTAGAAAACCCCTATATTATATAGCATTGCACTCATAACTATGTCCCATGTAGGTGAACTCACTCCCTCTCCCATGATTTCCAGCTGATGCCCAGTTCCCCTGGGTCAGGACAAGCAAACTCACCAAATGGACATGTAGGTGAGCATTACAGGTCACTCTACTACAGTAATAAGGTGCTCTGAGTCCACCTGGATCATCAGAAAACCTTCAAACTCCCTCAGACATGCTGGAGAGGGGATTCAGGTGTAATTTCAGTACTAAGGGGTATGCTTCCTCTGTTTCACCCTCTAAATCTTGTCCAAATGAGCAGAAATTTTGTAGGTAGCATCTCTTATACCTATCGCATCTATCTAGTACAAGGGAGCAGCATTTGCACAGCGGGATTCACTAGTAGATTTTGGACTGTTAGGGGTTTCCCCCCCTGTATTTCCCCTATAGCTTTTGCTACAGTAATGCTATGAAGCTGAAACAAGTATATTTGAGCTCTCCTAACTCATGCGTATCTAATGATATATATATGTTAAGTATTTGGTGAGTTTTGAAAGTGGCCACTAGTCTGCACTTTGGGGGGATTATTTTCTGAACATGTTTGCTTGCAATCCTCCCTTAGAAATTTTTTATCGCCTATGTTGTATATGCAGTTAGAAAGCTAGATTTTCACTATATTTTTTTAATGGTGCAATTTAAAAACAAGTGTGGCAACTTTTGTGTTACCTCATTCCACTCTTGCAGCCATTCTTGCTGCTCTCACTGCACAGGTATCTGTGGGTATGGAGGCACTTGTTTGCAGGTTACCACAGGTTACCTGCCTGGTTACCTGCAGGTTTGGGGCCATACCTGCACCCACACCTGCACCCTGCAGCAGGTATTTGCAGGTATTTTTACCTGCAGAACACTGGTATGCCAGCTGCATGTTTCTCAGGTGACATCTCTAGCAGACAGTTCATTCTTTTTTCCACCCCCACAACCTCTGACAGCAAACACAAACATATGTGCAACCTTTCTCATATTATCCCAATTGAAATCTAATACTTCAATTCACAGGAGAGCTGCATCAAGTTTGTTGACATTCTGCCAAGTGAACTGGAAGCAGAATCAATGACCAAGGAGAAAGGGGATGATGGGATTGAGAAAAGTAAGTAAATTAGAAAGGATAGACATGCAAATAACTGAACACACCTAAATTCCTGTAGCTTACAGCAACAGAAATTGACATATGACTTGGAGCTCTAGAAAGGTGTCCCAGGTTCCACCAACTGCTCAAGCCCCATCAAACACTCCCCCTGTCACAAAACCAAAGTGCAGACAGCCAAGGAAAATGGAAACCCCAAATCCTAAGACTCAACCTCAGCCTAAGACTCAGCAACCTTCTAAGTCAAAGTTGTTGGGGCCTAAGTCTAAGAAAACAACTACACAAGACAAACCCCCAAAGCCACTCCTGAAGTTGACTCTGAAGTTATTGGGATTGCTATTCCCACCTAAAGCCCAGCCTGAAGTAGAGCATGGAGAAGACTCAAATGAAGATGAGTACAATGAGTACCATGAGGAGGAACACAAAGTTGATGGTATGACCTTTTGACTCATATCACAATTGGCTGAGTTGATGAGTTGATGGACATTTTTGAACAGAGATGAAGGTTGAGATCACTCACTTGGCATTTGCTGTTGAGATTGACAGTGCTCACAAGACAATCAAAGTTGCTCACAACACTGAATACAATGCATTCCAGCTCAACATGGCCATACTTCTGGACAAATCAATCAGCAACATGAAGTGTGCCTACAGAATGCCAGGGGCAAAAAAGTCTGCATTTCCAAGTCATCTGAAAACAATTGCTCACTATCAGGGGGTGGTGTCTCTAGCTCACAAAGGTGTTGATGCAACTGTTGCAAAGTTAGAGGCAGTGTGTGGGATGGGAGTGCAGGTGGTAGCTCAGCATGACCAGCTGACTAACAAAATCAAAACTGATATGATCACAATTGTTGACCTTGCCAAGTCAAAATCTAATACCAAAGGCAAGCAGGGAGAAGGATCAAAGTCAAAGGTATTTTATTACTCATATTTTCCCTATGTTCTAGCTAGCTGACTTGAGACAGGCTAACAAGAAATAAAACACAAGTTTGCCACAGCAGCATGCCTATGAGTTCATCAAGTACCAATGCCCCAAGTGTAGGACCTGCCACAAGAATTGTGGAATTGTTCCACTTCCAGGAAGGGATCCTGTACATGTTCCACTCACTGAGGAGTGTGTGGAGTTATGGGCTAGGCTCTTGGTAAGTCAACTTACAAGCTAGCTAATTGATGTTTATGCTCACTTGCTGGTGAAATAGGCTCTCAAGACTGGCTCCCATTACAGCCCAAATCCCCCTGATCAGGTTCTCTCAATGCTCAGAAACAACTTCCTTACTCACTCTTGGAGCAGCCCCAATGGTCCCTCAGACTTAGAAACCTCCAACAACAAACAGTTGGTTGTTGCTTCAAAGCACACTGTGCCTGAAACAAGCCTCCCTTTCTCAACTTCTGCTTCTCCTGCCCAAGCCAGCTCTGTATTGGCTCCCACAAACAGCTTGGCAGCAGCTTTGACTTCCATGTTGGTGCCAATTGGACTTGTCATGCCACAGATGGTCATGAAATTGTTGCATTTTTCTGGTGCAAATCAAGTTGGAGGTCTTGGTACTTCAATTTTGCCCTCTCTCCCTAACCAGATGTTGCAGTTTTCTCAGTTGCTGGTGGTTATGTACAACTGTTATGGGTCAGGGTACACTAGAATATCTAGAGCTTAAGCAAGTGTAGATATCTTAGTATACACTAATTGTACTCAATACTTCTTAGACTAGAGTAAGAAGGCCCAAAGTAGTTGCAATGCAATCAAGTAACACTCAAGGTAGTCTTAATTGTCAAGACCCCTCTGTCTCTTCTGTTGTCTTGTTGATCCCTTAAGTAGTGGCTATGTTCTTATGTGTTTTCCTATAGTATATATTGATGTATCTAGTGTTATGTACAAGTGGCCCCTGTGGTTGACAAGATAAAGCAAGCTGGGGCCATCAGCCTTGCTTTGGTTTTCTTATATATCCTTGTGTGAGGTGAATCAGACAGTTCCACAGTCAACAATGTTTACTGGTCATGTGATGTGAAGGGCAACTTGGTGATTGTTGATTGGGGGTCACATGATAGCATGAGGGGTTATGTAAGTCACTCTTAGGGTTGTTGCAGCTCCAAATCTTATAGAGCCATGCAGGGTCCATGGGTCATGTGGTTTAAGTGCCCAAGTCACATGATAACTTGCTCCTTGCTCCAGGTTACAATGGAGAGAATTGCAGGAGTGAGTTGGGTAACCACAGTAAGCACCCATGTAAGTGCCAAAGTCATGTGACAACTTGCTCCTTGCTCCAAGTTACAAAGGAGAGAATTGCAGGAGTGAGTTGGGTAACCATGGTAAGCACCAGAGTCACATGACCTGTTTCTAGCTTGTTTTAACCATGGGGAAAATGCAATACACTACAGGCTAGACTCCTTGTTACGTTATGACTGTTAGTTTGGGTCATAACATTATCCCCCTCTTTCACTTGCATCTTGGAGGATTTCAAGATGTAACACTCATTGTTGTTCCCTGGCCTCATGCCCCCCCCCTCTTTTTGTTAGCCTTCTTTCCCATAAAAAAAAGGGGTAAATCTCATGCATTGAGGGGGTTAAGGGTGCTGAACTTGAACTCACAACCCTTGACCTGAAGTGGTTCATTTGGATGAGGTAAGTCACATCAGGCCAGGTCCCTTAACCCTTACACTACATGAGGTTATTTATCCTCCCCTTGCTTGCCACCATGGTTTTGACATGCCTGGGCTTGTCTTATCTGGTTAGGCTTCTAATGCTGGCATGCAATACCCAATACATAGTATTTTATGGAAATACAAAGAACAGCAGGCTCCCTAAGTTTACCCATTCCACATTCTTTGCCACCCATCTTTCTCCTTCCTCTCCTTCTATGTCAGACCAGCATTTGGTGATGGCTGTCTGGCTGTTGCCCAGTATGATGGTTGGCTGGACCTTCATAGTTTTCACATGGCTGTAGCACCCTGTGAAGTCTGCTTCATACTGGCTCAGAGCCTTGAGTGAGTATTTGCCATTAGTGGCCACCATATCATCCAGGATCCAGATGTCAGCCTCTTCTGACAATGCACCCACATTCCATGTGTTGCACATTTGGCTGTGGGACCCCTTTGATTGCACATAGGCTGTCTTCCCTGTTCCTGTTTCTCCTTCAATTACTAGGATGCAGTGTTGCATTCCTGCCCTTCTTTCCTGCATTTCCTCCCCAAACCACTTGTCCACCTGGTCTACATGCCCCCTCTCCCCTGGTATCTCCAGTTCCACTGGAATCGCCTCAAGGAGTCCTGCATCCTTCTTGTATGTATAGTCTGCATATGCACATACAGAGTTCCATGCTGTTGTTAGTTGAAGGGGCTGGAGTCATTTGTATGTGTGGTAAAACTCCTCCTTGGTGGCAGCCACTACAATCTCCTCCCCATGCTCCAGGTCTGCTTGTTGCCTTGATTGCTTTCCTCCTTGTCCCTTTTGCAGAATCTCCTCCAATCCTTCAAGGGTCAGATCCCCTGCCATCAGATCTTCCACTTCCTCCCCATTTTCCCCCACAGCCTTCCATAGGTAGTTGAAGGCATCCTGTGCTGGATTCCCCCCCAGTCCATCCTTTAGATCCTTTGGCAGGATGTTGGGGTGATTCCCCTCAAAGTCCCAGAATCTGGTGTTCTGGGTGTTCCATCCACCCTTGCGTTCTTGGCTGATTGTTAGGGTGTGGATGTGGAGGGGGTACTCAGGGTTGTAGTTTGGTTCCTCAGCATTGTGCTGTTCTACTACTGCCAATGTGGCCCAGTGGTTGGGCCAGCTCCAGCAGAAGGCCTTGTACCTATGTATATGCATATATAAAAGGTTATTCTGCCAGGCTTCTTTTGTAGCAGGCTGCTTACCAAGCCACTAGCCCTGATGTTGGCTTGTCCCTCAACATACTCCATGTTAATAATGCTGCTTGAGATTGCACATAAAATTTCAGCATCTTGGTGCTGCTTTGCCCTTGCCACCTCTGCTCTTTGGGCTTGGGATCCATCAAGGTAGGCTGCAAAGAACTTAGCTCAGGGGGTGGGCTTGCTTCCCAGGGCCCTGGCAACAGCAAGACTGACCTCTGTAGTTTGTCTTGCTCACTTAGCTCTGGTGTTCCCTTGCTTGGTCCATTATTGATAAAGTTCATCATGGGACAGTTGAGTATTGGATGGCTGGGGAGTGGGCATATGGGTGTGACATATCACTCCAGTTGGCATTGCCCCTTTAATAACTCTGTTTTCATTGTTTACTGGTCACATGATTGTTTCAACACTGCCCCTCTGGTTGGTGATGACACATCTCTGAGGGGTGCCCTTCCTTTGCTCCTCACATTGGCCTTTTTCCTCACTGACGCTCAGGGCCTCTGCTTGTTGTCTCTGGTCGGTGCCCCCTCTCTGACCCCTCCAGTATAACAGGATAGTGTATGGTCATGTGACTAGGCTGGGTCATGTGGCTCATTGTTTTGTTGTTTCGTGTTGTTGTCCAACTATGCAGGGCTTTTCTTTGCAACTCTGGCCCCCCCTTCCTTTTCATTCACTTCATCATGCACAGTATCACCCTTAACTATGATCCACTGGACTGCACTTGCTGGTCTCTTCTTTCTGAGATTTATTGTGCCTACTGTGCTGCCATTTGTAATGCCACCCTTGCCAACTTTGAAAGTGGTGTGGGTGACTGGCTTACAGTGGGCCTTCCCAGTATGTTCCTCTTTTTTTTTGTTTGGCATGCAACCTGGTTAACATTTCCCTGTTAGGTGCTGAGGAAATGGCTGAACACCTGGCTGCCCTTGCTGAGTTCTTTGAGGAGGGCTGGGCTCCCACTCCACATCCCCCTGAACCTTCTGGGTCTGAGGGGTCTGGGCCTCTCACTAACTTCATGTGTGATTACCCAGGGGGGGAGGCACCATGGCTTACCCACTCCTCTGCTGGTTGGATCTGGTCCAGGGGTGATTCCTCTAAGGATCAGCCCACTGGACGTGTCCCTGTGAAAAAGAGCAAACAGAAGGCTGATAAGCCTTATTCACAGGCTTCCTCTAGTAGATGGAGGTGATATTGTGTATTACCAGAATATATTTTACTAGTTTTCTGAGATACTTGTGGAGAAAGTAAGGGTCTGGATCATTTATGGTTTTCTTTGGTTTTGGGGGGCCCTGTGCAAGGAGTGGCTGCAGCTCCTCCTGTGATGCTTCCTCCAGGTCCCTTGTCATTTCTTTGTTCTCCCACCCCTGCCATTCTCCAGTTGTCATAAGTCTTGGTGCCACCTTTTCTGGTTCCCCATTGCCTTCCAGAAGCACTAGGGATTCATGCTATCCCCAAGCTTTTGTAGTTCTTCTTCCTCCTCCCTGGGGTGGACCTGTAGCCAGTCTTTGAAATCTTTGGGGGTGGCCTCCTTCCTGGCAATTAGGTTGTACATGTCTGCCCTTGTTGTTGCTTCGAGGAGTCCCCAGTATGGGGCAGGTGGTAGTTCATGCCATTCCCTCACTCATGTGTTCAGCCAATCCACCATATCCTTTGTTATCTCCCCTTCTTCCCTTGGCATGCTGATGGCTGGTTGCCCATTCCTTCCCTGCTGCTTGGCTGCTTTGGCCACTGCATCTACTGTGGAGCCAACCAGGTTATCTATTACATACATCTTGGTGCACATAATGGCTCTTTGTGTCTTTGGTGCCCCTGAGTGGCACCATGTGAGGGGGCCTCTATTTGGGTCCAGATATACATGTGTGTTGATCCAGTTCTGCTCATCCCTTTCTTTCCAGGGAATATAGTCTAGATTAGCCCCAGGCAGGATCCTTTGTGCATACCTCTTCACTTCTTCCAGTGAAGACCATAGGTGGCATCCACCCAGGGCCCTCTGTTTTCAACTGATTTGAAAGGGTACTTCTTACCCCTCCAAATTGGGTCCTTTCAACTGAAGCTGCATATCCATCAGATAGTGGGTGTAGTGGTTGTTCATGGTGAAGGTTGGGGGGGGGCTAGTGTTGGTAGGATGGTTATGGCAGGAGGGGTCACTAAGTCCTGTCCCCCTTCCCTTGCCTTATATTCCTCTCCTCATCTGTTTGTTCTTGCTTCCCCCCTCTCAAGTCATTGATCCTATGACTCTGCTGTCCTGGTATTGGTGCATCTGGTAGGTGCTTGTGCAAGTCATCCAGCACCTCATTCATTTTGGCAAATTTGCTGGCACGTTCCATTGTGTCTTCTATTGGATCATACCCTTTCCACCTGATCTGGTAATACAGTTCACCTTCCACCATTCCCAGTTGACCACATGATCCACTTCATATTCCTCTTGCCCTTCCTCTGTTATGATTGGCAGAGGCTTTGCCTGGGTCCTTCCAAAATCTTTGTCCTCCTTGAATGGGGATAAGAGGTTTATGTGGAATACATTGTACCTTGATTGTTTTGGGTAGATCCAGGTGGTATGCATGTGAAGATATTTTTTCCATGATGGTGAAAGGGCCCCCTTTCCTATTGTCAAGTTTCTTTGAGGGATGTTTAGTGGATAGGTTAGTTAGCATTAACCATACTCTGTCCCCTACTTTGAACTCTGTCCCTTGACCTTCTATGCCTTTGTGGATTTCCATGGCTGCCTTAGCCTTGTCCCATATCTTCTTCATGTGGTTCTTCATCATTTCTGCTCCCAGCACCACCTGTCCTGTGCTGTCCTGCTTAGAATTTCCCATGCTAGCTTAGTGCCATAGACTGTTTCAAATGCTGATTGGCCTGTGGCTGTATTCTTGTGGTTGTTGTGACAAAATTCTGCTATTGGCAGCCATTTTGCCCAGTCATCTTGCCTGTAATTGCAGAAGGTTCTCAGAAATCCCTCCACCCATTGGTTTGTTCTTTCTGAAAGTCCATCAGTCTCTGGGTGAAAAGCTGTGGAGTATCTAGGTTCTATCCCCAAGTTCTTGTATAATGCCCTTAGGAATTGGCTGTTAAATGTGGGTCCTCTGTTGGATACTGTTGTCTTAGGTGTTCTGTGCAGTTTCCAGACTTCCCTGATGAATATTTCTGCTAGGTCTTCTGCATTGGTTGATTCCATGCATGGGATGAAGTGTGCTTGTCTTGAGAAATGGTCCACTACTGTCAAAATGCTATCATAGCCTCTTGATATTGGTAATTTGACAATAAAGTCATATGCTATGTCCTCCCAGGGCTTTTCTGGTATTGGTAGGGGCTTAAGGGGTGCTGGTTGTTTGTGTTCCTTGCTTTGTTGGCAGACTTTGCAGGAGTTTACATATCTATTTACCTGTGCCTTCAATCCTGGCCAATAGTATTGCCTAGATATGAGCTCCAGGGTCCAGGCATGCCCCTGGTGTCCTGCCACTGGTGAGTCATGGTGTCTGTCCAGTACTTCTAGATGTAAATTACTGTCCTCTGGTATATAAATTTTCCCATCATATCATAGTAGACTGTCTTCCATACTGTACTGCTTGAGCTCCTTCCTTATGGTTGGTGGCAGGCTGTCCTTGTGTGACATGCTTTGCATCAAGCCTGATATTGATGTGTCCTCTTCCTGTGCTTCCTTTACTTCCTGTAGGAAGTTTGTCCTTACTTCTGCCTTGAATCCAATGAATCTGTCTGGTGATATCATGACTTGTGGCTCATTTGGTGTGTCCTCATGGTCATGCCTTTGTGACAGGGCATCTGGTTTTTGCAATAGCTTCCCTGGATGGTATTCAATTTGGAAATTAAATGACACTAGGGTCAGGTGCCACCTAGCATGTCTCCTGTTCCATATCTTGGCTTCTTGCCAATATTGGAGGTTTTGATGGTCTGTATATACTGTAATGGGCATTCTGGTTCCCTCCAGGAACAGTCTCCAATACTCCAGTGACTGGACTATTGCAAGTAACTCCTTGTTGTGTGTATCATAGTTCCTTTGTGGTAGGGTGAAGCTTTCTGATAAGTAAGCTATTGGATGCAGCCTTCCATCTTCCCCCTTTTGGCTCAGGACTGCCCCCATGGCTACTCCCGAGGCGTCTGTTTCTAGACTGTCTGGCTTATTTGGGTCTTGGTGTATGAGGACTGGGTCTCTTGCCATTGATTTCTTGATCTCATTAAAAGCTTCTTGTTCTTGGGTAGTCCAGTTCCATTTGGCATCCTTCCTTGTTAGTTCTATCAGGGGCTTTGCTATTGTGCTAACATTGGGCACAAATCTGCAGTAAAAGTTTGCAAAGCCTAAGAATGATTGGGTTTGTTTGACAGTGGTGGGTTCCTTCCATTCCACTATTGCCTTGATCTTTTCTTTCTCCATCGATATGCCCTCTGGGGCTATCACAATTCCAATGAAGCTTGTTCTTGTTGTGAAGAAGTTGCATTTGTGAGGTTTCAAAAATAAGTGATGCTTTCTGAGATGTCTCAGAACTTCCCTCACATGTTCTTTGTGGTCCTCTTGACTATTGGAGTATATTAGTATGTCATCCATGTATACCACCATATACACATCTATGAGATCTTCAAATATGGAGCTTATGAATTGCATCCATATTGAGGGCCCATTCCTTAGTCCAAATGGCATTACTGTGTATTCAAAGATCCCATATTTGTTCCTAAAGGCTGTTTTCCATTTGTCCCCTTCCTTTATCTGTATATTATTGAAGCCCCAACGGATGTCCATCTTTGTAAATATTGTGGCATCTTTTAGCTTCTCCACAAGGTCCTCTTGCACTGGCATGGGGAATTGATCTGGCTTTGTAATGGCATTTAGTTTCTGGTAGTCTACTACCAACCTTAAACCTCCATCTGCTTTGTTCACATAGAAACATGGGGCTGCAATGGTTGATTTGCTCTTCCTTATCTTTCCATCCCTAAGTTCCTTGTCTGTGTACTCCTTTAGGGCTGCTGATTCAGCTGGGGTCATTGGGTATATCTTTGCTGGTTTGGGGAGTTCTGCTCCTTCAACAAATTCTATTTCACAGTCAAAGGGTCAGTGCTCTGGGAGCTTGCTAAATCCCTCTTCCTGGAACAGATCTATGAAATCCCTGAATTCCTCTGGAATTAAGGGTACTTCTTCTGCTGCTTTGCCAACAATATTGTCCTTGTACAATATGGACAGATCTTTCCATTTAATGACTGGTTCTGCTTCTTCCAGCCAGTCTTTACCCAGTATTACCTCTGTGTCCCCTAGGTCCATTATGTAGAAGGTGCATTTTAGTGTTTTGCCCTCTACCTCAATTTGTAGTTCAGCCTTATCTGAGATTGCATCCTTGATTTCCTTCCCATCGATTGCAATCACTGACCTCTTAGCCTTGAGAGGTTCTGTTAGGATTCCCTTTCTTCTGATGTATTCAGAGTCCATGAAATTACAAGAGGATCCTGTGTCTATCAGTGTTCTAGCTGGTTCCATGATTCCCTCGACAGTCATGTATATTATAGATTGGTTACTTGATTTCTTAAGGGAATATACATTGACCACTGGGGTGTTTACTGGATCGACTGACATGGATTCAGTAGGTCCTATTAGTTTTCTGACTCTGAATCTGTTTCTTGTTCATTAGTTTCCTTCTCAGTGCTGGCCTTTCCCACAATTTTGCCCTTGTTGTAGGTCCATTGTCCTCTGCAGTCCTTCATCACATGTCCTGGCTTGCCATATTTGATGCATAGTTTCTCCTTTCTCCATTGGTCTTTTTCCTCATTTGGTATCCTGACAGCACTGCTTGGCCAGTGACCAGTGTATGTCCCATTCTGCCCTGTTTGGACCTTGGCCCAAAGGGGTGTTCTGCTGGCCAAGCCCCAGTTTGGGGCTCCCTGATTGGTGCTTCCTCCTGTGTTGAGCTTTCTATTGGAAAATATTAGGTCATCTGCCCTGCATGCCAGCACAATCCATTCCTCCAGGGTCAGTTGGTTTCCTGCTCCATACATAGACATTCTCAGCAGTTCCTGCCTGACTTCTGGTTTCAATCCTTCTTTGAACCTGTCAATGAGTGCATCTTCATTCCAGTCTACTACTTGTGCCAAAATGTGGAACTGGGTGGCATATGATTGGGCACTCTTGATTTGGTTTAGTTTGCCTAGTTGCTGAATTGCCTTTTCTTTCTTGACAGGGTCTTGGAAGTTGCCTAGGAATGCTGCCTTGAAGGCTGACCAAGACCTTAAGAATTCATGGTCCTCCTTGTTGGAGATTTTCTTTAAGAATGGCTGTGCCCAATTTGCTGCATCACCACTGCTCATGTTCATTAAGGTAATGGATATTTTCCTATTATTGTTGAAGGTTCCTTCTTTGTAGTACCCAAAGTATATTTCCATTTTGGTCAGAAATGTTTTGGCCTCCTTGCCCTTCCTCCCATTGAAGGCCTCTGGTTTCTTTGCCCATGCCTCCTTGGGGATGGTAGCACCTGCTAGGGTAGTCTGATTCATAAAGGATGGGTTTTCTGGTTCCTTCCTGCCTTGACCCACTGGTGTGGCTAAGGGCCTGACTGTGGACTCCCTTTGGAATGACCTCCTTGCAAAGGGGGTTGGGGAGGACAATCAAGACCCTGGTTGGGTTGGAAGTTTGTCCCTATCTGGTGTTAGTTGCTCCATGGGGGGGGCTTCCCTCCTTAATTCATTTGCTATGTCAGTGGTTTGCTGCTCAATGGCAGTGGAGATCTCCTCTAAATGGTCCAAGTGGCTGTGTGTAGACTGTATCACTTTTGTCTGTTCTTGTATAGCTGTATTTACCTCTTGGATGGTTGACTTCCATCCTTCCATATGTCCCTCCAGGTTCTTGATGTTTGCTTCCACATTTTGGGCTGCTTTTGCAGCAATGTCTGCATTGTCTTGTCCTCCCACCACATTAATTTCCATTTACTTCAGTCTCCTCTCTTGTTGTTCCAGGACCCTCCAATTCAGCTCTGTAGCCCTGATTGCCTTCTGTATTTCATGCTGAGTGTTTTCCCTTAATGTGAGTAGTCTGCCCCTTAGGGTGGTGGCAATTATTTGGACAGGGTTACTGGTTCTCCAGGGTGGGTTCACCCCTGGTGGTTGTGATGTTGTGGTTTCTGGTGGCTCAGAAAAATTCCTTGGAGTTTCGGGTTCTTTGGGATTGAGAATTTTGCCCCCCTGCTCATACATGATGTGGGTCATGTTCTCCACCTCATCTCTTGAGTCATCTACTGGTTCCTGCCAGGATGTTACTGGTGGTATTTGGGAAGGCCTTACCTCTGGTGGCTCACTACCAATATGGATTGGTCTCTGGGGGGTTTGTTGGAAGAATGGCACTGTCTTAGTGCAGGGCATTCCTCCTGGCATTCCTGTAAGTGTGGTGTCTGTATGTTCTTCTTCTTGAGGTACCACCTGTGGCAGGGGTTGTGTGGGTTCTGTTGGTGGATGATTAGCTGCTCAGCTCATTGATCTAGTAACTCTTCCTGTATTCTGCTGTGCCATAGTTGCTGATTGTTCTCTTATGTAATGCAGAGGTTAGTTGGTATCTCTTGTACTCAACCCTTGATATTTGTGCAAAATATCTGTCTCACCACTAGTTAAGTGTGAAGCTTGCTTTATAATGTCAAGACCCCTCTATCTCTTCTGTCGTCTTGTTGATCCCTTAAGTAGTGGCTATGTTCTTATGTGTTTTCCTATAGTATATATTGATGTATCTAGTGTTATGTACAAGTGGCCCCTGTGGTTGACAAGATAAAGCAAGCTGGGGCCATCAGCCTTGCTTTGGTTTTCTTATATATCCTTGTGTGAGGCAAGTCAGACAGTTCCACAGTCAAGAATGTTTACTGGTCATGTGACATGAGGGGCCACTGGGTGATTGTTGATTGGGGGTCACATGATAGCATGAGGAGTTATGTAAGTTGCTCTTAGGGTTGTTGCAGCTCCAAATCTTATAGAGCCATGCAGGGTCCATGGGTCATGTGGTTTAAGTACCAGAGTCATGTGATAACTTGCTCCTTGCTCCAAGTTACAATGGAGAGAATTGCAGGAGCAAGTTGGGTAACCATGGTAAGCACCCATGTAAGCACTGAAGTCACATGACAACTTGCTCCTTGCTCCAAGTTACAAAGGAGAGAATTGCAGGAGTGAGTTGGGTCACCATGGTAAGTGCCAGAGTCATGTGACCTGTTTCTAGCTTGTTTTAACCATGGGGAAAATGCTATACACTACAGGCTAGACTCCTTGTTACATTATGACCATTAGTGTGGGTCATAACATTCTTGGTGTCAAGCCAGACTTTGTCTCCAACCCTAATGGCTTCTGGGGCCTGATGTTTCTGGTCATAATATTCTTTGACCCTCTGGTTTGCTATTTCCAGAGCAGCCTTAAGTTTGTCATGACCCTTTTGGAGCCATTCTGCATGGTTGTCTGCTACAGGAAATTCTTGTCCCTCCCTGTCCCCAACTGCCAGCCTCGGATGGAAACCATAGTTTGCAAAGAATGGTGATTTGCCAGTTGAGGCATTGACACCATTATTGTAGGCAAATTCAGCCAAGGGTAAGAGTGAGACCCAGTTATCCTGCCAATCTGATACATAGTGTCTGATGTACCCTTCTACTACTTGGTTAGCCCTTTCGGACTGGCCATCTGTTTGAGGGTGGTATGCTGTAGAGTAGGAGGGTTTTATATCCAGCTGTTTGTACAAGTGCCTTAGGAATTTGGATGCAAAGTTGGGGCCACAGTCTGAAATGGTTTTCCATGGTAACCCATGAAGTTTCCATACATAAGTTAGGAACAAGTTTGCACAATCCATAGCACTGGCTTCTGATTGACATGGAATAAAATGGTCCATTTTTGTCAGCCAGTCAACAACTGTAAATATGGCATCAAATCCTTCTGACAGGGGTAGCCTGGTGATCAGGTCATAGGTGATTTCCTCCCAAGGCTTTTCCAGTGCTGGTATTGGGTTTAAGAGCCCTGGGGGAACTTGGTTGCTGTGCTTGTTCCTGATACAGGATTCACAGTGCATGACATATTTGTTGACTGATTTTTTCATTGATGACCACACATATTTGTGGTTTAACAATTCATATGTTCTGAACTGCCCTGGGTGTCCTGCTGCTGGGTTATCATGACAACTTTCAATGACCAGCTTGCAGAGTTCTTTATTATTTGGGACATAGATTCAGCCCTTGTATTGTAAAAGTCATTTGTCCCACTCCCAATTTTTGACCTTCTCATTGTCATCTAAGGCTTTCAGCACTTTTGACAGACGCTCATCCCCTGGGATAGCATCCCTAATGAGTTGTTCCAGGTCATGGTCCAGGGTGATTACTTGTAGCCACAAGGATTTCAGCTCCAAAAATTGGTTTTGTGCAAGCAGAGCTTGGCTCTCACTCCCCTCTTTAGGTATGTGCCTTGACAGCCTAGAGGGTATGTCTGCCCAGCCATTCTTTGCCCCTTCAATGTACAGAATCTTGAATTCAAATCTGGATAGGAACTTGTGCCATCGTGTCACTTGGCCATTCAGTGGCTGATTTGTCTTCCAATACTCCAAATTTTTGTGATCACCAATAATGTTTACTGGGTGTTTGGCCCCTTCTAGCAAGTGACACCAGTGTTTGAGGGCCTTTATAATTGCCAGCATTTCTTTGTTGTAGATATCATAGTTCCTTTCTGCTGGGACCATAGCTTTGGAGTAGTAGGAGATTGGGTGGAGCATTCTGTCTTCTCCATATTGTAATAGTACAGCACCTGTGGCATAGCCTGAGGCATCTGTTTCCAGAATAAATGGTTTACTAGGCTCTGGCTGAATTAGGAGGGGGGCTTCCTTCAATTTCTGCTTCAGTAAGTTCCATGCCTGATCCCTCTCCTCTGTCCATTCCCACTTTACATCCTTCTTGACTAATTCATAAAGACATTATGTAATTTTTGAAAAGTCCTTTATGAAGTGCCTTAACCAGTTTGCAAATCCCAGCCCTTCCAGGACTTCAGTTGGGTTGGTAGGGGTTGGCCATTCAACAGCCTTTTCAACCTTGGCTGGGTCTACTTTAATTCCCTGGGGGGTCACTACTATTCCCAGGTAATCAACTTTGGTGACATTGAAAACACATTTCTCCAGAGCACAGTACAGGCCAGCCTTTTGAAGATGACACAAGACTTCTCTGACATGTTTGTCATGCTCTTCTTGGGTTTTGGAGAACACCAGTATGTTGTCCATAAATTACAATGTAGATGCCCTCAATGTCTTGGAATTCCTCTCAGATCATAGCCATAAAGGTCCCTGGTGTGTTCTTCTGGCCAAATTGCATGACTAAAGGCTCATACAACCCATACTTGGTCTTAAAAGCAGCTTTCCATTTGTCTCCTTCCCAAATCTGTATAAGATTGAAACCCCACTTTAAATCAAACTTGGTGAATATCTTTGCCCCACGCAAGGTCTCCACAATATCATTGATGCATGGGAGTGGGTATACATTGGAGACAGTCATCTCACTTAGCTGCCAGTAGTCAATGCACATGTGCAGCTTCCCATTCTTCTTTTTAACAAATATGACAGGGGATGCCATTGGTGACCTTGAGGGTCTAATATGCACTGCTTTCAACTGGCAGTCCAAGGTCTTGCACAATTCTGCATCTTCCTTGACACCCACACTATATATGGGACCATGCCTTGGCTTAGCATCTGGTTTTAGGTCTATCTCCATATCCCACTTTCTATGGGGTGGTAATGGCTGGACATTGTCTTCTTTGGCAAATATTTTCTTGAATTCTTTGTATTATGCTAGAAGCAAGTCTAAAGAGTCCAACTGGAGCTCCTTGGGTTCATTTGCCTGCACATGTAGGGGCTTGGTGATGCAATGCTTTAAGCATATTGGCAAGTTGAATTTAATGTCCTTTCCATCCCAATCAATGTCAGGGTTATGGAATTTGAGCCATGACATGCCCAAAACTAAATCATTTTTGCCAATGTTCACAATGTAAGCACTGAGAATTTCTCAGTGCTCCTGAATGCACAACTCAAAGGTGCAATAATGGGTCACAGACCTGGAGTTGATCTCCCTTCCATCGATCACTTGTAGTTTCTTTGGTGTTTTTAGGGTGACAATAGGGATATGATATTGTTTAACAAGGTTTTCATGTATAAATACTGATGTGGCCCCTGAATCAGTCATGGCCCATCCATTGAACTTTTTCATATTGTATGCAGACTTGTGTTTGGGGGTTGTGTGCAGATGAAATGCATGAAAGAAAAACTGAAGTTGCAATTGGTTTCCTAATGACATACATTCCATTTCCATATTTTTATTTTCATTCTGCATGTTTTGTAACATAGCACCCAAGACCGCCCCCCTGGCATGGTTTGAGCTCATTCTTTTACCAACTCATTGTTGGTTGTTTCTACATCCTCTACAACTGCCTTGTATCCTAACATCTTGGCTGAGGGACATTTGGCAGCAATATGACCACACCCTCCACAGTTGTAGCAGGTGTTTGTCCCTTTTCCTTTTCCTGCACTATCCAGGTCCATCACAACTGGGTCCTTTGCCTTGGGGGCCACTGGTGGGTGATTATCTGTCTTTATATCCTTAAAAGATTCTTGGACATTGGAGTTGCTACCATCATAACAAACAGTGGGGACTGTGAAACCTTTGGCATTGGGCCCAATGGCCACAATTTGGCCCTTTACCACCTAACCATCCTTGATCTTGTATACCCACTCCCCATTCCTGAACTTTTCTTTTGGGGAATTGCTTTGGGAGGTAGTTGTTGGCTTACTGGACAAGGCATTATTACTGCTAGACTTGTTGCCTCCATGGGACGTCCTTTTGCTACCAAATGAGATAAGGTGGCAGTTGATTTCCAGGGCCTGCTGAGTGAGTTGGGCAAAGGTCTTGGTGTGGGGATTGTAATTTTGGGCCACCATGCTGTCTGTCACATTGGATGATAAGCCATCATAGAATTGGTCATGCATGGCTGCATCATTGTAGTTGAGCCCAGTTGAGTATAAGTTGAACAGGGTGAGATAGCCTTGGACTGTCTTGGATTGTTTCAATTTCCACCATTTATCACAGTTATTTTCAGTGTGGTTCAAGTCCCCATAACAGGTAGTAAATTCTTGCCAAAACATGTTGGCATTGTGAAGCCATGGGACCACAGTTCCAGGGTTTAGAATTTTGAATTCCTCATATGAGTTGACCCATTCAGCAGTGGACCCTTCTAGATGGGATGTGATATAGGCAACCACCTGATCAGCAGAGTGCCCACTCATGTTTGTGTTGATGTACTGAGCACATGCAATTCTAAATGAGATGGCATCTTCATGCTTTGTGCCATCAAACATTTGGGGAGCAGCCATTTTAACCTTTGTGGTTGATCCACTAGAGGTAGTGGTGGTTGCCAGTTGTGGCTGGGTCATGCTGGAGGAGGGTTGTACTTGGGCAGCACCTGAGCCACCAGAGGAGGTATTGATTTGCACTTCAATGCACATGCTACTGGTTTGAAGTATTGTTAACATGCCAACTAGGTTGTTAACATTGGTGGCCAGTCCAGCCACATCAGTGTCTATCTTAGTCTGGTTTGTTGTGAGTTTTGCTTCAAGCAAGTCCGTGTAGGTTTTATTGTTATGCTCAACATCTCCAATATCATTTTGGAGGTTGTTGGTTTGCTCTTGCAATTTGTCCATTGACTGAAGCATATAGATAACTTTTTCTCTGTTAGACATATTTGCCCAAGCAGGGGCAGGGGGTTGTGATGTCATTTCAGGGAGATTTCAGATAAATTCTTAGGAGCAATGGAGGTGATAGGGAATTACAGGGAATTGAGAGTTGTTTTGGTACCAGAAGGTTTCTCTACCCTGCACAAGTTTATAAAATTCAAAGTTTCCAATCCCCCCAAATCTCAGCCACATATTGTCCAAGTCCCAACTCTTGGTGTCTTGGCAACAGCACAATGGTTCCACCCTCTTCAGTTTAGTTTGGTCCTGAAGGAGTGCCTCCTTGGGGAAAATTGATTTGGGCTGCTGGAAGGGGTGCTTCTTCCTGAATTGGCAAGCCCATGCCACTTAGAAGGATAGGATGAGGGAGGCCTGAAGGGGTTGAGAAGGTAGGGAAAGCATACTCATGGGGTCCAGTTGTTTCTCAAACTAGTGCTTGTAGTTCAAGATGGTTGTGGAGGAGGGACAAATAATCCTCCTGGTGTTCATGCAACCGCTCAGTTAGGTATGTGCAGTGGGCCTCAGCTTTGTGGAGTTTTTCACAAGTTTCTTTGTACCTCTTATGGTAATGATGATACCTGCCTTGGAAATTTTTGATGGTATCTAGTAGGTGACAAAGGAGTTGTTGGCCAAGGTTCTCCAGCTTATAGCTGGTGATGGGGGATGGTGTAGTAGTATAAAAATTTGTCCTTCTTAGGACAATAAGGACAGTGTGCTGGGAAAGTGGCTCTGTTTTCCCAATGGCAAATTTTGCACTTGGGGGCACCTGGCTTGGTGACAAAGGCTTGTTGGGCTCATCTGACTTTCTGGGGACAGACTTTGACAATTTTCACACAGTTAAAATTGATGTACCTGGCCTCCTCAAGGATATCTTCAACCAAGTTGAGAGTGAAGCAGTAGATGGACAGGTGTCCAAACCACCCACACAAATGGCAGTGCTGGTCTTCTGTAAAGGGTTGTGCCAGATTGAACAAGAACTTGACCTGATGTCAACAACAACAAGTCAGGCAATGAAGAAAATAGTAAGAAAAGAACTTGTATATGATTAGAGGTCAAGTTCTTGAGGAGCCTCTGTGAACTTGACCTGGTTTATATACATGATACAAGCCACATCATAGCAAACAAGTCCATACAGTGAGTCATGACCAATAAGAGATAGAAGCAACTGCAGAGCTGTGGAATTTCACATCAGAGTTGAAATACATCTCAGTTATCAGTCTGGAACATCCTTTGAGCCACATGACACAGATATACCATAAAAGGCAAGTATGTTTTGAAAATGATCTCATAAAATGTAATAAATCAAGAAAATATTATAGGATAGATATGTGTGTCAGTTCATGACAGGTTAGAGTTGGGTTTAGCCATGTTAGTGGGGTTTTATCCTGGATGTATGTGCTTTTGAGTGATGAGATTTTGGATTGTATCATGCTGAGAAGGCAATTTTCCATGTTAGAGAAAGCTTGGGTGAGCTTGTTCTGTTTGTATGTAACAGTGGTGTTGTATGTATTTTGTACCAAATTTTCCAAGTGAGATTCTATGTTGGGTAAAGTGAAGAGAGTAAGGTTGTTGGGATTGGTAGAGAGGGATTCAAGTTTTTGTAAAGCAAATTGAAGGGTAATAAATGGATTTGGGGTAGAAGAATTAAAGTTAAACAGGGTGTTGGATGCATCCAGTATTGGAGCAGGGCCAGGAGAAGAAGTATGGGTATTGATCACATTGGTACTACCTGTTGTGTGAATTGCAAGCTGGGTGGGGTTTATTGGGTTTGCACTACTCTGGTTCAACATGATGTCTGGGGTCTTGCCCATTCTAGGTTTTTTGCTAGTTGTCAGGGAATGATTGCTTGGATCAGGTATAGGAGAACTGGTGCCCTCCCTTAGACACAACAGCTTGTTTGCTTGGGTTGAGCCAGGCATAGAATTTTTGGGTTGGCTGAGGACCAAATAGAATAGAAGACGCAGTTGGTGGTGTGAGGCCCACAAAATTGAGCAGTGTATTTGGTTGCTTAAAGTCAGCAATAGTCCTCTTTAGTCTGGCAATTTGTCTAGGACACTCAGGCAACTGGGGTTGGCATCCCCCTTTGTTCATATAACAAAGAAAACCCCAGAAGAAATGTGACAAAACCACAAAAGTTCACAGAGGGTGAAGATTATGTAAGGATGCTTGTGGTTGTCCTCCAATCTGACCCCGATGTACCCTGGACTTGTGTATGTTCCTTTGGCATTCTCAAGGGACTCTGTGTCATGAGCTGATGTGATAACCCTAATTTTCTTGTATTTTCTTGTATTTTCTTTTGTCTGATTATCTTATCTATAGTCTACATGTCACATGACACACAGAACTGATACTGTACTGGCAAGAGTGGAGCATTGGTCACAGTCCAAAGTCACAACATGACATTCAGAATTTCCAACATCCAGTGTTCTAGCAAGCTGCAATGTGACAGGACAATAATTTCCTTATATGGTAGCATGTAATTAGACAAGAAATATAATATTGAAAAAGATTACAAAATCAACCTATCAACTAAGATGCCATCCATTCAGAACCTGAATATCATGCAGGAGGGCATGTCACTCTGCACAACTGGGATGAAGCCACCAGTGTGACAGGCAGTACAACTGGTTCATCTTCATCAGCACCAAGGTCAAGCTCGTCCTCCCTGCCAACCAATTGCATGGCATCTTGGGCATTCTGCACACCCATGATTAAATCACAAACCTCATCTATGGTTGGACTAAGATGATCATCATCATCTACATCACCAGCCAGTGATTCAAGGGCTTCCTCTGACAAATCAATTTCTGGTAAAGGTACACTATTTGAAGTGAGTGCTCTATAACAAGTGGGGTAGGAGTTGGAGGCCTCCACAGTTGCTTGTAGGGCAGTGACACTGATAAGGCTTTTGTATGACAGGTTGAACAGCAAATCCAGGACTGCACATAGCAAAAATGCTTGGTCAAATCAGTAAACATGTTAGTACTGAGCAATTGATGGTACAATCAAAGTGTAAATACCTTCTTAATCAAATCATGTCAATTTGCAGTGTGGTATGCTTAGACAATCTGATTCAGGCTATTGGAAGTGGCTGTCATTAACAACATATTGAGGCTTGACACCAGAAATTAATGTGTACACAGTCTCATCAAATACATCTGCATGGGCAGAAGTCAGAGTAGAAATACATTGAATCCAATGCAATGCTGCATGCTTGGAAAAGGCCAGTGCATCTGCCTGGCAGGTAGTCAAAGATAATCCAAGCTTATGTCTCTTGCATCCAAGAATGAAACTGAGCAGAGCAATGAACAATCCAACAGTCCAACTGTAGGAGACACTGCTGATCATTGGGAAGTTGATTCTGCTGTATCTCAGTGTGGAAGAAAGGGACAAGGATTTATGAGACCCAGTTGCACATGCTCTCAAATGTAAACCAATAGGTCTTCTTATTGGAGTATTCTAACAAAAAGCTGAGCTGCTGAACTTCCATGTATCCAGGGGTGGTGGAATCAGAGACAGAACACATTGATTTACCTGCATAGAGGCACTGGGTCACAAATGTAATGCAGCACATGCCTCAAAATCAGTCAATCCAGCCTTGCATAGAAATTACTATATATCTTACTTTAGTGTGGTAGTGAAAGTTTTTTGCACTAGGCTAGTGCAACTATGATCCAATTTTTGCAAGAATCTGATAATTTCCAGAGGAGAAATGGTGCATATAAGATCACAGTACCTGCATTACATTTGGAACACAGCTATAAATAACCAGGCTTCCCATGAGATAGACCTTGTTCTCACACCCACTACAGCATATACTTTCATTTTTTCGTTTTTATCCCAAGCTACAATGACTTGCTATGCTACACCTGAGACTTGTGCTTGAATCAGCAATCTGAGGCACCAGGCAACATTGTTTTGCAAGATTTGACTGCTTGTCAACATCCACCTGACTACTGCAAGTCATATCTATGAATAAAACAACAAAATGCAAATTTTAATGTCTGTTGCAGCTAAGCCAGGCTGTCCTTGTATCCTGAGTGATTCCAATGCTAAATTTGCAGTGCTCTTGCTTGCTTGTGGCTACACACATAACACAGTTCAGCTGCAGAACCAACTTTTCCCCCATGTCAGTGTACAGACAGTCTGTTGGAATCATAGGGGAATTTGACTATGAGCATTTGTACAATGTGGTGTACCACTCATTACCTGCTGAAACCAGCACAAATGTCTTGAGTGGTGTCAAGAGTGATCAACCTGGACATCAGCTGATTGGGCTTGGCATATGTATTCAGATGAGAAGAAATTCAATCTCTTCAGGTCAGATGGGTGCCATTACACATACAGGACTATTGGAAAGTCCACAGACCCTTGCTACACCAAAAAAAACCATCAAACATGTGGGTTGGGGTGTTATGACTTGGGGGGTGTCACTGGGCAAGGTGTGGGGCAACTTGTCTGTGTCATGAACTGACATGCATATATCCATTCTATAATATTCTCTTGATTTATTACATTTTACAAGATCATTTTCAAAACATACTTGCCTTTTATGGTATATCTGTGTCATGTGACTCAAAGGATGTTCTGGACCAGTGACCAAGATGTATTTCAACTCTGATGTGAAATTCCACAGCTCTGCAGTTGCTTCTATCTCTTATTGGTCATGACTCACCATATGGACTTGTTTGTTACAATGTGGCTTGTATCATGTATATAAACCAGGTCAAGTTTGCAGAGGACTCCTCAAGAACTTGACCTCTTGTTGAATACAAGTTCTTTTCTTATCATTTTCCTTGTTGCCTGACTTGTTGTCATCAACATCAGGTCAAGTTCTTGTTCAATCATAAGTCTCAGTGTCACCTGGGATATGTCTGGCACACTGTTGGCATTGTCTTGAGATAATACTTTGTTGCCTCCCCCAATCCTACTCCACCTATGTTACAGGTCAGGGTACACTTGAATATCTAGAGCTTAAGCAAATGTAGATATGTTAGTATACACTAATCATACTCAATACTTCTTATACTAGAGTAAGAAGGCTCAAAGTAGTTGCAATGCAATCAAGTAACACTCAAGGTAGTCTTAATCTTTCACAGTGTAAACTGACTAATTTATAGGTATAAAGAGCAAGACTACTATGGTCAGGTTCCCTTAGATATCTTAAATATAGTTCAGCCCTAGTCGCTTGGACTAACTGATACTAATCTTAATACTAGACTTAACCAATAGCTTATAGGATAGATGGTGGGCTGCCTAATGCATGTACTTCCTCAGCTACAGGTACTTAGATTTCCTCTCATAGCCAGTACTTAATGTCACACTCAATCAGGCAATGTTGTATCCTTATATATCTCTGTATATAAGATACAATGAATCAGACAGTATATAACTAATATGGTACTTCATTCCTCAGTACTAGTTGTATAAGAAATCACACATGGGCAGGAGAAATAGAAAGAGAAAGGAAACCAATAACCAGTCTGGGTAGAGTAGAGGAGGGGGGTGGTCTGGAAGGGCCTCAGAGGAGGTCCTTTTATACCCTGAGGAGGGCATCCCAGAGCCAAATATATACATGCATGCCAGTGCGATCATCAAAAGAGGGTACTGCTATACTTGGGGTACACCCTAGCCCAGTATAGGATAAAAGAGTAAAGACAGGGTGTGGATCAAAGGCATTGAGGCATCTGAGACCTGCTATTGGCTTGTAGATCATATTATCGTAGTATATACATGTAATGAATGGAGGCTACATGTCAGTGAGTCATAAAGTGAGTCAGAGAAGCTTCTGGATCAATTTGGGAAGCTCTCCTGACTCACTGGAGTCATTAGATCTTGATTGATGGTCCAGTAAGATTCTAATGATCTTCGGGCCATTCCGGCGCGAGGATCCGGTGGATCGCGACGATCTTCGGGCAGCAGATACCGCCGAAGATTAGCTATCGATAGAGCATAAGACCATCTTGATAGCGTAAGCGGTTGCCGAGATATGAGCGGAGCGACGTTGTAATCAATATCTCCTGATAAGAGGAAATATCGCAACCTCTATATCTCTCTGAGCTCTTAAGATAAAATCACGATAAAATATGCGTTGGAAAGAGGAGATTTTGTACTATTTAATAGAACACAAATAGTACAATTTCAGATGCATACAAATTCATTTAATTTCAAGAAAAATTACAGAGGCATCACTTGAGGTTGGCAGAGCAGACTAAAATAATAGAAAAATGTTAGTGATCCATAACAACCTATCCACAGCCACAAGACATTGTTGCCCTATATGTGCCTCTGTGAAACCTTGCATACCTATATCAGTTGAAGCACTATTGGTCCTTGTGGATGCAGCAGCTCACTGACCAAAGGTCAGGTCCCTCACACATCATAACAAGCTTTGGTTCTCTGATCTCTTTTGTCAACAAGAGGTGGGATCGCTCATTGCCCTTAAGTAGCTGAGCAATGGAGGTCACCTTCCTGTTCCAATAGACTTGGTGTTACAGGTCAGGGTATACTTGAATATCTAGAGCTTAAGCAAATGTAGATATGTTAGTATACACTAATTGTAGTCAATACTTCTTAGACTAGAGTAAGAAGGCTCAAAGTAGTTGCAATGCAATCAAGTAACACTCAAGGTAGTCTTAATCTTTCACAGTGTAAACTGATTAATTTATAGGTATAAAGAGCAAGACTACTATGGTCAGGTTCCCTTAGATATCTTAAATGTAGTTCAGCCCTAGTCACTTGGACTAACTGATACTAATCTTAATACTAGACTTAACCAATAGCTTATAGGATAGGTGGTGGGCTGCCTAATGCGTGTACTTCCTCAGCTACAGGTAATTAGATTTCCTCTAATAGCTGGTACTTAATGTCATGCTCAATCAGGCAATATTGTATCCTTATATAACTCTGTATATAAGATACAATGACTCAGACAGTATATAACTAATATGGTACTTTATTCCTCAGTACTAGTTATATAAGAAATCACACACAGACAAGAGAAATAGAAAGAGAAAAAGGAAACCAATAACCAGTCTGGGTTGAGTAGTGAAGGAAAGGTGGTCTGGAAGGGCCTCAGAGGAGGTCCTTTTATACCCTGAGGAGGGCATTCCAGAGCCAAATAGATACATGCATGCCAGTGCAATCATCAAAAGAGGGCACTGCTATACTTGGGGTACACCCTAGCCCAGTATAGGATAAAAGAGTAAAGACCAGGTGTGGATCGAAGGGATTGATGCATCTGAGACCTGCTATTGGCTTGTAGATCATATTATCATAGTATATACATGTAATGAACGGAGGCTACATGTCAGTGAGTCATAAAGTGAGTCAGAGAAGCTTCTGGATCAATTTGGGAAGCTCTCCTGACTCACTGGAGTCATTAGATCTTGATTGATGGTCCAGTAAGATTCCAATGATCTTTGGGCCATTTCGGCGCGAGGATCCGGTGGATCGCGAGGATCTTCGGGCAGCAGATACCGCCGAAGATTGGCTATCGATAGAGCACAAGATCGCTTTGATAGCGTAAGCGGTTGCCGAGATATGAGCGATGCGATGTAGTAATCAATATCTCCAGATAAGAGGAAATATCACAACCTCTATATCTCCCTGAGTTCTTAAGATAAAATCACGATAAAATATGTGTTGGAAAGAGGAGATTCTGTAATATTTAATGGAACACAAATAGTACAATTTTGAATGCATACAAATTCATTTAATTTCAAGAAAAACTACAGAGGCATTGCTTGAGGTTGGCAGAGCAGACTAAAATAATAGAAAAATGTTAGTGATCCATAACACTTGGGAAAGGGTCTATTTTTCTTCTTGTTCTATCTTGCTCTTGCTTGAGTATGTCTCTGATGGAATGCACAGCCCTCAGTGGCACAACCCTTTGCAGAAGACCAGCACTGCCATTTGTGTGGGTGGTTTGGACACCTGTCTATCCAATGCTTCACCCTCAACTCAGTTGAAGACATCCTCGAAGAGGCTGGGCATATCAATTTTAACTGTGTGAAAATTGTCAAAGTCCACCCCCAGAAAGTTGGACAAGCCCAACAAGCCTTTGTTACCAAGCCAGGTGCCCCTGAGTGCAAAATCTGCCATTGAGCAAATGGAGCCACCTTCCCAGTGTGCTATCCCTACTGTCCTAAGAATGACAAATTCTTATACTACTACATCATCCCCTGTCACCAGCTATAAGCTGGAGAACCTTGGCCAACAACTCCTTTGTCACCTACCAGATACCATCAAAAATTTCCAAGGCAGGTATCATCATTACCATAATAGGTACAAAGAAACTTGTGAAAAACTCCACAAAGCTGAGGCCTGCTGTGCATACCTAACTGAGCAGTTGCACAAACACCAGGAGGATTATTTGTCCCTCCTCCACAACCATCTTGAACTACAAGCACTAGTTTGAGAAACAACTGGACCCCATGAGTATGCTTTCCCTACCTTCTCAACTCCTTCAGCCCTCCCTCATCCTATCCTTCTAAGTGGCATGGGCTTGCCAATTCAGGAAGAAGCACCCCTTCCAGCAGCCCAAATCAATCTTCCCCAAGGAAGCACTCCTTTGGGACCAAACTAAACTGAAGAGGGTGGAACTGCTGTATTGTTGCCAGGACACCAAGAGTTGGGACCTGGACAATACATGGCTGAGATTTGGGGGGGTTGGAAACTTTGAGATTTATAGGCTTGTGCAGGGTACAGAAATCTTCTGGTACCAAAACAATTCTCAATTCCCTGTAATTCCCTATCACCTCTGTTGCTCCTAGAATTTTTTGGCAATATCCCTGAAATGGCATCACAATCCCCTGCCCCTGCTTGGGCAAATACGTCTGATGAAGAGAAAGTTATCTATATGCTTCAGTCAATGGACGAATTGCAAGAACAAACCAACAACCTCCAAAATGATATTAGAGACATTGAACATAATAATAAAACCTACACAGACTCACTTGAAGCAAAACTCACAACAAACCAGACAAAGATAGACACCAATGTGGCTGGGCTGGCCACCAATGTTAACAACCTAGTTGGCATGTTAGCAATACTCCAAACCACTATCACATGCATTGAAACGCAAATCCATACCTCCTTGGGTGGCTCAGGTGCTGCCCAAGTACAACCCTCCTCCAGCATGACCCTGCCACAACCAGCAACCACCACTACCTCTAGTGGATCAACCACAAAAGTTAAAATGGCTGCTCCCCAAAAGTGTGATGGCATGAAGCATGAAGACACCACTTCATTTAGAATCACATGTGCTTGATACATCAACACAAACATGAGTGGGCACTCTGCCGATCAGGTGGTTGCCTTTATCATGTCTTATCTTGAAGGGTCCACTGCCAAATGGGTCAACTCATATGAGGAATTCAAAATCCTAAACCCTGGAACTGCAGTCCCTGTTATGGATCACTAACATTTTCTATTATTTTAGTCTGCTCTGCCAACCTCAAGTGATGCCTCTGTAATTAATTTGTGAAATACTTGAATTTGTATGCACTCCAAATTGTACTATTTTGTGTTCCATTAAATAGAAAAAATTTCCCACTCTCCAACGCGTATTTTATTAAGATTTTACAATAAGATCTCAGAGAGATACAGAGGTTGTGATATTTCCTCTTATCAGGAGATATTGATTACAACGTCGCTCCACTCATATCTCGGCAACCGCTTACGCTATCAAGATGGTCTTATGCTCTATCGATAGCTAATCTTCGGCAGTATCTGCTGCCCGAAGATCGTCGAGATCCACCGGATCCTTGCGCCGGAATGGCCCGAAGATCATTAGAATCTTACTGGACCATCAATCAAGATCTAATGACTCCAGTGAGTCAGGAGAGCTTCCCAAATTGATCCAGAAGCTTCTCTGACTCACTTTATGACTCACTGACATGTAGCCTCCATTCATTACATGTATATACTATGATAATATGATCTACAAGCCAATAGCAGGTCTCAGATGCATCAATGCCTTTGATCCACACCCTGTCTTTACTCTTTTATCCTATACTGGGCTAGGGTGTACCCCAAGTATAGCAGTACCCTCTTTTGACGATTGCACTGGCATGCATGCATCTATTTGGCTCTGGAATGCCCTCCTCAGGGTATAAAAGGACCTCCTCTGAGGCCCTTCCAGACCACCTTCCCTACTCTACTCAACCCAGACTGGTTATTGGTTTCTTTTTCTCTTTCTATTTTCTCTTGTCTGTGTGTGATTTCTTATATAACTAGTACTGAGGAATAAAGTACCATATTAGTTATATATTGTCTGATTCATTGTATCTTATATACAGAGTTATATAAGGATACAATATTGCCTGATTGAGCATGACATTAAGTACCAGCTATTAGAGGAAATCTAAGTACCTGTAGCTGAGGAAGTACATGCCTTAGGCAGCCCACCATCTATCCTATAAGCTATTGGTTAAGTCTAGTATTAAGATTAGTATCAGTTAGTCCAAGTGACTAGGGCTGAACTACATTTAAGATATCTAAGGGAACCTGACCATAGTAGTCTTGCTCTTTATGCCTACAGTGGTCAGCAAATCAAATGCAACACATGACTGTGAGAGCTTGTGACTGCTGCAACAGGCTGTGTGTGCTGATTTGTACTTTAGTCTAATAGTAAAAATTGCTTGAACAATAGCCTACTATTGTCCTGCTGAGTATCTGGTGACTTTGTGGCATTGCTGCAGAGAAATGGGCAAAATACTGGTTTTCATTGTTGCATTTGATATGCATCTGACTAATAAATTACTTGCCCCTATTGCTCTTGACACTGTGTCCCCCTATTTAAGCCTGCCTAAATGCACTACATAATCTCAAACTCATCTGACTATGGCCCTGCATGGCCCTCAACACTCTCCTAAGGTTTGAGCTCAAATTGTTGCTCTCCATGAGGCTGGGATGGGCATCTACATAATTTCAACCAAACTTGGTGTCCCCCTGTTGACCATGAGCAAGACTTGCTCTTGTTTTGCAAAAACTTGTAGCTATCACTCCCATTGGGCTAATTCTGGTCACCCCTGCAAGCTGATGCTTTTGGACATGAAATTTGTTGCACTTTTGCTCTCTCAGAACTGTTTGGCCACAGCAGCTCAGCTTAGGTGTGATTATTTTCCCCATGTTTCCACTGACTCTGTCCACCATCACCTTTGTGAGCTTGGAATACACAACTACACTTGCTGCCACGTCCCCTTGCTTTTATACCACCACATGCAAGCTTGCCACAGGTGGGCTAGTGATCACGCAACATGGACCATGCATGATTGGTGTAAGGTTGTCTTTTCAGATGAGTCCAAGTTCAACATTTTTGGGTTGGATGGGCCTGCACACTGCTGGAGGTGCCCAGGGCTTGTGCTAGATCCAAGATATACATGCAAGTTGGTCAAACATGGTGGTGGGAGCATCATGGTCTGGGGCTGTGTCACTGTGAAGGGGGTGGGTTGTCTTTACCACATCAATGGTTGCCTCATGGCTGTTCAATACATCAAAATTTTGAACTCAGAGCTTCTAGGTACCCTTGGCAACCACTCCTGCACACACACAACATCATATTCCAGCATGACAACAATCCCAAACATGCTGCTGGGCTGACATGGGACTGGCTTCAGAAACACAAGCTCTCACTTCTCCCTTGGCCTGCACAGCCCTGATATGGACATTATTGAGAACATTTGGGACTATTTAGACTGTCAG